>CM029022.1:6819790-7183613 GCA_016801055.1 Panax notoginseng | reverse complement strand
TCTCTCCCCTCCTAGTTCTTGTCTCACATCTCAGCCAGGGATCATATCCCTAAGCCTTATACCAACTGTGACGCCCCCAAAATAGGTATACAACACCCATTCTGAGTCGCCAATACATGGTACAGAAAGCAAACTACAACTTCAATAATACAATTGTCGTGCAAAATACGACAACACATACTGTGAGTTTAAATACAAATATTGTCTCTAGACAATATCCACACTCAAATAAATCCTCATTACAATTATTCAAACACTATTTTACAGAAATAGTGAGGACTGCTAAAACATCTTTCTAGAACCATCACTCCATACCCCAACTAGATCCTGCTATGTTCTTACCTCCTGAGAAGAAAAAAAGGAACAAAAAAGAAAAGGTGGGCTCAACTAGCCCAGTAAAGATATTAGACTAAGATAATATACAAACAAATTATCGTTAGTCTTCAACAGGGAAAAAACTAATAGAATATAATCGACAACAAGTTTTTAGATCAACAACTGCAGCGGAAACAGCAAACCATGAAGAGTCAAATAGAAAAGAATTCTACTATCTTCTAAGAAATGTAGTGCAAAGATGAATATTTGGTTAAAGATGATTATTAATCGATGTTACAGGGATAAAATATTGATGATGGACTTTTAAATCTTAGAAGATAGTAGAATTCTTTCTCTACTTGACTCTTCTAATGGTTTGCTGTTTCCGCTGCAGTTGTTGATCTAAAACTTGTTGTCGATTATATTCTATCAGATTTTTCCCTGTTGAAGACTAACGATAATTTGTTTGTATATTATCTTAGTCATAATATTCTTTACTGGGCTAGTTGAGCTCACCCTTTTCTTTTTTGTTCCATTTTTCTTCTCAGGAGGTGAGAACATAGCAGGATCTAGTCGGGGTATGGAGTGATAGTTCTAGAAAGATGTTTTAGCAGTCCTCATTATTTTTGTAAAATAGTGTTTGAATAATTGTAATGAGGATTTATTTGAGTGTGGATATTGTCTAGAAGACAATATTTGTATTTAAACTCACAGTATGTGTTGTCGTATTTTGCACGACAATTGTATTATTGAAGTTGTAGTTTGCTTTCTGTACCATGTATTTGGCGACTCAGAATGGGTGTTGTATACCTATTTTGGGGGCGTCACAGTTGGTATCAGAGCTTAGGGATATGATCCCTGGCTGAGATGTGAGACAAGAACTAGGAGGGGAGAGACGGGGAATTCCTTCACTAGTATGACTTGACTAAGTTTATTTGGTGTTTATTTGGTCGGTCGGAGTATAGGGATAATATATGACATGACTATTAACCCTTGTTTTATGGCAGTATTTAAGAATGGCAGCTGAGAACGTTAATAATGGAGTAAATCAGACCGTGGAGACACCTTGATCACCACCCAGGGGAACGTGCAACAGGAAGGCAATATTCCTCCTGTAAACAACGTTACCGAGCAAACGATGAATGATGGAATGTTTAGGAGCTTTTTGCAGTTCATACAAAATCAGACGAGGGAGACTCGTGTGCAGAATACGGGTGGAAATGATAACACGCGGTTTGTCACAGCTAAGCAGTTCAAAGAATTGGGACCACCAGAATTTAAGGGAAAGCCGGATCCGATCATGGCGGAAACGTGGGTCAAGCAAATTACCATGATATTCGATGTCTTGGGATGCACGGAGGAACAAAAGGTTCCATTCGCCACCTTTATGTTCCGCGGTGAGGCAGACTACTGGTGGGAGTCTGTGAAGCGTACCCAGCCTGACGCACTCAACATGTCCTGGGAAACATTTCAAAAACTGTTCAATGACAAGTACTTTCCTGAAAGTATTCGTCATATGAAGGAGGTAGAGTTTATCAGACTGGAACAAAACAACATGACGGTGTCCCAGTACGAGGCGAAGTTTGCAGAGTTATCCAGGTTTGCACCTCATTTGGTCGAAAATGAGGAACGAATGACAAGGATGTTTCTGAGAGGTCTAAAACCGAGATTCGACAATATCTTATCTCTCATAAATTTTCTTTATATTCAGATGTTGTAAACAGGGCTCAATTATTAGAGCGAGATAATGAGTATGTGCAACCGAGGGACCACAACCAGGGTCATACCGGTGGCGGCAGTCATCGAAGCAATGAAAACCAGCAGGGAGAAAAATATTCGGACAAAAGCGGTAACCACTCTGGTGGTAATCGTGGTCGTGATAATAGAAAGGAGCGAGTCGGGAGGAGATTTCAAGAAGAGAAGGTACAACAATGATAATGTGAAGACGTCAGCACAAACATCAACTGTTTCTAGGGGAGGAGAACGACCACCGGTCGTATGTTACAAATGTGGGAAAGAGGGACATATCAGCCCAAACTGCCCACAACAATCCAAGGTATGTTATAACTGTGGAAAGGAGGGTCATATAGCTCGAGAGTGTTCTGTAGCAAAACCAAGTTCAGCGGGGATGGTGACTCCAAAAGCTGTCCCGGATAAGTCGAAATCAGCGGTTCCTGGAAGGGCGTTTGTCGTTACTGGCCAAAATGCGAGAAACCCGAACGAGGTGATCACAGGTAAGCTAATCTTGAATTCTTGCGAAGTTTATACTTTACTAGATACCGGTTCTACCCATTCTTTTATTTCTCCTGCTTGTGCTCAACGTTTAAACTTGACTCCGGAGAAATTGGACTTTAACTTATCTGTTGAAACTCCGTTGGGTGAAACCTTCGTTACATCTACAGTTTATAAATCTTGCATGATCCAAGTTGGTACTATCACATTACCTGTTGATCTTATCTCTTTAAAGATACTTGCTTTTGATGTGATTTTAGGAATTGATTGGTTAACCACTCATCATGCTAAAATTGATTGTTTTCGTAAGGTTGTTAGTTTTCATATTCCTAACCAACCTGTCATACGAATTCAAACTACTAAACCACTAAAATCAGTCACTGTCATATCAAGCCACAAAGCTATTCGTTTATTAAAAAACGGATGTCAAGCTTTCTTAGCCCATGTTATGGATTTGAACAAAGACAAGTCAGATTTGAATAATATTTCTATTGTTAGAGAATTTCCCGATGTATTTCCTGAAGAACTTCCTGGTCTACCCCCAGAACGTGAAGTTGAATTCTTTATTGACCTTGAACCCGGTACAAAGCCCATTTCTAAAACTCCATATCGAATGGCTCCTATTGAACTTCAGGAGTTAAAAGTCCAACTACAGGAGTTGTTGGACATCGGTTTTATTCGTCCTAGTACGTCTCCTTGGGGTGCTCATGTTTTATTCGTAAAGAAGAAAGACGGGAGTATGGACTTTGTATCGACTATCGAGAATTGAATCATGTCACTATCAAGAATAGGTATCCGCTACCTCGCATTGATGACCTGTTCGACCAGTTACAAGGAACACAATTCTTTTCAAAGATCGACCTTCGTTCTGGATATCATCAGCTGAAGATTAAAACTGAGGATATTCCAAAGACTGCCTTCAGAACTCGGTACGGGCATTATGAATTCTTAGTCATGTCTTTTGGATTGACTAATGCTCCTGCTGCCTTCATGGATATGATGAACCGTGTATTCAAAGAATATTTGGATCAGTTCGTTGTTGTCTTTATTGATGACATCCTCATCTATTCCAAAAGCCGTGAAGATCATGAGCGCCATTTGAAGCTGGTACTGCAAAGGCTTCGTGAAAATAAGCTATATGCCAAATTGAAGAAATGCGAGTTCTGGCTTGAGGAAGTAGCATTCCTTGGGCACGTGGTGTCAAAACATGGAGTATCTGTCGACCCGGCGAAGATTGAAGCCATACAAAGTTGGGAGCAACCGAAGTCGGTAACCGAAGTACGTAGCTTTCTAGGCTTAGCTGGTTATTATCGGAGATTTGTGGAAGGATTTTCTCGAATCGCTACTCCGTTAACTCAGCTGACTCGGAAAGATACAAAATTTGTATGGAGTGAGGAATGCGAGAAGAGTTTCCAAGAACTCAAGAGGAGACTCATTTCGGCACCTGTTCTGACAATACCATCTGGTTCGGATGGATTTGTTATCTACAGCGATGCTTCAGGCAAAGGGTTAGGATGTGTTCTCATGCAACATGGGAAAGTCATAGCCTATGCCTCACGACAACTCAAAGAATATGAGAGGAATTATCCTACTCATGATTTGGAGTTGGCAGCAGTCGTTTTTGCGTTGAAGATCTGGAGACACTACCTGTATGGGGAGAAAGTGGAGATCTATACAGATCATAAAAGCCTCAAATATTTCTTCACCCAAAAGGAACTCAACATGCGGCAGCGACGTTGGCTCGAGCTGTTGAAAGATTACGATCATATCATCCTGGAAAAGCAAACGTAGTAGCTGACGCATTGAGTAGAAGATCATATGCGGGTACGAGTGCAATATTGTTAACACAAAGGCCCATTTTGTATGACTTACAAAGGATGGAGATAGAGATGAAGGCTCCAAGTACCCACATGATGATATCAAATATAAGAGTAGAACCGACTTTAATCGATAAAGTTAAAGCTGCTCAAGCTACGGACATGGAGCTGATGCGTATGAAGAAGAAAGTGCAAGAAGGTGCTATTCCAGAAGCAAGAATCGATGAAGAAGGAATACTTCGAGTCAACTCCAGACTTTGTGTTCCTAATGATTTTGACTTGAAGCATAGAATAATGATGGAGGCACACAATACACCGTTTGCAATCCATCCTGAGAGTACCAAAATGTATCACGATCTTCGACATACATTTTGGTGGAGCAATATGAAAAGAGAGATCGCGGAGTTTATCTCGAGGTGTTTAACTTGTCAACGTGTAAAGGCGGAGCATCAAGTGCCAAAGGGTCCATTGCAACCACTTGAGATCCCGAAATGGAAGTGGGAACACATTACTATGGATTTTGTTACGGGTCTTCCCAAGGTTTCTCAAGGCATAGGTGCGATTTGGGTTATTGTTGATAGATTAACCAAATCCGCTCATTTCTTGCCGATACGTGAGACTTATTCCCTTGAACGTCTTGCTAGTATGTACGTGAACGAGATTGTGAGATTGCATGGCATGCCAGTATCCATAGTTTCGGATCGTGACCCAAGATTCACTTCACGATTTTGGGTTAGCTTGCAGAAAGCTATGGGCACGGATTTACGATTCAGTTCGGCATACCATCCTCAAACGGACGGACAATCAGAGAGGACTATTCAAACTCTTGAAGATCTATTAAGACTTTGTGTCCTAGATCTCAAAGGGAGTTGGGATAAGTACCTACCATTGGTGGAATTCTCCTACAACAACAGTTATCAAGCGAGCATAGGTGTGGCTCCATTCGAGGCATTGTATGGAAGAAAATGTCGTTCTCCAGTATGCTGGGACGAGGTGGGTGAAGCAACATTGTTGGGACCAGAGTTGATACGCATTACTATAGAGAAGATCCAAACGATTCGACAACGTATACAAACGGCACAGGATCGACAAAAGAGTTATGCGGATCTTCATCGGAAGGACGTGAAATTTAATATTGGGGATCATGTATTATTACGTGTTACACCATGGAAGGGAGTTACAAGATTTGGGAAGAGAGGAAAGCTCAATCCAAGATTTGTTGGTCTATTTGAGATTCTTGAGCGAATAGGAAATGTGGCATATAGACTCGCATTACCTCCAAGCATGTCTCGTGTTCATAATGTTTTTCACATATCTATGCTTCGTAAATATGTTAAAGACCCGAACCACATTATTGAGTTAGAACCAGACGAGATAGCTGAAGATTTAACGTACGAGGAGGTACCTGTTAAGATCTTGGATAGGAAAGAGCATGTCCTACGCACGAAGGTTATACCACAAGTTAAGGTTTTGTGGAGAAACCATGCTATTGAAGAAATGACCTGGGAGTTGGAATCAGAAATGAAAGCGAGGTATCCTCACCTTTTTGAAACATCAGGTACGTACGTCAATTTCGAGGACGAAATTTCATAAGGAGGGGAGGTTGTAAGACCCCAACTTATTAATGAATAAAATCAAATTTTCTCTAAATATTATTGTGAATAATAAGGGGCTAATTTGATATAATACTTTGGTTATGGGTGAAATGTGCAAATTTTGCAAAATAAGCAAGTGGTTATAAAATATTTATTTTTTCGGGGAATATTCGTTTGGTCGTGGAATATTCTTGCTGTCGAGGAATATTCGTACGACGGCGCAGCCTTGTGTGGGCCCCATAACGGAAAGCGATTGGATGAAGAAAACGACAAGTATAAATAACGGCGTAGTTGTTACCGTTAATACTGTTAGAATACCCGGTGGTTAAAATACAGTAGCACGCGGTATTGCACCAATTATTGATTCTTACGTAAGAAGGCACTACTCAATAATTATTACAGTAGTTATTGTTCAATATTTTATTGATTCAATAATTGTTGCATTGATATTTTATATTATTGTTGTTTCAATAATTGTTGCTGCACAGTATTTTCCATTATCAGATCAATAATTCATATTATTTGAATAATATTATTAGATAACATTATTGGCAATGTCTAGAAAGTTTTGTCTAAGGAGAGGTTTGGTCATCTAATTGCGCGCCAGTAAAGAGAAATCCTTATTGGAAAGCCCCCTCTTTCCTGGGAACGGCCTGGTTGTCATAAATGTGATTCTGTAATATTATTTGTGAATAATTAATTATTGATTCATATGATAAGGAAATATTTATTTTATGTGGATATAAATGAGGGATATATTTTTGTGGTTAAAAATGAAGGAGTTAATGTTGAGTTGTTTTATCAGTATTTTTATCGGAATGGAGGTATTAAAAAATCAAATTAGGGTTTTTGAGAAATATTGCGGGTGTTATAATTTTTAATCCGACCGTTGGATCGTGGTAATTTTTGGATATGTTATACATATATAAGTTGAGTATATGTCCACAAATTTTGAACCGTTAAAAATGAACGTATGATTTATTATGAATTTTACGAGATGACTGGTTCAGAAATTGTTGAATTTTCGGAGTTTATCATTTTGATGGAAAATTCTAGAATTGGTGGGCCCCACTTGTGATTGGTGAAGAAATGTGCTGAATTATATTTCAAATGTGGTGGATGGGAATAGTAGCAGGTAAAGCCATCAGGTTGCAGGTCAAACCTACTAAAATTTTCCTATAAATAGAGGGCTAAGTTAGAATTGAAAATCACACCAGAAACAAGTTTTCTCTCTTTCTCTCTCTAGATTATTGAGTGTATTTTGTGAGTATTTAGATACTTTGAGAGTTTCTATTCATCAGAGCAAGTTTCTTTCAGCCTTATACCGGTATTCCGACCAGAAGTACTGATATCTTGAGGTAAGGGATATTATTTTCTTCTTAATGATATAATTTTCTTCAATATCATTATGCTGAAATATTGATATGAGTTTTTATCAAATTTGGAACTTTTTGTGTCGGGGTTACTATTCACGTATACGGCACTATTCACGTATACGGTACTATTCACGAATACGGCACTATTTACCGAAAAATAAAATTTTCTCTTTTTGTCCAAGATGTCTATTATGGTTACTATCTTTGATTGTATCCATGTTTTGATCTTTATTTTTTGAATTCTGCTTCACAATTGATTATTATGAAGTATTATTGATCTTGGATAAACTGTTATACGAATCCCTACTATTTGTCCTTCTGTCTCACTGGATTCGTTTTCTTTAAGATATTTTTCATCATCCTCAGTCCTAAATGATGATATTACTGAATATCTTTGGCCTGTAGTGCAAAGATGTATGATTACTTGATGAATATCTTTGGCCTGTAGTGCAAAGATGAACAGGTGTTGAGATGAACATGACCGACTGGTGATACAAATGAATATCTTTGGCCTGTAGTGCAAAGATGAATATTTGGTTAAAGATGATTATTAATCGATGTTACAGGGATAAAATATTGATGATGGACTTTTAAATCTTAGAAGATAGTAGAATTCTTTCTCTACTTGACTCTTCTAATGGTTTGCTGTTTCCGCTGCAGTTGTTGATCTAAAACTTGTTGTCGATTATATTCTATCAGATTTTTCCCTGTTGAAGACTAACGATAATTTGTTTGTATATTATCTTAGTCATAATATTCTTTACTGGGCTAGTTGAGCTCACCCTTTTCCTTTTTGTTCCATTTTTCTTCTCAGGAGGTGAGAACATAGCAGGATCTAGTCGGGGTATGGAGTGATGGTTCTAGAAAGATATTTTAGCAGTCCTCACTATTTCTGTAAAATAGTGTTTGAATAATTGTAATGAGGATTTATTTGAGTGTGGATATTGTCTAGAAGACAATATTTGTATTTAAACTCACAGTATGTGTTGTCGTATTTTGCACGACAATTGTATTATTGAAGTTGTAGTTTGCTTTCTGTACCATGTATTTGGTGTAAGACCCCAATTTTTATAAATAAAGATGAATTTTCTATAAATATCATTTTTGAATATTATGGAGTTAATTTGATATAATGTTATAGTTGTGGGTAATATTTATAAATTTTGCAAAGTAAGCAAGTTGTTATAAAATATTCGTTTGGTCGGAGAATATTCTTTTTGTCGGAGAATATTCGTACGACGGCACAATCATTGGTAGACCCCACAACGGAATTATTGTCGGATTGAGAAAACGACAGAATTATCTTTCTATAAAAATAACGGCTGAGGTGTTACCGTTAAAACCGTTAAAACTGTTGAACTACTCGGTAGTAAAAGTACAGTAATACGCGTGGTTGCATAGTAGCACACGGTATTGATTATTGATGCTTACGTGAGAAGTCACTCAGCTATACTCAATTATTGCTACAGTAATTGCTGCATCATATCTCTTAAATTATTGTCATAGTATCATCTGTATAATATGCTATATTATTAAATCAATAATTGAGACGTTGTGGTAAGTTTGATTATTTTATGGGGGGCCATATGTCATCATCTAAGAGTCTCTTCGTCAATAGTATTTACCTTGGTCCATAGTAATTACCTTCGTCAATAGTATTTACCTTGGTCAATAGTAATTACCTTCGTCAATAGTATTTACCTTGGTCAATAGTAATTACTTTCGTCAATAGTAGTTGTCCCTTCAATATTACCAAGAGTCATTTGACCCTTCGTTAAGACCAAGAGTCATTTGACCCTTCGTTAAGACCAAGAGCCACCCTCAGTTTTTCTATAAATAGAGGCCTAGGGCTTCATTATTTTTCACGAATTCATTCAAGCTATAGAGAGAGAAAGTATAGAGAGAATAAGAGAGAGAGAATAAAAGTATTCTGCTACATCACTTTTCCAATATCCAGTTCTTTTAAGGTAGGGAATATTATTTCTTTTATATTCATGAAGAGAACTTCTGTTATTCCATTTGTTATTATTCTGTTGGAATAACCAGTATACGCGGTCTACCCTATACTTGGTGACATTCTTCTATTATTCTGTTGGAACATCCTGTCTGTGTGTTTTACACCGGACCTGGTTCCGTTTATTATTCTGTTGGAACATCCTGTCTGTGTGTTTTACACCGGACCTGGTTTCGTTTTATTATTATTCTGTTGGAATATCCTGTCTGTGTATTTTACACCGGACCTGGTTCCATTATTTATTATTCTGTCGGAATATCCTGTCTGTGCGTTTACGCCGGACCTGGTTCCATTATTTATTATTCTATTGGAATAACCAGTCTGTGCGGTCTATCGCATGCATGGTGATTTCTTTTGTTATTCCATTCTTTATTGTACTCAGTTGGTTAAGTTTTGACTTCTATACTCCATGAAATTTGTAGAATATCCTTGATAGTTGCGTTTCATCCAGTATCTTTTCAAGAAAATATTCTTCTAAGCATTCTTGAATTTTACTCCACAATGCAGTATCATGTTGACAATTTGGACGTTGTTAATTTCTGGATAAATTAATTCTTGAACTTGTTTTATTGAATTCTTATATCATTGTCATCATCCTCATGTTTATAAAATGTTGAAAGTCATCTGTGGCATGTAGTGCATAGATGGACTTGGTATGATTATGACCAGGGATTATTCGGTATAATCATGACCGTAATGTTACAAATGATGTGGTAAAAGTCCTCATTGGCCGTAGTGCATTGATGGACAGTTGTTGGCATGATCATGACCATTAATGAATATACGAATATCCTTGGCCGTAGTGCAGGGGTGATTCGATGATGTGGATTATTTTATTAAGCTGAGTCCCAGCGATCACAGTGTTGAAAAACTTTTTAAATCATAAAAGATAGTAGAGTTTATTTTCTACTTGACTCTTTTAATGGATTGCTTGTTCCGCTACAGTTAAACTTGATGTCTATTATATTTTATCAGTTTAACATTGTTGAAGGCTAATGATAATTTATTCTGCATTATCTTAGTCATAATATTTCTTACTGGGCTAGTTGAGCTCACCCTTTCTTTCACTGTTCTCTTCAGGAAATGAGAACGTAGCTGGGGCAAGTCGGGGAACGGAGTGATGGTCCGAAGAATAGTATTAGTTAGTAGTCCTCACTATTCTATGTAATGGTGTGTTAATAAATGTAATGAGGACTCTTTTTGAGTATGAATACTCTCTAGAAGATAATATTTGTATTCAAACTCACAGTTTATGTTTTGTCGTATTGTACACGACAGTTGTATTATTAAGTTGTATTTGTATTCTGTACTATGTATCTGACGACCCAAGATGGGTGATGTATACCTAATTTTAGGGGCGTCACAGTTGGTATCAGAGCTTAGGGATATGATCCCTGGCTAAGATGTGAGAATAGAACTAGGAGGGGAGAGACGGGGAATTCCTTCGCTAGTATGACATACCTAAGTTTATTTGCATGGTATTTAATTGGTCGGTCATAATATAAGGATAATATATGACATATCAATTAATTTTTATTTTGTGGCAGTATCTGAAAATGGCATCTGAGAACGTTGAGAATAGCAATGGAGCACAGACGACTGTTGATTCACCACATATCAATAATCAGGATAATGTGCATCAGGAAGGTGTCAATCCTCATGCAAACAACAACACTGACCAAATGATGAATGATCAAATGTTCAGAGGCTTTATGCAATTCATGCAACAACAGGTGAAAGCGGCTCCTGTCCACAACGTAGGTGGAAATACTGGAAACTCTCTGGCGGTCACCGCTAAACAGTTTAAGGAGCTGGGACCACCGGAGTTTAAGGGAGAACCCAAACCACTTGTAGCTGAAACATGGATAAAGCAGATCACCAAGATATTTGATGTCTTGGGTTGCTCCGAGGAGCAAAAGGTTCCCTTTGCTGCCTTTATGTTGCGAGGAGAGGCAGATTACTGGTGGGAATCGATAAAGCGTACTCAACCTGCCGCACTGAAGATGTCCTGGGAGAAGTTCCAAGAGCTGTTTAACGACAAATACTTTCCCGAGAGTATTCGTCACATGAAGGAGGTGGAGTTCATCAAATTGGAGCAGAATAATATGACCGTGTCGCAGTACGAGGCAAAATTTGCGGAGTTATCCCGGTTTGCATCCCACCTGGTGGATAATTGTGACGCCCCCAAAATTAGGTATACATCACCCATCTTGGGTCGTCAGATACATAGTACAAAATACAAATACAACTTAATAATACAACTGTCGTGTACAATACGACAAAACATAAACTGTGAGTTTGAATACAAATATTATCTTCTAGAGAGTATTCATACTCAAAAGGAGTCCTCATTACATTTATTAACACACCATTACATAGAATAGTGAGGACTACTAACTAATACTATCATTCGAACCATCACTCCGTACCCCGACTTGTCCCAGCTACGTTCTCATTTCCTGAAGAGAACAGTGAAAGAAAGGGTGAGCTCAACTAGCCCAGTAAGAAATATTATGACTAAGATAATGCAGAATAAATTATCATTAGCCTTCAACAATGTTAAACTGATAAAATATAATAGACATCAAGTTTAACTGTAGCGGAACAAGCAATCCATTAAAAGAGTCAAGTAGAAAATAAACTCTACTATCTTTTATGATTTAAAAAGTTTTTCAACACTGTAATCGCTGAGACTCAGCTTAATAAAATAATCCACATCATCGAATCACCCCTGCACTACGGCCAAGGATATTCGTGTATTCATTAATGGTCATGATCATGCCAACAACTGTCCATCAATGCACTACGGGCCAATGAGGACTTTTACCACATCATTTGTAACATTACGGTCATGATTATACCGAATAATCCCTGGTCATAATCATACCAAGTCCATCTATGCACTACAGGCCACAGATGACTTTCAACATTTTATAAACATGAGGATGATGACAATGATATAAGAATTCAATAAAACAAGTTCAAGAATTAATTTATCCAGGAATTAACAACGTCCAAATTGTCAACATGATACTGCATTGTGGAGTAAAATTCAAGAATGCTTAGAAGAATATTTTCTTGAAAAGATACTGGATGAAACGCAACTATCAAGGATATTCCACAAATTTCATGGAGTATAGAAGTCAAAACTTAACCAACTGAGTACAATAAAGAATGGAATAACAAAAGAAATCACCATGCATGCGATAGACCGCACAGACAGGTTATTCCAATAGAATAATAAATAATGGAACCAGGTCCGGCGTAAACGCACAGACAGGATATTCCGACAGAATAATAAATAATGGAACCAGGTCCGGTGTAAAACACACAGACAGGATATTCCAACAGAATAATAATAAAATGGAACCAGGTCCGGTGTAAAACACACAGACAGGATGTTCCAACAGAATAATAAACGGAACCAGGTCCGGTGTAAAACACACAGACAGGATGTTCCAACAGAATAATAGAAGAATGTCACCAAGTATAGGGTAGACCGCGTATACTGGTTATTCCAACAGAATAATAACAAATGGAATAACAGAAGTTCTCTTCATGAATATAAAAGAAATAATATTCCCTACCTTAAAAGAACTGGATATTGGAAAAGTGATGTAGCAGAATACTTTTATTCTCTCTCTCTTATTCTCTCTATACTTTCTCTCTCTATAGCTTGAATGAATTCGTGAAAAATAATGAAGCCCTAGGCCTCTATTTATAGAAAAACTGAGGGTGGCTCTTGGTCTTAACGAAGGGTCAAATGACTCTTGGTCTTAACGAAGGGTCAAATGACTCTTGGTCTTAACGAAGGGTCAAATGACTCTTGGTAATATTGAAGGGACAACTACTATTGACGAAAGTAATTACTATTGACCAAGGTAAATACTATTGACGAAGGTAATTACTATTGACCAAGGTAAATACTATTGACGAAGAGACTCTTAGATGATGACATATGGCCCCCCATAAAATAACCAAACTTACCACAACGTCTCAATTATTGATTTAATAATATAACATATTATACAGATGATACTATGACAATAATTTAAGAGATATGATGCAGCAATTACTGTAGCAATAATTGAGTATAGCTGAGTGACTTCTCACGTAAGCATCAATAATCAATACCGTGTGCTACTATGCAACCACGCGTATTACTGTACTTTTACTACCAAGTAGTTCAACAGTTTTAACGATTTTAACGTAACACCTCAGCTGTTATTTTTATAGAAAGATAATTTTGTCGTTTTCTCAATCCGACAATAATTCCATTGTGGGGTCCACCAATGATTGTGCCGTCGTACGAATATTCCCCGACAAAAAGAATATTTCCCGAATATTTTATAACAACTTGCTTACTTTGTAAAATTTATAAATATTACCCACAACTATAACATTATATCAAATTAACTCCATAATATTCAAAAATGATATTTATAGAAAATTCATCTTTATTTATAAAAGTTGGGGTCTTACAACCTCCCCTTCTTATGAAATTTCGCCCTCGAAATTAGGGTACGTACCTGGTATGTCGAAGAGGTAAGGATACCTTGATTTCATTTCTGATTCTAACTCCCAAGTCATTTCCTCAACATCGTGGTTTCTCCACAAAACTTTGACTTGAGGTATAACCTTGGAGCGTAGAATATGTTCCTTCTTATCCAAGATTTGAACAAGAACTTCTTCATACGTCAAATCCTCCGCTATTTCGTCCGGTTCTAACTCAATAATGTGGTTCGGGTCTTCCACATATTTGCGTAACATGGATATGTGGAAAACGTTATGAACACGAGACATACTTGGCGGTAAAGCGAGTCTATAAGCCACAGTTCCTACTCGATCGAGGATTAAAAATGGACCGATGAATCGAGGATTTAGCTTTCCTCTCTTTCCAAATCTCGTAACTCCTTTCCATGGAGCAACACGTAAGAACACATGATCTCCTACATCAAATTCCACGTCCTTTCGATGAAGATCAGCATAACTCTTTTGTCGATCTTGTGAGGTTTTTATACGTTGTCGGATCGTTTGAATCTTTTCTGTAGTCATACGTACCAACTCCGGTCCCAACAACGTTGCTTCGCCCACCTCATCCCAGCATACTGGAGAACGACATTTTCTTCCATACAATGCTTCGAATGGAGCCATGCCAATACTTGCTTGATAACTGTTGTTGTAGGAAAACTCCACCAATGGTAAGAACTTGTCCCAACTTCCCTTGAAGTCAAAGACACAGAGTCTTAATAGATCTTCAAGAGTTTGAATAGTCCTCTCTGATTGTCCGTCCGTCTGAGGATGATATGCTGAACTAAATCGTAACTCCGTGCCCATAGCTTTTTGTAAACTAACCCAAAATCGTGAAGTGAATCTTGGGTCTCGGTCAGAAACTATGGATACTGGCATACCATGCAGTCTTACAATCTCGTTTATGTACATACGAGCAAGACGTTCAAGTGTATAAGTTTCTCGTATCGGTAAGAAATGAGCAGACTTGGTCAATCTATCAACAATGACCCAAATCGCATCAATACCTTGAGAAACCCTAGGAAGACCGGTAACGAAATCCATGGTAATGTGCTCCCACTTCCATTCTGGAATTTCAAGTGGTTGCAATGGACCTTTTGGTACTTGATGCTCCGCTTTGACTCGTTGACAAGTTAGACACCTTGAGATAAACAACGCTATCTCTCTCTTCATATTGCTCCACCAAAATGTATGACGAAGATCATGATACATTTTGGTACTTCCAGGATGGATTGCAAACGGTGTGTTGTGCGCCTCCATCATGATTTCATACTTTAAATCAGGGTTGTTAGGAACACAAAGTCTGGAGTTGACTCGAAGTATTCCTTCCTCATCGATTCTTGCTTCCGGCATAACACCTTCTTGCACTTTCTTCCTCATACGCATCAGCTCCAGGTCTGTAGCTTGAGCAGCTTTAACTTTATCGATTAAAGTCGGTTCTACTCGTATATTCGCCATCATCACATGGGTCCCTGGAGTCTTCAACTCTATCTCCATCCTTTGCAAGTCACACAAAATGGGCCTTTGCGTTGTTAATATTGCACTTGTACCCGCATATGATCTTCTACTCAATGCGTCAGCTACCACGTTCGCTTTTCCAGGATGGTATTGAATGGTATGATCATAATCTTTCAACAGTTCAAGCCAACGTCGTTGTCGCATGTTGAGTTCCTTTTGAGTGAAGAAATATTTGAGGCTTTTATGATCCGTAAAGATCTCCACTTTCTCCCCATACAAGTAATGCCTCCAAATTTTAAGTGCAAAGACAACAGCTGCCAACTCTAGATCATGAGTAGGATAATTCCTCTCATATTCCTTGAGTTGTCTTGATGCATAGGCTATGACTTTTCCATGTTGCATGAGAACGCATCCCAACCCTTTGCTCGAAGCATCACTGTAGATGACAAATCCCTCCGAGCCAGATGGTATTGTTAGAACAGGTGCTGAAATGAGTCTCCTCTTGAGTTCTTGAAAACTCTGCTCACATTCTTCGCTCCAACCAAACTTTGTATCTTTCCGAGTCAGCTGAGTTAATGGAGTAGCGATTCGAGAAAATCCTTCCACGAATCTCCGATAATAACCAGCTAAACCAAGAAAGCTACGTACCTCGGTCACTGATTTAGGTTGCTCCCAGCTTTGAATAGCTTCAATCTTTGCCGGGTCAACCGATATTCCACGACTTGATACTACGTGCCCAAGGAATGCTACCTCCTCCAGCCAGAACTCGCATTTCTTCAACTTGGCATAAAGCTTGTATTCACGAAGCTTTTGGAGTACCAGCCTCAAGTGTTGCTCATGATCTTCACGGCTTTTGAAATAAATAAGGATGTCATCAATAAAGACGACCACAAAGTGATCCAAATATTCCTTGAATACCCAGTTCATCATATCCATGAAGGCAGCAGGAGCATTAGTCAATCCAAAGGACATGACTAGGAATTCATAATGCCCGTACCGAGTTCTAAAAGCCGTCTTTGGAATATCCTCAGTTCTAACCTTCAGCTGATGATATCCAGAACGAAGATCGATCTTTGAAAAGAATTGTGCTCCTTGCAACTGGTCAAACAGGTCATCAATACGTGGCAATGGGTACCTGTTTTTGATGGTGACATGATTCAACTCCCGATAATCAATACAAAGTCGCATACTTCCATCTTTCTTCTTCACGAATAGAACAGGAGCTCCCCAAGGAGAAGTACTAGGACGAATAAAGCCAATGTCTAACAATTCCTGCAGTTGGATCTTTAACTCCTGAAGTTCAATAGGAGCCATTCGATATGGGGCTTTGGAAATGGGTTTTGTACCGGGTTCAAGATCGATACAAAATTCAATTTCACGCTCTGGGGGTAGGCCAGGAAGTTCTTCAGGGAATACGTCAGGGAATTTATTAACAATAGAAATATCATTCAAAACTGACGTATTTTTGTTTAGATCTGTGACATGAGCTAAGAAAGCTTGACATCCGTTTTTCAATAAACGAATAGTTTTATGGCTTGAGATGACAGCGATTGATTTTAATGGTTTGGTTGCTTGAATTCGCATAATAGGTCGATTAGGAATATGAAAACTAACAACCTTACGAAAACAATCAATTTTTGCATAATGAGTAGTTAACCAATCAATCCCTAGAATCACGTCAAATGCAAGTATTTTTAATGAAATCAGATCGATAGGTAATGTGTGGGTACCAACTTGAACCAAACAAGACTTATAAACAGTGGAGGTAATGAAGGTTTCTCCCAACAGAGTTTCCACAGATAAGTCAAAGTCTAATTTCTCCGGAATCAAATTTAATCGATGAGCGCAAGTAGGAGAAATAAAAGAATGGGTTGAACCGGTATCAAATAAAGTATAAACTTCTTTAGAGTTTATAATAAGCTTACCCGTGATGACCTCATTCGGGTTCCTTGCTCTCTGGGAGTTCACAACAAACGCTCTCCCTTGCACAACCGGTTTTGACTTTTCTGGGACGGCTTTTGGTGCCTCCATCCTAGCTGAATTTGTCTTCGGTAAACGACAAAATCGGGCTAAATGACCTTCTCTTCCACAATTATAACATGCTTTGGACGGCATCGCGCAGTTTGGACTGATGTGCCCCTCCCCTCCGCATTTGAAACATATGATAGGTGGTCGTTCTCCTTCCTTAACGACAGGTGCTGGTGCTGACGTCTTTCCATCATTGTTGAATCTCCTCTTCTTGAAATGTCCATTCTTATTGTTTTTGCCCTGATTACCACCGAAGTAGTTACCATTTCTGGCCTGTTGATTCCCTCCACGCTTGTTGTCACCGCTTCGATGACTGCTCTCACTGGTATTATCATTTTGCCGGCTGCTCTCTTTTGGTTGCGTTGTCTCGTTATCGCGCTCCACCAACTGAGCCCTATTTACAACATCTGAATACAAACACAGTTTATGAGAAACAAGATGTTGACGTATCTCCGGCTTCAAACCTCTTAAAAACATCCGCGTCATTCTTTCTTCATTATCCACCAGGTGGGACGCAAACCGGGATAACTCCGCAAATTTTGCCTCGTACTGTGACACGGTCATATTATTCTGCTCCAATTTGATGAACTCCACCTCCTTCATGTGACGAATACTTTCGGGAAAGTATTTGTCGTTAAACAGCTCTTGGAACTTCTCCCAGGACATCTTCAGTGCGGCAGGTTGAGTACGCTTTATCGATTCCCACCAGTAATCTGCCTCTCCTCGCAACATAAAGGCGGCAAAGGGAACCTTTTGCTCCTCGGAGCAACCCAAGACATCAAATATCTTGGTGATCTGCTTTATCCATGTTTCAGCTACAAGTGGTTTGGGTTCTCCCTTAAACTCCGGTGGTCCCAGCTCCTTAAACTGTTTAGCGATGACCGCCTGAGAGTTTCCAGTATTTCCACCTACGTTGTGGACAGGAGCCGCTTTCACCTGTTGTTGCATGAATTGCATAAAGCCTCTGAATTTTGATCATTCATCATTTGGTCAGTGTTGTTGTTTGCATGAGGATTGACACCTTCCTGATGCACATTATCCTGATTATTGATATGTGGTGAATCAACAGTCGTCTGTGCTCCATTGCTATTCTCAACATTCTCAGATGCCATTTTCAGATACTGCCACAAAATAAAAATTAATTGATATGTCATATATTATCCTTATATTATGACCGACCAATTAAATACCATGCAAATAAACTTAGGTATGTCATACTAGCGAAGGAATTCCCCGTCTCTCCCCTCCTAGTTCTATTCTCACATCTTAGCCAGGGATCATATCCCTAAGCTCTGATACCAACTGTGACGCCCCCAAAATTAGGTATACATCACCCATCTTGGGTCGTCAGATACATAGTACAAAATACAAATACAACTTAATAATACAACTGTCGTGTACAATACGACAAAACATAAACTGTGAGTTTGAATACAAATATTATCTTCTAGAGAGTATTCATACTCAAAAGGAGTCCTCATTACATTTATTAACACACCATTACATAGAATAGTGAGGACTACTAACTAATACTATCATTCGAACCATCACTCCGTACCCCGACTTGTCCCAGCTACGTTCTCATTTCCTGAAGAGAACAGTGAAAGAAAGGGTGAGCTCAACTAGCCCAGTAAGAAATATTATGACTAAGATAATGCAGAATAAATTATCATTAGCCTTCAACAATGTTAAACTGATAAAATATAATAGACATCAAGTTTAACTGTAGCGGAACAAGCAATCCATTAAAAGAGTCAAGTAGAAAATAAACTCTACTATCTTTTATGATTTAAAAAGTTTTTCAACACTGTAATCGCTGAGACTCAGCTTAATAAAATAATCCACATCATCAAATCACCCCTGCACTACGGCCAAGGATATTCGTGTATTCATTAATGGTCATGATCATGCCAACAACTGTCCATCAATGCACTACGGGCCAATGAGGACTTTTACCACATTATTTGTAACATTACGGTCATGATTATACCGAATAATCCCTGGTCATAATCATACCAAGTCCATCTATGCACTACAGGCCACAGATGACTTTCAACATTTTATAAACATGAGGATGATGACAATGATATAAGAATTCAATAAAACAAGTTCAAGAATTAATTTATCCAGGAATTAACAACGTCCAAGTTGTCAACATGATACTGCATTGTGGAGTAAAATTCAAGAATGCTTAGAAGAATATTTTCTTGAAAAGATACTGGATGAAACGCAACTATCAAGGATATTCCACAAATTTCATGGAGTATAGAAGTCAAAACTTAACCAACTGAGTACAATAAAGAATGGAATAACAAAAGAAATCACCATGCATGCGATAGACCGCACAGACAGGTTATTCCAATAGAATAATAAATAATGGAACCAGGTCCGGCGTAAACGCACAGACAGGATATTCCGACAGAATAATAAATAATGGAACCAGGTCCGGTGTAAAACACACAGACAGGATATTCCAACAGAATAATAATAAAACGGAACCAGGTCCGGTGTAAAACACACAGACAGGATGTTCCAACAGAATAATAAACGGAACCAGGTCCGGTGTAAAACACACAGACAGGATGTTCCAACAGAATAATAGAAGAATGTCACCAAGTATAGGGTAGACCGCGTATACTGGTTATTCCAACAGAATAATAACAAATAGAATAACAGAAGTTCTCTTCATGAATATAAAAGAAATAATATTCCCTACCTTAAAAGAACTGGATATTGGAAAAGTGATGTAGCAGAATACTTTTATTCTCTCTCTCTTATTCTCTCTATACTTTCTCTCTCTATAGCTTGAATGAATTCGTGAAAAATAATGAAGCCCTAGGCCTCTATTTATAGAAAAACTGAGGGTGGCTCTTGGTCTTAACGAAGGGTCAAATGACTCTTGGTCTTAACGAAGGGTCAAATGACTCTTGGTCTTAACGAAGGGTCAAATGACTCTTGGTAATATTGAAGGGACAACTACTATTGACGAAAGTAATTACTATTGACCAAGGTAAATACTATTGACGAAGGTAATTACTATTGACCAAGGTAAATACTATTGACGAAGAGACTCTTAGATGATGACATATGGCCCCCCATAAAATAACCAAACTTACCACAACGTCTCAATTATTGATTTAATAATATAACATATTATACAGATGATACTATGACAATAATTTAAGAGATATGATGCAGCAATTACTGTAGCAATAATTGAGTATAGCTGAGTGACTTCTCACGTAAGCATCAATAATCAATACCGTGTGCTACTATGCAACCACGCGTATTACTGTACTTTTACTACCAAGTAGTTCAACAGTTTTAACGATTTTAACGTAATACCTCAGCTGTTATTTTTATAGAAAGATAATTTTGTCGTTTTCTCAATCCGACAATAATTCCATTGTGGGGTCCACCAATGATTGTGCCGTCGTACGAATATTCCCCGACAAAAAGAATATTCCCCGAATATTTTATAACAACTTGCTTACTTTGCAAAATTTATAAATATTACCCACAACTATAACATTATATCAAATTAACTCCATAATATTCAAAAATGATATTTATAGAAAAATTCATCTTTATTTATAAAAGTTGGGGTCTTACAATAATGAAGAAAGAATGACGCGGATGTTTTTAAGAGGTTTGAAGCCGGAGATACGTCAACATCTTGTTTCTCATAAACTGTGTTTGTATTCAGATGTTGTAAATATGGCTCAGTTGGTGGAGCGCGATAACGAGACAACGCAACCAAAAGAGAGCGTTTGTTGTGAACTCCCAGAGAGCAAGGAACCCGAATGAGGTCATCACGGGTAAGCTTATTATAAACTCTAAAGAAGTTTATACTTTATTTGATACCGGTTCAACCCATTCTTTTATTTCTCCTACTTGCGCTCATCGATTAAATTTGATTCCGGAGAAATTAGACTTTGACTTATCTGTGGAAACTCCGTTGGGAGAAACCTTCATTACCTCCACTGTTTATAAGTCTTGTTTGGTTCAAGTTGGTACCCACACATTACCTATCGATCTGATTTCATTAAAAATACTTGCATTTGACGTGATTCTAGGGATTGATTGGTTAACTACTCATTATGCAAAAATTGATTGTTTTCGTAAGGTTGTTAGTTTTCATATTCCTAATCGACCTATTATGCGAATTCAAGCAACCAAACCATTAAAATCAATCGCTGTCATCTCAAGCCATAAAACTATTCGTTTATTGAAAAACGGATGTCAAGCTTTCTTAGCTCATGTCACAGATCTAAACAAAAATACGTCAGTTTTGAATGATATTTCTATTGTTAATAAATTCCCTGACGTATTCCCTGAAGAACTTCCTGGCCTACCCCCAGAGCGTGAAATTGAATTTTGTATCGATCTTGAACCCGGTACAAAACCCATTTCCAAAGCCCCATATCGAATGGCTCCTATTGAACTTCAGGAGTTAAAGATCCAACTGCAGGAATTGTTAGACATTGGCTTTATTCGTCCTAGTACTTCTCCTTGGGGAGCTCCTGTTCTATTCATGAAAGAAGAAAGATGGAAGTATGCGACTTTGTATTGATTATCGGGAGTTGAATCATGTCACCATCAAAAATAGGTACCCATTGCCACGTATTGATGACCTGTTTGACCAGTTGCAAGGAGCACAATTCTTTTCAAAGATCGATCTTCGCTCTGGATATCATCAGCTGAAGGTTAGAACTGAGGATATTCCAAAGACGGCTTTTAGAACTCGGTACGGGCATTATGAATTCCTAGTCATGTCCTTTGGATTGACTAATGCTCCTGCTGCCTTCATGGATATGATGAACCGGGTATTCAAGGAATATTTGGATCACTTTGTGGTCGTCTTTATTGATGACATCCTTATTTATTTCAAAAGCCGTGAAGATCATGAGCAACACTTGAGGCTGGTACTCCAAAAGCTTCGTGAATACAAGCTTTATGCCAAGTTGAAGAAATGCGAGTTCTGGCTGGAGGAGGTAGCATTCCTTGGGCACGTAGTATCAAGTCGTGGAATATCGGTTGACCCGGCAAAGATTGAAGCTATTCAAAGCTGGGAGCAACCTAAATCAGTGACCGAGGTACGTAGCTTTCTTGGTTTAGCTGGTTATTATCGGAGATTCGTGGAAGGATTTTCTCGAATCGCTACTCCATTAACTCAGCTGACTCGGAAAGATACAATATTTGGTTGGAGCGAAGAATGTGAGCAGAGTTTTCAAGAACTCAAGAGGAGACTCATTTCAGCACCTGTTCTAACAATACCATCTGGCTCGGAGGGATTTGTCATCTACAGTGATGCTTCGAGCAAAGGGTTGGGATGCGTTCTCATGCAACATGGAAAAGTCATAGCCTATGCATCAAGACAACTCAAGGAATATGAGAGGAATTATCCTACTCATGATCTAGAGTTGGCAGCTGTTGTCTTTGCACTTAAAATTTGGAGGCATTACTTGTATGGAGAGAAAGTGAAGATCTTTACGGATCATAAAAGCCTCAAATATTTTTTCACTCAAAAGGAACTCAACATGCGACAACGACGTTGGCTTGAACTGTTGAAAGATTATGATCATACCATTCAATACCATCCTGGAAAAGCGAACGTGGTAGCTGACGCATTGAGTAGAAGATCATATGCGGGTACAAGTGCAATATTAACAACGCAAAGGCCCATTTTGTGTGACTTGCAAAGGATGGAGATAGAGTTGAAGACTCCAGGGACCCATGTGATGATGGCGAATATACGAGTAGAACCGACTTTAATCAATAAAGTTAAAGCTGCTCAAGCTACAGACCTGGAGCTGATGCGTATGAGGAAGAAAGTGCAAAAAGGTGTTATGCCGGAAGCAAGAATCGATGAGGAAGGAATACTTCGAGTCAACTCCAGACTTTGTGTTCCTAACAACCCTGATTTAAAGTATGAAATCATGATGGAAGCGCACAACACACCGTTTGCAATCCATCCTGGAAGTACCAAAATGTATCATGATCTTCGTCATACATTTTGGTGGAGCAATATGAAGAGAGAGATAGCGTTGTTTATCTCAAGGTGTCTAACTTGTCAACGAGTCAAAGCGGAGCATCAAGTACCAAAAGGTCCATTGCAACCACTTGAAATTCCAGAATGGAAGTGGGAGCACATTACCATGGATTTCGTTACCGGTCTTCCTAGGGTTTCTCAAGGTATTGATGCGATTTGGGTCATTGTTGATAGATTGACCAAGTCTGCTCATTTCTTACCGATACGAGAAAATTATACACTTGAACGTGTTGCTCGTATGTACATAAACGAGATTGTAAGACTGCATGGTATGTCATTATCCATAATTTCTGATCGAGACCCAAGATTCACTTCACGATTTTGGGTTAGTTTACAAAAAGCTATGGGCACGGAGTTACGATTTAGTTCAGCATATCATCCTCAGACGGACGGACAATCAGAGAGGACTATTCAAACTCTTGAAGATCTATTAAGACTCTGTGTCTTTGACTTCAAGGGAAGTTGGGACAAGTTCTTACCATTGGTGGAGTTTTCCTACAACAACAGTTATCAAGCAAGTATTGGCATGGCTCCATTCGAAGCATTGTATGGAAGAAAATGTCGTTCTCCAGTATGCTGGGATGAGGTGGGCGAAGCAACGTTGTTGGGACCGGAGTTGGTACGTATGACTACAGAAAAGATTCAAACGATCCGATAACGTATAAAAACCTCACAAGATCGACAAAAGAGTTATGCTGATCTTCATCGAAAGGATGTGGAATTTGATGTAGGAGATCATGTGTTCTTACGTGTTGCTCCATGGAAAGGAGTTACGAGATTTGGAAATAGAGGAAAGCTAAATCTTCGATTCATCGGTCCATTTTTAATCCTCGATCGAGTAGGAACTGTGGCTTATAGACTCGCTTTACCGCCAAGTATGTCTCGTGTTCATAACGTTTTCCACATATCCATGTTACGCAAATATGTGGAAGACCCGAACCACATTATTGAGTTAGAACCGGACGAAATAGCCGAGGATTTGACGTATGAAGAAGTTCCTGTTCAAATCTTGGATAAGAAGGAACATATTCTACGCTCCAAGGTTATACCTCAAGTCAAAGTTTTGTGGAGAAACCACGATGTTGAGGAAATGACTTGGGAGTTAGAATCAGAAATGAAATCAAGGTATCCTTACCTCTTCGACATACCAGGTACGTACCCTAATTTCGAGGGCGAAATTTCATAAGAAGGGGAGGTTGTAAGACCCCAATTTTTATAAATAAAGATGAATTTTCTATAAATATCATTTTTGAATATTATGGAGTTAATTTGATATAATGTTATAGTTGTGGGTAATATTTATAAATTTTGCAAAGTAAGCAAGTTGTTATAAAATATTCGTTTGGTCGGAGAATATTCTTTTTGTCGGAGAATATTCGTACGACGGCACAATCATTGGTAGACCCCACAACGGAATTATTGTCGGATTGAGAAAACGACAGAATTATCTTTCTATAAAAATAACGGCTGAGGTGTTACCGTTAAAACCGTTAAAACTGTTGAACTACTCGGTAGTAAAAGTACAGTAATACGCGTGGTTGCATAGTAGCACACGGTATTGATTATTGATGCTTACGTGAGAAGTCACTCAGCTATACTCAATTATTGCTACAGTAATTGCTGCATCATATCTCTTAAATTATTGTCATAGTATCATCTGTATAATATGTTATATTATTAAATCAATAATTGAGACGTTGTGGTAAGTTTGGTTATTTTATGGGGGGCCATATGTCATCATCTAAGAGTCTCTTCGTCAATAGTATTTACCTTGGTCAATAGTAATTACCTTCGTCAATAGTATTTACCTTGGTCAATAGTAATTACCTTCGTCAATAGTATTTACCTTGGTCAATAGTAATTACTTTCGTCAATAGTAGTTGTCCCTTCAATATTACCAAGAGTCATTTGACCCTTCGTTAAGACCAAGAGTCATTTGACCCTTCGTTAAGACCAAGAGCCACCCTCAGTTTTTCTATAAATAGAGGCCTAGGGCTTCATTATTTTTCACGAATTCATTCAAGCTATAGAGAGAGAAAGTATAGAGAGAATAAGAGAGAGAGAATAAAAGTATTCTGCTACATCACTTTTCCAATATCCAGTTCTTTTAAGGTAGGGAATATTATTTCTTTTATATTCATGAAGAGAACTTCTGTTATTCCATTTGTTATTATTCTGTTGGAATAACCAGTATACGCGGTCTACCCTATACTTGGTGACATTCTTCTATTATTCTGTTGGAACATCCTGTCTGTGTGTTTTACACCGGACCTGGTTCCGTTTATTATTCTGTTGGAACATCCTGTCTGTGTGTTTTACACCGGACCTGGTTCCGTTTTATTATTATTCTGTTAGAATATTCTGTCTGTGTGTTTTACACCGGACCTGGTTCCATTATTTATTATTCTGTCGGAATATCCTGTCTGTGCGTTTACGCCGGACCTGGTTCCATTATTTATTATTCTATTGGAATAACCAGTCTGTGCGGTCTATCGCATGCATGGTGATTTCTTTTGTTATTCCATTCTTTATTGTACTCAGTTGGTTAAGTTTTGACTTCTATACTCCATGAAATTTGTGGAATATCCTTGATAGTTGCGTTTCATCCAGTATCTTTTCAAGAAAATATTCTTCTAAGCATTCTTAAATTTTACTCCACAATGCAGTATCATGTTGACAATTTGGACGTTGTTAATTCCTGGATAAATTAATTTTTGAACTTGTTTTATTGAATTCTTATATCATTGTCATCATCCTCATGTTTATAAAATGTTGAAAGTCATCTGTGGCATGTAGTGCATAGATGG
This sequence comes from Panax notoginseng, assembly GCA_016801055.1. Taxonomy (NCBI): domain Eukaryota; kingdom Viridiplantae; phylum Streptophyta; class Magnoliopsida; order Apiales; family Araliaceae; genus Panax; species Panax notoginseng. The sequence continues at coordinate 7,157,389 of CM029022.1, read as the reverse complement.
ACTTGGTATGATTATGACCAGGGATTATTCGGTATAATCATGACCGTAATGTTACAAATGATGTGGTAAAAGTCCTCATTGGCCGTAGTACATTGATGGACAGTTGTTGGCATGATCATGACCATTAATGAATATACGAATATCCTTGGCCGTAGTGCAGGGGTGATTCGATGATGTGGATTATTTTATTAAGCTGAGTCCCAGCGATCACAGTGTTGAAAAACTTTTTAAATCATAAAAGATAGTAGAGTTTATTTTCTACTTGACTCTTTTAATGGATTGCTTGTTCTGCTACAGTTAAACTTGATGTCTATTATATTTTATCAGTTTAACATTGTTGAAGGCTAATGATAATTTATTCTGTATTATCTTAGTCATAATATTTCTTACTGGGCTAGTTGAGCTCACCCTTTCTTTCACTGTTCTCTTCAGGAAATGAGAACGTAGCTGGGGCAAGTCGGGGAACGGAGTGATGGTCCGAAGAATAGTATTAGTTAGTAGTCCTCACTATTCTATGTAATGGTGTGTTAATAAATGTAATGAGGACTCCTTTTGAGTATAAATACTCTCTAGAAGATAATATTTGTATTCAAACTCACAGTTTATGTTTTGTCGTATTGTACACGACAGTTGTATTATTAAGTTGTATTTGTATTCTGTACTATGTATCTGACGACCCAAGATGGGTGATGTATACCTAATTTTGGGGGCGTCACATTTGGCGACTCAGAATGGGTGTTGTATACCTATTTTGGGGGCGTCACAGGTCATGTTCATCTCAACACCTGTTCATCTTTGCACTACAGGCCAAAGATATTCATCAGGTAATCATACATCTTTGCAACATCAGGTAATCATACATCTTTGCAATACAGGCCAAAGATATTCAGTAATATCATCATTTAGGACTGAGGATGATGAAAAATATCTTAAAGAAAACGAATCCAGTGAGACAGGAGGACAAATAGTAGGGATTCGTATAACAGTTTATCCAAGATCAATAATACTTCATAATAATCAATTGTGAAGCAGAATTCAAAAATAAAGATCAAAACATGGATACAATCAAAGATAGTAACCATAATAGACATCTTGGACAAAAAGGGATAATTTTATTTTTCGGTGAATAGTGTCGTATTCGTGAATAGTGTCGTATTCGTGAATAGTGCCGTATACGTGAATAGTGTCGTATACGTGAATAGTAATCCCGACACAAAAAGTTCCAAATTTGATAAAAAAAACTCCTATCAATATTTCAGCATAATGATATTGAAGAAAATAATATCATTTAAGAAGAAAATAATATCTCTTACCTCAAAATATCAGTACTTCTGGTCGGAATACCGGTATAAGGCTGAAAGAAACTTGCTCTGATGAATAGAAACTCTCAAAGTATCTAAATACTCACAAAATACACTCAATAATCTAGAGAGAGAAAGTGAGAAAACTTGTTTCTGGTGTGATTTTCAATTCTAACTTAGCCCTCAATTTATAGGAAAATGTTAGCACGCCGAAGCAGACTTAACCTGCAACCTGATGGCTTTACCTGCTACTATTCAAGCCTACCACATTTGAATAAAAATCTCAGCACATTTTTTCACCAACCAAGAGTGGAGCCCACCAATTCTAGAATTTTTTACCAAAATAATAAACTCCGAAAATTCAACAATTTCTAAACCAGTCATCTCGTAAAATTCATAATAAATCATACGTTCATTTTTAACGGTTCAAAATTTGTGGACATATACTCAACTTATATATTTATAACATATCCAAAAATTACCACGATCCAACGGTCGGATTAAAAATTATAACCCTTGCAAAAGATCTCAAAAATCCTGATTTTTAATACCTCAATTCCGACAAAAATACTGATAAAAACCTCAACATTAACTCATTCATTTTTAACCACAAAAATATATCCCTCATTTATATCCACATGAAATAAATATTTCCTTATCATATGAATCAATAATTAATTATTCATAAATAATATTACAAAATCACATTTATGACAACCAGGCCGTTCCCAGGAAAGAGGGGGCTTTCCAATAAGAATTTCTCCTTACTGACGCGCAATTAGATGACCAAACCTCTCCTTAGACAGAACTTTCTAGACATTGTCAATATATAATGTTATCTAATAATATTATTCAAATAATATGAATTATTGATCTGATAATGGAAAATACTGTGCAGTGACAATTATTGAAATAACAATAATATAAATTATCAATGCAGCAATTATTGAATCAATAAAATAAAATATTGAACAGTAACTACTGTAACAATTATTGAGTAGTGCTTTCCTTCGTAAGAATCAATAATTGGTGCAATACCGTGTGCTACTGTATTTTAACCACCAGGTATTCCAACAGTATTAACGGTAACAACTACGCCGTTAATTATAAACAACTTATACTTGTCGTTTTCTTCATCCAATCGTTTTCCGTTATGGGGCCCACACAAGGCTGCGCCGTCGTACGAATATTTCCCGACAGCAAGAATATTCCACGACCAAACGAATATTCACCGACCAGAAATGAATATTTTATAACCACTTGCTTATTTGAAATATTTACGCATTTTACCCATAACTAACCACATTAATCAAATCAACCCTTTCTATTTCAAAATAATAAATAGATGAAATTTAATTTCATTTATTAATAAGTTGGGGTCTTACAATTGTGCTTCAAATACGACTGTTAATTTTAGTTTATGAGCCATGACAGAAAATGGAAAATGGAAAGTGAAGGAACTTTGCTTCAAATACTCTAATTGCTCCTGGAGAAGGAACTTTGCTTCCTGGTTTGTTTATGAGCCATGACTGTTAATTGAAGGAACCAGCTAGGCATTACTGTTCTTCATGAAGTATATGACAGAAGTAGCCAGACCATAAATGCCAAAATAACCATTCTAGATTTGTGATTCAAATCACCAAGATGCAATATTTTCTGTTGGTAAATCATAATACAATACACTGCAGCATGTAGACAAAAATTAGCAGACTATTTCTGAGTATCACAAAGTGGAATAGCTTGTTTATATACAATATCTGTAATTGAAAACAAGGGCAGAACGTTGCAGAATTCCTTAAGGAATTTATGGTTTGGCAGGACGTTGCTTTATGGTCTGGCAGAACGTTGAGGGTGTCTGGCATAGCATTCCTGAAGGTTGAGGGTGACTTTATGGTCTGGCAGAACGTTGTTTCTCCTCCCCAATACCAAATAGAAAATCACATCTGCTTCTTCACATCTTAGAATAGTCTTGGTAGGCCAAATAATTGAAAAGCTGAAAAATCATATTACAGTTAAACCGACCTCAAGAAAAGGAAATCTATGAAGAAGTTACTAGTACAAAAGAGTTGCATCAGTATAGAAGCAGAGAACTTCTCTTTACTCAAATACATATTGAGAGGAACATCGCCTTTTATAAACACCAGAGATCATTACACAAATGAACCCAAATCTAAAGCATCTACCTTTCTATGAAAATAAATGTATCATAATTGATAATACAAGATGTATGGCTAGTGTACCGAGTCTGGAATATTCAAAAATAATAATAATAATACTCATGCTAACCTCACAGCTGAATCTAGTTTACCCTCTGGCATTAACAGAAAAGGCGAGACTCTAAAATGATCCAATGATCTACAACTTTGAAACTATGAAAACAAATGCAAAATTTACAAATTTCCCCCTTCTTCCCGCTCTAAATTTACAAATCCCCCCTTTGGTAATTAACTTTTCAGAATATGATAAAATTTACACAAACCCCCAACTGGTGTATAAAACATAAAAGAAGAGGGAAAAATCAATGCAACACATATATTTTCATGAGCCAACAGATATATTTTGCTTATAACCACTACTGCATGTTTGGATGCCTCAACAACATTCAAATATGTCTTACACTCTAAACTCACAATTACCGTGTATTACCATAATAACATTCCTTCTATGATTGTCACTTGTCACACATCACTTGAATAAATAATGATCATAAAGAAATCTAGTGAGAATTTTGTAAAATAAATAACCCACTTATAATCCAAGTAAGAGTTAGGGGATGTTTTAGCGATTTGAGAAGTGACAACATGGAAATTGCACATATATGTTAACAAGATTACGGAAAAAGAAAATAAAGTGAGAGTTGTACCCAGTAATTCGATTGATGGAGATATTAAATGTACAGATCTCTAAGGACTTCAAATTCGGGCATGAGAATGCAATGCAAGCTAGCATTGTTGCATCCACATCACTGCAAAGCCCAAACACAAGGTGTAAGGAACAGATCAATACAAAATTATCTAAGCTAAAAAATTATTTTCTAAATATCTTTTAACAGCTTAAAACATCACTGCATCAAAATTCAATCAATAAGATTTTGCATAAAATTAAAGATCCTCCAAAAAATCATCAACTGGGTTTCAGTTATTTCTCCATGTTTTCATAAGCTGCAAGAATGGTCTAATTATTATGGGTGAAAAGCTCAGCCAACAAAACCCAATAAAGTTATGGATTTTTAAAGCAGCCACGACGAGCAACCGCTGGAAAAAGAGGGATTTTTAAAGATCAAGCTCTAGATTTTCAAATGACTAAAAAATATACAAACCCAATAAAGTTATGGAGCTTTACCTTCCGATCTGTTTGCCTCTGTTTTCGATGAGCTCTTCCGTCTTCTCCTTGGAAGTGTGGGAGAGGGAGGGAAGAAGATGGAGCAGCGTTTTTGACCCGGCTCTTTGTGAGTGAGGGAGAGAGAATCGGGGAAAGAGAAGATGGAAGGAAGGAATAAAGTTTAATGTTGAATCTCACAGGAAGGAAGGAGGAGATCTGTGGAAATTCGGTAATTGGAAGTGTGAGAGAGGGAGGGAAGAAGATTCGACAATACTGATGAAAGACCCAGATTTTTGACCCGTGTTTCTCCCCTTTTTTGTTTGAGACCCGCGCGTCTTTTGTCTTCTTTTTTTCATATGGTCCGTAAATTGGTCCGTCTGTTAGAGCCGTTTCTGAATAGCTCTGTATATATATATATATATATATTGTTCGAATCTTAAGTTTACTTTTTATCATACCTTGCATATCCCTTTTAACGACGAACCGGTCGACGATTCGGTCCGTCGCTATATATAGAACCGTCGTCTTAACTTTTAGCGACAGACAACATATAACGACGGACCGAACCTATAGCGACGGACCGAATCGTCGTCCGGTCCGTCGCTGAAGAGGGGTATGCAAGGTATGTTAAATAAAGAGTAAGTTTAAGATCCGGATCGTATATATATATATATATATATATATATATATATATATATATAGGAAGGAAGGATCAAGTGCATACCCCTTATCTTACTCACCCGTGCTTACCCCCCTTTAGGCGACGGTTTCGGTCATACAACCGTCGTCTATACTTTTAGCGACGCTATATGTTGTCCGTCGCTAAAAGTATAGATGACGGTTGTATGACCGAAACCGTCGCCTAAAGGGGAATAAGCACTGGTGAGTAAGATAAGGGTATGCACTTGATCCGGACCGTATATATATATATATATATATATATATATATATATATATATATATATATATATATATATATATATACATTTTTGGTGCATACTCTTTATTTTACATATCATGTTTACTGTTTTTAGCGACAGATCGAACGACAATTTAATCCGTAACTATAAAACTAATAAACGGTTTATATAAACTCATTTAATCTCCATGCATTTACTAGCTTGGCGGAACTTCAAAAACTAATCATATGAACATAAATTAAAATCCAACTTGCAGATCTAGATATACTTTATCAAATTGAATACGTGCAAGCTTTTCAAAAGGAAAACCAAACCAAGGAGATGGACCACATACGACGCCGAAACAAAAGGAACCAGACAATTTATTTATCAACAGGAATCTAATCCCGGAAACTATTGAAAATCACCCATGCATGCATCTTTCATAAATCTCTCTAACCTGTACAACCAAGGAATCACCTAATTAAATATATATATATATATATAATAATTGAATAACCTAATATTAATTCCATCCATCATTATCATGCAACACTAATGATATTGCCATCTCCACTACTGCTGTTAAAGCTACCGGGCATTCCCTGATAAGTAGACACGTGTCTCGCCGGCGGTGATTCCTGACCAGAAGACGGTGACGGTGACCGTGATGGTGATTCCATAGACAAATTAAGCGATAAAGGCAACGTCTCCATCTCCTCCGTGGTGGATGACTTGTTCAAGTTGAGGTCTGCCATTCTTGATGCTGGAGGGACCGGAAGGATAGGTATCGGACGGATGAGTTTTGTTTGTCCAAGTGCGAAATTTTCCATTGACGGACCAGGAAAAGTCGACGACGACATCGGATATCCTTCCGTATTTTTGCTTCTTTGTGATATGGATTCTTGGTGGAGTTGATAATCTTCAGTTGTGTTACCTGTGAACTGTAGATTGCAGATACATACATAGGATCAAAATCAAATATAAAGTAAAGTAACATAGTACTGTTTATTTCAAATGTTTTTTTTTCTTGAGCCAAAAAAAGAAGTAAAGAAATTGCAATTAGGCAAATTAGATGAGACAAAAAGGGCCAATTATACCTAATATACAGTACTAAAATTGAAAAGGTTAAGTACCGTGTCATGAGAGGTGATGTCAAAGAGACTAGATCTCCGGCGACGCCTGTTATGATTGCTTCGGCGGAGAAAGTACTTCTGAGCATGGCTTGCCACCTGAGTAGGTGTACGTGTCTTGACAAAGTTCCTTGATATCCCCCTCCAATCTCCTTTCCCAACTTTCTGCAACCCCATTAAGAACAGCCTGTGTTCCTCCTCCGTCCATGCCACTCCTATACAAACAAATTAGTTCCAACAAATCAATCAATCGCATATATAATTCTAACGCTCCATATTGGTCTCGTCTTCTTTTTTTTCAAGAAAAAAGAACTGTATTTATGGCAAGCTGAATACTGAATAGCCGACACATGTGTATGTATATATAGTATATGCACATGGATGGACTACTAATACCTCTTTTGCGCTCACGGCTTCTGGTGGAGGCGTGAACGACGTCGTCAGAGGCGTAACCAGCGCCAATATCGGGGATAGAATCCTGAGGCTGCTCATATTGAGCAAGGTTGTTCATACTAGCGCTCTTTCTAAAGGATGCCTCCATAACTCTCACACCAAATAGCATGATACCTTTCCCTCTGCCGCCACCACTTCCTTCGCCGCTAGCTTCCGCGCATGTGCCAGAGTTGTGACCGTCGTCGTTTCGACATTTAGAGGACGTGCTGGACATGGCTGCCATCTCAAATGAAGTAGTTCTAGTTCATACAATTTTAAGAGAAGAAAGGGGACAGAGAAAATGGGAATGAACAAAAACTGGGATAATTGGGTGATTTGTTGGTTGATTTATGGTATATATCTGAGAGTTTTCTCCTGTGCCTATAGACAGCGTCTTATAAAATCCGACTATAATTAAAGGAGGTAATGTTCCGGTGCTTCGCTCGAGCATAAACGCCTTAAGGGATCACTTATCAGGACCGTTCACATTGTATTGAATACTACAGTAGTTTTTTTGTCTTTTTTTTGTCCTGTGGTATTGTCCCTTTGGATCGGGTTGGAAGACGCATCCTTTGATAAATACTGTTTTAGCGACTGGAGGAACATTAATATTGTTAAAAAAAAAAATTCAAATGCTTTGCAAATTGTACTTTACTTTTATTATATTACATTATATTTTATATAGTTATATATGTATGGAATAAAAGGTTGTTTAGTATTGGGAAATTTTAACCAGACGTGCATGTCCGCTGACCATTTGATTTTAAATCAAATATGTATGTACCTTGGTGGGTGATGAAACTATGGGATTATTTAATGAAAATTGATATTTTTATAAGTTCAAATGATATTTTTACATAAATCTCTTATATGGAGGTGGAATACACTCATTAATGATTATGCCTATATTAATTTCCTAATTAATTCTTAAAAATTATATTTGTTTGCAATAATTACACTTGATATAACTATTAATTCTAAGTGTCTTATTTTATTTTTAAAATTAAAATTGAGACTATTAATTTTGAAATTATAAAATGACTTAATATAAGAGATTATTTAATATCATGTTCAACCACTTATTATAATCCCCACCATTGGGACTAAAAATTTCTAAACAAAATTATCCTCAACCTATTTATATACCATAATATCCTATTATATTCAATAAACTTATTATTGATAAAGAACTTATTATTGGTATAGTTTTTTATTTAAACAACTTATTATCGGTAAACAAATAAGCTTATTATTGATAAACAACTTATTATTGTTAAACCTTATTATTTAAACAGCTTATTATTGATAAACAACTTATTATTTAAATTAAACAGCTTATTGGTAACATCTTATTATTGGTAAATAGCTAGCTTATTATTTAAACAACTTATTATTGGTAAACAATTTATTATTTAATTAAACAACTTATTGGTAAACAGCTTATTAGTCCTAATCATATTTAAATATTTATTTTTTGTTTGTCAAGTCTTATTTAAACAACTTATTGTTCATCATTTTTTGATGTATAAATAAGTTTAAAATATGTTATTATTAGTAAGAGTATAATAGTCCAACGATATTTTTTTTCAATCCTTTAATTAATTAATCTTGAAAAAAATAAATATAGCATGAGATTATTTTAAGTTATTCATGAATAATTTTATAAAAAATAAACATATATGTGACTAAGACTATTTAATCCTAATATTAATAGTCTTAAAATTATAATCATTCCAAACAAACATGACCAACGTGATTTGATATAACAATATATACTTATTTCTCATGATACGTTTGGATTGAAGAAATGAATATGAGAACGAAATGTTTCATCAATATGAAATAAAAAAAATTATATTTGATTGCGAAAAGAATGGATTGAAGCATTCTTATTCCTTTTAAATTTATGAATTTTATTTTTTAAGAGAAAAAGAGTATAAAATAATTTATTATCATTTAACTCTCTATTTTATTCTTTCAATCCAAACGTAATTAGTATTAATATAGTAATGATGTTGAAAGCTACGTTATTGGTTGGGAATGGTTGCTTATGAGAGGAATGAATATGAGGGAGCTATGGAGCAATGTACTATGTATAAAATGATAAAGAAATGGGATGGTGGAGGAGCAGAGTTAGTCTCCACCGTCAAAATGGCATATTCTCTGTTCCATTTCGTTTGGGAATTAAGATTTTCTTGTCCCTATTTCGACGGTACACGTACGACTACTGCCTTTTTATTTAATCGCTTTTAGCGGTGGCTGGCTGTGATTTATTAGGAGGACATACGTGGGGACATGTTGGCCCCATCAGCCATGCACCTACCTTCATCTTGCTTAGCTTCTTCTATTTCTTTATAACAATCTTTTATCTTTATGTATTTATATGTGTGCGGTCGTAGTAGATGCGTTTTATTTGTTCTTTTTTATATGCATGCATACTCTTTTAACTTTTTAGCTAAGAATCTATTTTTAACTATTTATTACACTTTATAAATTTAAATAAAAAAATAGAAGAAAAAGAAATAATAAATAGTTTGTGTTGCTAAATTCTATTCCATACAATTTAGTTTTTATAGGCCTGGCCTGGATGAAAAATTTAATCTTCAATCCTCTTTTACAGGTTGTATATACTTTGTAAGATCATAGTCACACACACAAACACACACACACACACATATATATCACATTTTATACAAAGATGTGCGCATTTGACCATAATAAGGGACTTATTTATATAATTGGATACTACAAAATATTACTATTATTTAGAAATAATTTAAAATCAAATTATGCATGAAGAATACATGAATATCTTGTATTAAGCTTCATTATCCAAAATATAAAAGTCCAAAGCAATTGGGAATCCATTTTGAGTTGGAGACCATAATTAACATGCATGCATCTTGAAAATGAAAGTATTATATACGATTAGACCGTTACTGGAAGGGAATATCTCCTTTCTACCTACGGATATTGAATGATATCCTATATATACATCAAGTGTAATGCCAGTCATCTTTAAAAATTGATGTGAAAAATCACAATTATGCATTACTCCTAGCTACAAGTAGCAAGTAGCTAGTAGTATGTATGTAAGTATTAATTATTACTAGTATAAATTTAAGTAAGCAACCACCATATCATATATTCAAAACTGATTAATTTTTTCAAGTGTTTTATTTTATTTTTCCCATATAAATAAGTAGAGGGTGGCTAAAATGCTTTTTGGAGTTTAAAAGTCCACTTCTATTTTGGCACGCGGAAGATTATATTTTACTCAAATTAAATTATTAATTAATCTTCTAATAATGGTCCTCCCTCCTCTGAATTGTTTGATTCAAGTGTTTAAAATCAGTAATTATTGACCACGTGGTTCTCACTCTTCGCTTTTCTCCAATCCTTTCCTTTTCTTGTGTGGTGTTGCGTCTTTTCGAGTGGTGCCATTCACGTGCCACGGTACAATTTAAATAATTCATTTAGAAACCCCAAGCGTAAACTGCTGAAATACATCCCAATAATTAAGGTTACTAGCTAGTTAACACAAGTGTCAAAATCCTAAATAATTCCATTAAGATCCAGATCAACCAAACAATTAATGTTAATATTCTAATTGTACTTAATTAAAAACGAAGAATTCTAATTGTACTTAATTAAAAACGAAGAATTCTTAAAGACGATATAGATTAGACAAACCCCCATTATGAATAGTGATGAATAAATTTCTTTGTGAGATTATAGGACTAGCTTGTCTTGGGGTGTGTACATGTCTGCGAATTTATGGACAAATTAATTAAATGGGAGGGGCTAGGAATTTGATGTTGTATTATATAGGAACATATAAATACTCCCATGCTGAACAGATTTAATTAATAAGGTGAACTTTTACGTACTACTGTTAAGGCTATAAAATAAGTAAATAGTTCGGACTCGATTCATACTCGTTTGACTAAAAGTTCGATTCAAGCTCGACTCAAAATATAAATGAGTCAAATATAAACACATTTTAAAGTTCGATAAATTACTCGAACATTCTCAAATTATAATTTTCTATTGATACTCAGATCATATTCGTTAGAAAGTCCAAACTGCTCGGGCTCGATTCAGAATCGTGCTCGACTCGGTAACTAAATGAGCCTCAATCAAACCTTATTTTATACTCGATAAATTTTGTGAACCAAATCTGAATAACTCAATACTCGGATCGACTCGATTAGTTTACACCCTTAACTACTGCTATCTATTTGGTATATATTATAAAGTTTTTACGGAAGTTTTGGTGATTTTCTATTTTTTTTTCTTTTTATTACTTTTTTACTCTTATAATTTTAGATGCATTATCTTTTTATTATTATTAATTTAAATTTTATAAAATTTAAATTTTACCCCCACATAATTTACGTATACAATGCGTGTCGCACCAGACGCTAATTTCTACTCTAATTATTACCAAATAGAGGGAGGGAGAGAATGGTCATATGTTGGGACCATGCAGTGGTAGGTAGCACATGGCTCTTCTGTATTTAATCCGGCGTTAGAATTATACCACTGCCAGTAGGGGACAGGTCACAAGGGAATTGTCCTTTTTGCACCTTGTAATTAATTTGTTGTGCAAGATGAATATAAATGAGTATTGGGTAATTTTCATGTGAAGTATCTTTTGCGTCCATGCATTTATTTTTGAACAAAATAAAATATTTCTACAAAGTGATATACAATTACAATAAAAGTATCATTTGTAAAATTTATAAATATTAAGAATATATTTTTATTTCATGTTCATCTACAAAAGAAAATATACGGCTATGTATTTTAATAAATTTGTGTCAAATTATAATTACAAAACGTGTTAATATATGAGATTGAATATAATTATAAAAATACCACTTAGTACATATTTTTTTAAATAAATTATTAATAAAACTTATTCACGTAATTGACAATCAAAAGTCAGCGTAAATATATCACAATATATATCATTTTTTCAAAAAAAAAATATGTAAGTTTTTTTTATATATTTGCATGATAATAAACTAAGATATAGTAGTGTTATGATATACTACAATCAATAGAGAGAGTATCACTTGTTCTGTATAAAACTGAATATTTTAACAATTTTGGGAAATATTTAATTGAGTTGGATTTACTTTTCTTTTTTTTCAGTTAATTTGAGGGGGGAATCGACCTAGAATTTGGCAAGAGGCCTCAAGACGAAGGCTGTCAGTAGTTGGATTTACTCTTGCTTTTCAATCTATGGTCCAATTAGCCCAAGAAGCCCATTGTCAATGATACAATCAGAGCAAGCTTTCTAAATTGGGAACATAAGAAGACTGCTGGTTGGACTGGATTAATTAGGCCTGCTTGATTAATAAGGCCATTTTAAAGTTATTAATGTATATATATACGTATGGAACATAAAAAATAAACATTTTATTATAGTTTTCCATTTTCTCTAGTCTCTATGGAAGCGGGAACTCTTTTCCTTCACGTTCCGTTGAAACTACAACGCTCTTCCCGTTGTCGTTTCCCCTCTTTCCCGCGCTTCATTAGGGCTTCTTCCAATTTACAGGTACTTCTCTATTTGTATCTATATATATATATATATATATATATATATATATATATATATATATATATATGTATATACGTATATGTGTATATATTAGCATATTCACATCAACATAATCAAATTACCTTGAGCTTTTCTGCAATAATCTGAAGGGAGGTTACATAGGGCCCAAGCCAAAGAGACAATTGGTGGCCGATTGGGTATCAAGTAATGACGATTTGGTTCGGACCTTACCGATTTACGTTGGAGGGGTCTCCTTGTTGGCTGTTCTCTTCAATCGGACACTTTCAGGCATTGCTCCTGTTGCTGATGCCAGCAGGCAAGTTACCTTTTCTTAGCTATTTATACCTAAATCAAATCTCTCTCGTTCATGTGTCTCATTATTCTGATTTTGGTCATTATTAATTACTATTTGCTCTCTAAATTCACTATATTGTAAATCATTTCAGCTATTGGACTGCATTTGTTAACTTTGATTGGTGAAGACTTAATTTAGACATTACCCACTTTAAGCTAGTATTTATTGTAGACAATGGGTCAGAGCCAGAGCCAGGAATTTATATTATTAGAGGGGGTCAATTTTTTTTACTAAAATTATAGTACAAATAGGTAAATGATAAAATGCAGTCCATATTTTACCATTTCTGCTCCAATAATAATATATGTTTCTCCTACAAACACCTTACAAATTCCTTTGGTAATATTCTCTGACTGCATCACTTTCTTAAGTATGAATCTTTTATTCTTCATTTTGCTTCTCAGTTATCTGTTACTTTCTTTGCATGCTTACAATAATGTGAAGTTTTATATTCTACAGTTCACAGTCTAGAGCTGATCTTCTGACACTTGGGTTGGCAGTCACCAATATTTTAACTGGTCTTGTTTGGCTGTCAATCCGACCAAAATCTATATCTGTGGTAAGGTCTCTTCCTATGATTTTATCCTCTAGTCAATGTAGTCATTGTCAGTACTCCCCTCCCCCCCCCCCTTCTCTCTCTTTCACACTCTCCCCTGCTCATTCACACCCATGTACACATATAAACACATATTGAGCCTTAACATAGAGCAAGTTAATAAAAAGTTTCTTACTTTGATTTCAGGTAAATCCTCAAGGTGAGGAGTGTCAAAGGATATATACTGACCTCCCTGATGTCGTAGTTTCTGAAATAATGTGGTACTAAGACTCCTATAAATTGCTTAGCATTAGATTGATTTTTATCGATTTCATTTTGTTACTCTTGAAAAATCACTTAAAGCCGTATTGAGAATCCAAAAGATGTTTCCATTAATATCAATTATCAAATGTTCTTCGATATTAACTTAGCAATTTTGTATCTAAAGTTTATTATCCACTCTTTTAAATTTCTACATTAATTTGAAGAATTTAGTTAAAAATTGCTTATTACCTGAATGATCTGGATGGTAGATTTATGGATAATATTTCTAGTGTTTCAGTTTTTGTCTGAAATTCCTAACCTTTTACCCAATAATAATACAGCTATCAGTTTTATAGTAGTAAATATCAAAGGGAATGCAGCATCCTTGTTTTTCTTGCACTTACACCTAATTTAGAATTTGATATGCAATCAACTGAAACTATTAAATTTTCAGCTACTGAGCTATTTAGAGATCATCCATTCTGACACTAGCGACCAAGCATGAATTGAAGCCTCCATCTGGTACATATGCTAGAAATTCTACAGTCTTACAGTTTCAACTTCTTCCATTTAGGTAATTTATGTAGGGCATATGGTAGTGGTAACTGGTAACGATGCTACTGGTTCCGAAAACCATCAGATTCCGTGTAATGGTGCCAGCCCTAAGGTGATGAAAATGATATTAAGAGTGCTGAATAGGTAGAAACTAACATAGAAGTATAGAACCTTGTAATATCAATAACTTGGCAAAGAAGATGACATATTTCATCCGGAAATAATAAGATAACATATTCTCTCTTTAGTGTAGGAAATACTATCATCAAAAAACACGGAAATAATTGTTTAATGTCATCTGAATAGGATGATCTGATATTCTATTTTTGCCTCTTCTCAGGGTATGGGAGTCGATATCAGTTGTGACATGCTGCAGGTCTCTTGTTATTGTTTATGATAGCAGATGTGTCCTCCAAATAGGATTTGCTGCTGCGTCTTCCTCTAGTGAAGGAGAAGCCGTAGTAGTAGATGCTAGTAAACTGATGCAAGGATCACTGTATCAAGGTGTTCTAAAATCTGGATCACGTAAGCAGTACACAATGTTCTTTGAACTTCTTTGTATGTAGTCTGAATTTAACAAGGTCCCTGCTCAAGATTTAAGCTTGAAAAGGAAAAATCCATGTCTACCTGTTCTTTCAGAGAGCTACTTGGCCAACTTATCTCTTTATCCCGGGAAGTCTGAGCTGCCATTTCTCCCTTCAAATACACAAGTAATATGCTTATTTTCTTGATTCTCTCAAGTACAACCTAACTTTATCTCCTCTTTAACTTTGAAACTGTTCATATTAGAACGAACATCTATATATCCTAAAGTTATGGATGATTTCTGAGATTTTCACATTTTTTGTAATTTTCTTCCTTTGTTTAACTCCGTCTTTCTCTCAGAGGTGCATTGATCATAAAATAAATTAAATAATGCTACTTAAACAAGAGAAACAAGTAACAACTAAGGAAAAGAATTTCTTACCTACAATTCCTATGTTATGCTCACAACTGAATTTAAATCTTCATATTTTCCTCTCTGAATTCAAATCTCATTTATCTATGGGTTACGTATGTCAATTTGTTCTAGCAAATGCTAGATTCTTCAAACAATTTGTGATAGACGTATAATGTTTCACTTTGCTAGGCAGTAATCTTGCAACCTCTTGGAGACAAAGGAATTGCAATAATTGGAGGTGACACAATTAGGGGATTCACAATTTCCGATCAGGTGATTTCTAAATTTAAGCTGGGACTCTTTAACAAGTATATTGACAGTGGCATCTGTTCTGATTTCCTTACCTGCAATGTAGAGGTGAATGTTGATTGTACCGATAAAGCTGTTATCAGCATTTTACACGTTCTACAGAAAAATTACACTTTTTTCTGGTAAACTTATATGTTTATTTTTTAATGATGTAATATTAACAATTATTTTCATCTGCAAGTTTTCCATCCATTGTAGAACATCCTTAGGACCTAATTGATAACAGATTAACAACTGCATTTCTCTCTTGGTTTGCCAGACAAACAATTTCACTAAGATCTTCCTTATCCATAGTAATTGAATATCATTACATGGGATCAGTTACTCATATCAAAGTACATTTGTAGCTAACGTAGATTTTCAATGTCCATTTTTTAAAGCATATTTAGAGTAATTAGATAATGATCCTTTTCTATTCCTCCCTCGTCTACTCATCCACAGGCATGGATTACATTGATTGGAGAGAAATTGGATGCTACACTCACAAAACATGTCAATAATCTCCCTCTGGCAATGCAAGATAGAAGTTGAAATTGATAAAATTTTGAGATTCATCTTTCTTCCAAGTCTTATGTCAAGGTAAATTTCTGTTTTTATTATATCTGCTCTTTAAATGAAATTATTTGTTTTGTAATGCACCATGCTTATGTGTAAAATTCTTCCCATTTCCTAGTGTTTTCAATACTACTGCTTTTGACAAACAGCAAACTACCTACATATTTTAAGAATTGTTTCTTTCAAGCACGTGGATTTTTTTGTGTTTCTAATTATTGGTGATTTTCCATATGTCATTAAATAGGCTGATGATGATAGAGAACAATGGATTAGAAGCTATGAATTTTTTTTTAATTGCTGACCATTAGGTAAGAAAGCATTTGGGTTTGTTATACATCTAGTTTTTGGAGTGGGGACAAAAGGAAGAAATTCATTGGAAATCAATTCTGAGAAGTTTTATTATCATAGTATGTTGGCTAGCTAATTGATGCACTTTTGTTGACCCTGCTATCTTTGTCTCACAGAGAGATTTTGAAAACCACAGATCAACAGTGCACATCAAAATTTAATAATCTGTATATAATTCGAAGAAATAGATGGATAGGGAAATAGGTTCTAAAATTTTACTTCAAGGAGAAATGATGTACTAATTTTGTTGAGAATGATGTCCAAATGAGATAAACGATTAGACACTATCAAATTGCGCCTTTAAATTAACTATTTTTTATGGTGGTTTCTGTGAACTGCTGAGCAGCAACACTAACTATGGACTATCGCCATTGATGTTAATGAAGAGAAAACTTGATGATATAAACGGAACTTAGATTGTGTGTTTTGTTATTGACCTCTTTCATTCACGTGGCCATCTTTGCCACTTAGCAGCTGGAGTTTAACATGCACCACGAATTAGTTTGCTCATTGTGTGGTCATGGCCATTAGTTTCTCTTGTTTTGAACAATTTACTTGCTTTTGGATTCTCAGAGTGCCCTAAATTGCATGTTTAGGAAATTTGAGCTCCAACAGCATAGTCTGGTAACATTACTTTGTTCTTGTTTAAGCCATATTCGCCGCCAAGAATTGTGTTCCATATCCATGAATTTAGTCAATCCTATGATATTCCTAATGTATGATCTGTTTTCCTGAATCCAGTAGTTTAAGCATGGGATACTGATTATACTTCTATCTTTCAATAACATGAATTCTGTTATAAAGGACAATAGTCAATTGCAGTCTCAAAATTGAATCCTGCTCTAGCTGCCTAGCAACCTAGTATTTAAAAATGGAGTTTAATATGCTATGAAGCCTATTCTTTAGTTTAAAAAAATAAAAATAAAATTACTGCAGACCTCAAGGTAAAAGCCGTCTCTGATTTTCCTGGAAGTCCTCTCTTACAGTATGCTTCCCTTTATTGATATATAATACTATAATTGATTATGCATCGTACAACTTCCCCTTTCCATTTCTGTCATTTGATTTGATTTGATATTTTTACTCTTGAATGCGGTCTTTTGGTTTGAGCAGTTAAGATTACATCTACTAGATCTTTTATTTTTTCCCTAATCTTAGGTCTTTCCAGTGGCACTGCAAAAGAATGAGAACAAAAAAATTTCAAGGTTATTCCAGTTCCATGGATCTGCACCAAGTGTTCACCCTCGACTGTGTAATGTTACTTCTACATTTTTCCTTTCTGCATTATACGCCTGAACGAGTTTTATGAAGATATACTTGGTTTAACTCCATGGCTTCTGAATAACATTTTTTTTTATATGTTTTAGCAATTTATGTGTGGCATGATTACTGTTGGCTACAAATGGTCACTGGTAGGTCCTCTAGTTTTTCTGTTAATATTCCTGGTCTTTGCATTTTTGTTCATATATATAAATATACACAGATATATGTATGCATGTACATGGCTAAAAAGAACCATTCAAGTAAAATGAATCAATATTTCATTCAGTATACACTAGGATTAAAAAATATATAAGGTCACATTTTCTATCTTTCCCAATTGTACGTTTTCAAAGACAAAAATCAAGATATGAAGTGGTGAAAGAAATAATGAAAGGAGGTATATTGGTATTATGTTTAAGTGACCTTCAATCGATTTACCCAATTGTCACATACTAGACCTCTGCCAGGGCAGCAAGCCATTTGCAGGATCAGCCATGTTAGCCAAAACATAGTCTCTCAAACCAGTGTCCCAAACCTCACAGAACCGTAGTCTCCAATTGGGTGGTTCAATCGCCTCTGTCCCCAGTCCAGGTGCCCTATCTCTAGACCCTTCATTTTGGTTGTCTTGCCAGTCAGCCACATAGGTAGCAACCCTTCTGAAAAACTTTGCTCTAAAAGTCTCCCACACCTGGTACTTGTAGTGATTTATCACCGCTATGCTCTGTGGTAAATTTAGGTAACCATATCCCTTCTTCAGATGAAAATGGTGCACCACTGTGAGAAGGGTGGCGTCAAGAGCATCTGGACGAACAATAGATTTGTGCCTCTCTGGACTCTGGAGCCTGCAAGTGTACCCTGCTGTGACTCCCTGTAAGGGTGGTGAACTTAACCCTGATGGCCCAAAACTATGGCAACTTGTTCTTATTTCTGCAATTGATGTTGATGATGAAAAATTTGCAACTACTTGTCGTAGGGAATTCTGACCCGGAAAACCCAAGTTCCTATTCCTTTGGCGGCGACGAGTTGGAAATGGGAAGTAGAAGAATTCATCAACATCCATGAATGAAACCCAATTACATTCATCCTTCGCTCTGACAGCACAATGCGAAAACCCCGCTTCTTGAGTCTTAATCCATGGCCACAAATGCCTGCTGACATTGTAGCCTTCAAGGTCAAGCTCTTCAATCGCCTCTTTGATTCCATCATCACTATTGTTATCATATATAAACCATCTCTCAACTCCAAGCCAAGCATGGTAAATTATCCACTCGCGAAGTGCGAAAGCTTGGTTCCACACCATCGTACACACACAAAGTTGATACTTTTCCTTGTTCTTCTTCCTTCCCGTAGACTTGGGATTAGAAATCTTCGCAACAGAAGGCACAAGTTCATGTTCATGAGCTCTGGCATGAACATGGGGGGTCACACCAATGGTGACTCGAATCCCTTGAGCCTTGTCCGGATTCCTCCTAATGCTCCGGGGCAACAAACACCTCACAACCTCTTGAGCAGCCGTGATGGCTTTCGTTTTAAGCACAAATCTTCCATCTCTCTCCCAGTTTCCCAATCCAAAATGGCAACTAAATAGGGTTGGATCCGATTCCTTGTCCGGCCTCAGATTCAATCCCTTGGCAAACACCACTGCAGTCTCCCCATCTAGGGCCGCCTCATACACAACATTTTCCCAAGAATGAACCGTCTGATTACTCACCCACAACCCCTCACCGCCACCCAAATATCTCAAATTTTTGCCACCCCACCACAAATCCACCGCATCGGAGTAATTCAGAGGCGGGAGTGGACACCTCACAATGAAATGAGCATCAGTATATTCATCTATCGACAACACATTTCTTGTCACTCTAACAACCTCAACAGAATCAGAGATGCTTTTGTTGCTAGAAATATTCAACAAAGTTCCACTATAAACACATTCCAATCTGTCATTCTTTTCAATTATCCATCCATTTTTATTTCTACTCGACACCAGTAATAAAATGTGGTCAGGAAATAAGACCCGATCCTCTATTCTCAGCAGGGATGATAACAGATTACTAGTTGAATATTCTTGAAACGAATCAATTGAAGAGGATAAAGATAGGAGTGATAATCTGGAAGAAGGAGAAGGAAGTACAAACACAGATTGAAGCGAATAGGGTATAATTGAAAACTTATAATAGGAGAAGAAAAAGAGGAAAATGAAAAAAGAGAAGCACAAGAGGAGGAACCTTACAGAGAGGAATTGATATGAAGAAGAAGATGGAGAAGAATATGGCGGTCTTAAATTGCGTTTTCGCTTGCGGCGTTGCTCTGAAGAATCCATAGAAAGAAAGAAAAAAAGATTAAATGAGGAGTTGAAGTTTGTCCTAATTTGATGGTCCGGTAGAGTAGATCTGCCGACACTGCTCCTTCTGCTACTCTGTATGTATGTATGTCTGCCGGAGAGAGAAAAAGGGGGAACGCGTTGCGTCTAGCGCGTAGAGCTTTGATTAGCGCCGGTCAATGATCGTTGATTTGTAGAGTATGGATGGAATAAAGAAGATAACCTCAATTAATTGTTTCTTTGGTAGGATATTTTACTCTCGAGTGAAAATGAAAATGAAAATGAAAATGAAAATGAAAATAAAAATAAAAATGTTTAAATTAAGAGAAGCAAAAATAATTTTCAGAAATTTTAAACTTTCTTTTACTAGGTTTGTAGGGACACAGGACACTAAAAAAATTACTTACAATTAATTAGACAGTTGGGGGTAGTTTTGGGATTTTGTTATTTAGCCACTTGTTTGCATGACTTGTAGTATTATTGAATTATTATTATTATTATTATTATTATTATTATTTTCTGTTGTTCAACTTTGACTGCCGGCTACCCAGGCGAGGCAACTAGTGCTTTTCTAGAATTGCACAACTTATCCAAGAATCAAGATCAGACACTTGAAGAGATGAGACGGAGACGTCACTCGTCAGTCGTGCCTTGTGCCAAAGAATTAGTAGTAATATTCTTGGAAATTTCCTCAATACAGATAGACTCGGAATTATTTTCAAAGGAAAAAAAATTACTAACTCCGTTCTTAAAAGATTATCGTTTAAAATTTTGACATATAGATTAAGAAAGTACTTTAATTAATATACTTATTTAGATCAAAGGTAACTCTCATCTCACATATCCTGATGACCCCTGATTATCTGTCAGAAAAAAAACACAGCGTCAGTCAATTGCCCAATACGAATATGAAGATGAATAAATATATCATAATAAGTAACCCTGATTATCTGTCAGAAAAAAAATACAGCGTCAGCCAATTGCCCAGTACGAATATGAAGATGAATAAATATATCATAATAAGTAATGAATCTAACAGAGTTGAATGAATGAACACATGTGAATTACAAACGAATTACGAATAGATCAGAATTTGTGAGTCCATTTACCAACGACTAACACTGTCAATCGAATAATTATAGTCAAAAAAAAATCCCAAACACACAAGGTTGAATCAAATGGTTGTAAGGTGACAACTTTATATTGAGCTCAAATACAAATAGTCAAAGGTTAACAAAATACATCGGTATTATGATGTATACAAATCAAATCGGATAGTACGCACGACACATACGTCACTAATTCACCAAATAAATCAAATCAAATCAAATACTGGGTCGACCTATACGTATCCTGAACAAATATATCAAATGGCCAAAGCTCATACCCAAAACATACAAAAGGATACGCCGTGGACTGATCACACCGCCACGGAAGGTGTCATGCCCTTGTGTCAAGAGGACATGTCTGTGGTACCCCCACAGGTGGTTAGTTCAAGTATACCCTAAGGATCAAACTACAAAATGTAAGCCAGAAAGGTTCAAATCACAAGGCTTACATGACAATATTCAAATGAAATCGAATTATCAAATACAACATTATTAATTATCACAATATATCAATGATCAAAATAACTCCCGAATGTGAAAGAAAATATACGAACAATAATACAAACGAATAAAGTCTCCAAACATATTAACATGATTAACTAGTTCAAATAGTACAAATACGAGTTCTAATATAACGCCAAAACGAAACTATCTCAACAATTTTGACAACAAAAAATAATCCTGAGAGACAATATCAAATTTCTAAACGAGTAACAAAACGAACGAAATAAATTTAAAGGAGTATCGCTGAAAAAGTACGAAATTCGTACCTTAATGTAGTACCAAAATAATTCGCCGAATCCAAATATCACCCGCTAAACTCCCTCAATCCGATCTAATTATCCAAATAAAATATAATACATATAATTAAATTATTAACTCATACAAATTATATTTTCATAAATTCAATAATTTTAATATACTATATTCAGTTTGTACTCAAAAGATACATTTTAATTATAATAAAAATATTATAATATTATTTATTACTTTCCCTTTTTAAAATTTTGAAAATTTTATAATGTATATATATATATATATATATATATATATATATAACGAAACTGCAGTAATTATATATATAACTAACCTACAGTATATATATAATATAACTAATTTAAAATTCGCAGGCTAACATGAATGGATTCTAGCTAATATAACCTACAGTATATATATAATATAACTAAAATTGATTTAGCAGCAGAAGCAGGTTAACATATATATATATAAATTAACGAATTAGCAGCAATAAGGATCAGGTTATATATATATATATATATATATATATATATATATATATATATATATATATATATATATAACGAATTTGATATAAAATACAATAAGAAAATGGATTGCAATTACAGTAGTAAAATAATTGTTTTGTATTCAAAAATAATTCAACAATTACCTTTGAGAAGAAGAATATGGTGAATAAAATTTAAGATTTTGCTGTTGAAAAAATTATACAGGAACGTGTTATTGTATAGAATAAAATAAAATAATCATAACAACATTAAGTACTTACATGAATTGAGAGAAGTCATCTCGTATATATCACGCTTCCGCTGCGCTTAAGGGTGAAGGTCTTCAATTGTCTCTCTCAATCTTAGGATGGATGTATAGGTGTGTATAAAGTTCTTGAGACGACAACTGGGACCAAACCCTAACTGTTTTATTTATATAATAATTAAGGATCAAAATCGTCCATCAAGATTATGAAACCCTAGGGCCCATTATGCCAAATACTATTAGGAATATTATTTATAGGCCACATAATTAATTATCAAACCCATAAATAAAGTTATTAAATTAATACAATATGTAAGCCCAATAATTACATAAATAGTAAAGGCCACATAAGGAATAAAATATTCTAACATTCTCCCACTTGGCCGAAATACTATTTATATACAAAACATAACGCTTACAATCATTAATTTGGCCAAGTATTAATTTAATGTCTACATCCTGTTCAAATAAAAATTACCAATGCGAATTAATACAATCTTTGT
Source organism: Panax notoginseng (assembly GCA_016801055.1). Taxonomy (NCBI): domain Eukaryota; kingdom Viridiplantae; phylum Streptophyta; class Magnoliopsida; order Apiales; family Araliaceae; genus Panax; species Panax notoginseng. The sequence goes on along the minus strand of CM029022.1, from coordinate 7,134,163 downwards.
GTCACTATTAACACAAGATCCCCATTAGTTACACAATTAGTACTTTTATTAAAACAAAGATTAACATTAAGCATAACAAGTATGAATAAAGTTTACATAAGTGATAATTGAATAAACTCATTCATATGGTCCAAAACATAACCGTACCGTTTGCTCACAAGATCTCAAGTGTGCACAATAAAGAGAATAGCAAACCATAAACATAAAGTGAAGTTCAAAACAATGAGCTCAAAATTGTTGTCTTACATCAAAATAACTTACTAATTAAGACTACCAGTTAAACCCATGCCGGCAACATGCTCTAAAAAGAGCTTGGGTGGTAAGCCTTTCGTAAGTGGATCCGCTAACATATCATGCGTACTAATATACTTAATGACAACGCTTTGATCTTCAACTCTTTTCCTGACAAATAAGTACTTAGTGTCGAGGTATAGTCCAGCACCACTCGAACTAGTGCTATTGGAAAAACTAATAGCAGAATCATTATCACAAAATACTTTCAATGGCCTTGAAATGGAATCTACAACCTTAAGTCTTGAAATAAGATTCCTCAGCAATACGGCGTGACAAGTAGCATGATAACAAGCCACATATTCTGCCATCATCGTGGAAGTGGTAGTTAACTCCTGCTTATGACTTCTCCACGAAATAGGGCCTCCTGAAAGCATAAAAATGTACCCTGATGTAGATTTCTTTTCGTCTTTACACTTAGCAAAATCAGAATCAGAATAACCAACAACTTCAAGGTTATCTGTTTTTCTGAATGTAAGCATAAAATCCTTAGTTCCCTGTAAGTAGCGTAAAACCTTTTTGGCTGCTTTCCAGTGATCCAAACCTGGATTGGACTGATAACGTCCAAGCATGCCAGTTACATATGCTATATCTGGACGTGTACAAACTTGAGCGTACATAAGACTCCCAACCACAGAAGCATAGGGAATAAGATTCATTTGATCACGCTCAAGTTGATTCTTAGGGCATTGATATAAGCCAAATTTGTCACCCTTAACAATAGGTGCGACAGTAGGGGAGCAATTTTGCATGTTGTATTTGTTAAGAACTTTGTCAATATAAGCTCTTTGGGACAATCCTAATATCCCACGAGACCTATCTCGATGAATTTCAATACCTATAACATAAGAGGCTTCACCAAGATCCTTCATATCAAAATTTCCAGAAAGAAAACGTTTGGTCTCATGCAACATGTCTAAGTTATTACTTGCAAGTAGTATATCATCAACATACAAAACAAGAATAACAAATTTACTCCCACTGACCTTCAAGTATATGCATTGATCCACTATATTTTTCTTAAAATCAAAATTACTCATCACCTCATGAAACTTAAGATACCATTGTCGAGAAGCTTGTTTTAACCCATATATGGACTTCTTAAGTCTACATACCATATGTTCCTTGCCTTTAACCAAAAAACCTTCTGGTTGTGCCATATAGACATTCTCATGCAAGTTACCATTAAGGAATGCAGTTTTAACATCCATCTGATGTAACTCTAAATCATAATGAGCTACTAAAGCCATGACTATTCTAAATGAATCTTTCCTGGATACTGGAGAGAAAGTTTCATTATAATCCACACCTTCCTTTTGAGTAAAACCTTTAGCAACCAATCGAGCTTTATACCTTTCAACGTTCCCTTTAGGATCTAATTTGGTCTTATAGACCCACTTACAACCAACAGGTTTAAAACCTTTTGGTAATTCCTCAAGATCCCAAACGTTATTAAGCTCCATTGATTTCAACTCATCATTCATGGCTTCAAGCCATTGAGTTGATTGAGCACTCATAATAGCTTCTTTATAGGAGATAGGATCATTAATCTTACTTGAATCATAGTCAATCTCATTAAGATAGGTTATAAAATCATCAAAATTAATAGGCTTTCTAGGTCTTTCGGACCTTCGTAAAGGCTGCACAATTTCAGGAATATGATTTTCAATAATGTGAGGTTCAACATTAGATGGTGGCTCAGCTATCTCAGGGATATCATTCGCCTCAATGGGAGGTTGTGCCTCACCTTCTTGAATTACAGGATTAGAAACATAAAATCTGTTTTCTTCAAGATCAATTTTTCTAGGCTCACCACTCCCACTTAAATCACCATTCTCTAAAAACTCTGCATGCCTAGTCTCAACAATTCTAGTGGTATGAGAGGGACAGTAAAATCGAAAACCCTTAGATCTCTCAGGATATCCAATGAAATGACAACTAATGGTTTTAGAGTCAAGTTTCTTTATTTGTGGATTAAAAATCTTAGCCTCGGCTGGACAACCCCACACCCGTAAGTATTTTAAATTAGGTTTCCTACCTGTCCAAATTTCATAAGGAGTGTTAGGGACAGATTTGCTAGGAACCCGGTTTAAAATATGAACAGCTGTCTTTAATGCCTCAGTCCACAAAAATACAGGTAAGCTAGAATTGCATAACATACTACGTACCATATCCATAAGGGTACGATTTCGCCTCTCAGCTACACCATTCTGCTGTGGTGTACCATGCATTGTATACTGAGTGACGATTCCATTTTCTTGACAAAATAAGGCAAATGGGCCAGGACTATGACCTGTATCGGAGTGTTTACCATAATACTCCCCGCCTCTATCTGATCTCACTACTTTAATTTTTCGCTCAAGTTGATTTTCAACTTCAGTCTTGAAAACTTTAAACATATTTAGTGATTCAGATTTTTCATTAATCAGGTACACATAAGTATAACGAGAATAGTCATCAATGAACGTAATGAAAGATTTGTGTCCACCAATTCCTGGAGAAAATGGTCCACATATATCAGTGTGAATCACCTCAAGAAGTGTACTACTTCTAGTTGCTCCTTTCTTATTACCTTTCACAAATTTTCCTTTTATACATTCAATACAATGGTCAAGATCAGAAAAATCTAGTGAATGAAGAATTCCATCCTTTACAAGACGTTGCATTCTGTCTTTATGCCACAATTTTGAAGAATTCTCATTATCTAGTTTTCTCTTAGTTCCACTTTTAGAGGTATTTTCTGTCACATTCATTGTTAATAAGGATTCAGCAAAGACATTATCCAAATTTATCTTATAGAGGTTTCCCTCTAAAGAGTCAGAACCAATAACATGAGAGTAATGATAAATAATTATTTTATTATTCCCAAACTTAAACGAAAATCCATCAACGTCAAGTTTAGATACAGAAATTAAATTCCGTGTCAGACTGGGAACATAAAGAGTATCATATAAATACAAGGTGAAACCACTCTCCAAAACTAAAGGAAGAGTTCCTACAGCTTCAACTTGTATAGACTCTCCATTGCCAACTTTAATGGTTCTTTCCCCCTTTTGGAGCGTCTTCTTTGAAAGGAATCCCTGCAATGAATTAGTAATGTGAACCATAGCACCAGTGTCAAGCCACCATGTATTAGAAGGAACATCAATTAGAAAGGATTCATAAGTTACATAATTGAAGGACGATATACCTTTCTTTTCAAGCCATTCTCTGAATTTAGGACATTCTTTCTGAATATGTCCTTGCTTCTTACAGAAGTGACATTTAGGACCTGCCTCAGAGTTGTTACCTGAATGATTTGTCTTATTTGTTTTGGTAGAAATTTGCTTATCCTTATTGTTAAAACCTTTGCCATTTTTATGAGCCTTCTTCTTATGAGATCTAGTGGTAGTTAGATGAGCAACATTAGGTTTTTCAATCTTAAGCCTTTCTTCTTCTTGGACGCACATGGCAATTAACTCACTCATCTTCCATTTTTCTTTCTGCGTGTTATAATTGATCTTAAATGGATCAAATTGTGCAGGAAGAGAAGTCATAATGAAGTGAACAAGAAAACCCTCAGAAATCGCCATGTCCATACCCTTTAATTTAAAGGTCATGTCGTTCATCATCATAATGTGCTCGCGCACTCCACTAACCCCATCATACCTGCTAGTGAGCATTTTCAAAATAAGGGTACTTGCATGAGTTTTAGAAGAACCCTTAAATTGTTCCTCGACTGAAGTTAAGTACTCTTTAGCATTCTCAGAGTCAGGAATGGCTCCTCGAATAGCTGTCGTGATAGAGTTTTTCATAATCATAAGGGACATGCGGTTGGATCGCTCCCATTTTTCATAAATAGATTTTTGCTCAATTGAGCTTGTATCTGTAAGTGGAGCAGGATGATCAACTCGTAATGCATAGTCCAAATCCATAACGCCGAGAACAATTTTCACTTGCTCTTTTCAAACAGTAAAATTAGTTCCATTCAAGGCTTCAATTCCAGAGAGATACCCAGAAATACTAGTTGGAGTCAATGCTGAAATACAATCAAGCTCATAAGTATGCTTACAAAAAACTAAAAGAAATCCACAATGTACAACAATAATTAATCATAATAAAAACCAACTGTAGGGCAAGCAATTAGTTACATAAAATCTATTTACAACACCTAAAAAATAGATTTTAATTAGATGTTGGTGCATAATTATTAATTTTTCGTTGTTCCAATTAATAATATACTAATAACATCCCCATAAAATAATGCACAACACATTTATCCACGCATCACCGTTGGGCAGAAAACGAAATAAATATGTCACTTATGCAATAAAATTCCATTTAATAAATTCTAATTCTAATTTTTTCCGTTGGGTAAAATTAAAATATTTATTTATTAAATGTAACATTATGTGACTTTTCTTAATCTTTAATTGTTTCAATTAATAACCCTCCGTTGGGTTGATTATTAGTTTTAACAATAAAAGAGTCACGCATACATGTAAATTATTATGATCAAACTCAATTTTCTTTAAATGTATTAATCAAGTTTGAAAATTAATATTATTTTAAAATTTACATGTACCAACTTAAAAGCCCTAATAATATATTATATCATGTTCTAAAATTTTAAATTAAGATATACAATTATGAACATGAATTGATTATTAAATAATCACGTTAATTTTAACACGAATACATGAGGGTATAAGAATATCATAATATTATCTAAACATAATAAATAATAAATTTAATATATATTATTTTAATATTTATATTTCTGTTCACGCATAACATTATGAACAATAAAATTTAAAACGAAAATAAATATATATACTGCAAAAAATATCATTCGAGTGAGATTTCGTAAAAATATCATTTTTTCCCTCGTGAAAATAATAACTCCCGAAATAAATTATGTTATGATTCGAAGAAAAAGTGCAGGTAATAATATAAAGTTATCAGTCATGTGGGAAATTTGAGTGCATTTTTAAATCTGGCAAGGCATCTTAGGCATGGAACCCACTAGCAACAGAGACAACACAAGAAGCAGAAGCAGTATGATGAAGATGATTTTTTTTTAATTTTTTTTTTTAAAGTAGTACTGCATATATATATATATTAACGTAATGAATTGAGATATGGCCTTCATGATGTCCATTCATAGCACACTGCTGAATAAATTATGATACGTACATTCTCCATCCTTTGGCCTTGGGATGAATAAAGAGACTAACCAGATTTAGTTCTTGGGTTATGCACGCCTCTATTTTTTTTTTTTTTTGTGGAAAAATAAAAATAAAATAAGACTTGTACGGGAACATTAAGATGAATTGCTTTTCAACATATACCGAAACAACTCACTTTTCGGAAAAAAAAATTATTTTCGGAAATTCTTTAACATATAGAATAATTCTATATTATATCAATAAAGAGATTATGCGGAAATAAAATTTTTAGCATAACAACGTAATTAATTTATTCTATACAATAACGTAATCAAAGCTCTGATACCAGATGTTGAAAAAATTATACAGGAACGTGTTATTGTATAGAATAAAATAAAATAATCATAATAACATTAAGTACTTACATGAATTGAGAGAAGTCATCTCGTATATATCACGCTTCCGCTGCGCTTAAGGGTGAAGATCTTCAATTGTCTCTCTCAATCTTAGGATGGATGTATAGGTGTGTATAAAGTTCTTGAGACGACAACTGGGACCAAACCCTAACTGTTTTATTTATATAATAACTAAGGATCAAAATCGTCCATCAAGATTATGAAACCCTAGGGCCCATTATGCCAAATACTATTAGGAATATTATTTATAGGCCACATAATTAATTACCAAACCCATAAATAAAGTTATTAAATTAATACAATATGTAAGCCCAATAATTACATAAATAGTAAAGGCCACATAAGGAATAAAATATTCTAACATTTGCTCTCAAACCTTTTTGTAATTCTAATCACGTTATCTCATTCTCCTACTCGTTCTTCTTCTGCCTCCTTCTTTTATTCTCGCTTTATTCCCACAACTCATCAGGCATAAAGAGGTATAACTATGTTTTACTTATTTATTATTAATTAATATGTTTTATTAATTCTTTTAATTTTATTAGGATTTAAAATTACACAAATATATTTTAGACCCAATTAATTTTAATGGCCCAAATAAATTAACTACAATTTGATCCAAATATAAGAAAAGTTCAATTAAATATTTTAAAACTTACTTAAATATTTTATTATTATTTTATTGGGTATTACAATAAATATGAATGAATTACATAATCAACATTAAGAATATTGAAATAAACTTCGCATTCCAATATTAATCACACAATCATACAAGGGCGGAGTGTAAGACCAAATTGGCCGCTCTACCTTTTTCTTGAAATGTAGTAAATTTTGTTCAGTCTGGTAAAATAGAGGTATTTATTTTTTTTCCTATATACTAGTATAATTTTGTGCCTTTTTAAAATTTTGACTTGCTTTCCCATATTTGGCCTTTCCTGTATAAATTAGTTGGAATATTTGGTGGGCATTTGCATATATTTTCACAATCTCCTCTCACATAAGGTAGATTTCACTTACTATTCATATAAAAAAAACTTATAGAATTATTAAATTTACTTATAAAAATATCAATTCTCTTTCCCCTAAGCGTGTATTGGGAGTTTAGGGATGCGTCTATTATTATTATTATTATTATTATTGTTGTTGTTGTTGTTAATAGCAGTAGTGGTGAGTGTATACCACTTCAACAATATATTAGCTGGCGTTAAGCTGTCTACTGTCTTGATTCATTATTCACTTTTCAAAAAATTTATGCGGACATGAAAATTGAATATGGATGTATTTGAATTTCATTTATTTATATTTTGACCCTCAATGGTGGGTAAAAATATAAATAGATAAAATTTAAATACACTCATATCCAATTTTTATATTACCTAGAAAAGCTCCTCACTTTTACAAGTTTTTAAATAAATAATTACAAATTTATTAACAAGATTCTCCGCAAATCACAATAATCACCGATTATTCGTCCAATACATTATTATATATGCACCTCCCATAATGTACTTTATTTAATTAATTCATAGTTGAGTATATTAAGATGTTGCTCTTATAATTATCATTGTTTATTGCAATGAAACACTTCCTTCCAAGTAATATTTTAAAGAATAGAAACCTGATGTAGACTAATGCAATAGAAATTCTCGGGAACAATATAGAATTAATGGAATACAGATTATCGTAATACTCCTATTATTATTTATTAATGAGAATAAATAATAATAATAATAATAATAATAATAATAATAATAATATTGTGATTAGGTCTAAGGGAGGTTGCTTCTGTGCACAATTTCTACAAGGGGAGAGCAAAAACTAATTTCGCAATGGAAATCGCATGTAGAGTTGTAAAAATTGCACCAATAATTCCGATGACATATTGTGATTTTTTACTATAGGAACTGCACCCCTTGTGGTTGCGATTTTGATTTTAGTATAAAAACCGCACCTCTTAAAGATGACCACACCATTTTTGAGTTCTAATATACAATAAAACCTTTATTTAGGAATAAACTTGGGACGAAAGTATTTGTATTCTAATTGAGAGGTTATTATTAAATAGAAGTATTGATACAAAATATTTTTCGAACACCCAAAAATATATATTTTATAGATTTTATAACAAAAATTAAAGAAAACATAAATTATTTAGATTTTCAAACTAGGAAAATATAGTCTTTTATAAGAAATGTAGTCTTTTATAGAAAAATATAGTCTTTTATAGGAAATGTAGTCTTTTATAAGAAAATGTAATCCTTTATAGAAAATGTAGTCTTTTATAAAAAAATGTTGTTCTTTATAAGAAATGTAGTCTTTTATATAAAATATAGTCTTTTAAAATTAATATTGTCTCTCTCTCTCTCATATATATATATATATATATATATATATATATATATATATATATATATATATATATGAAATTATTACTATATAGATGTATAGTTTCTTAACACGAGACTTAAAAAGTATATAACATATTACAATTTAGAAGTTATTCCTATTTATAACTGGCCCAAATTGGGACCAAATTTTTTTATAATATTATAGAGATTATTATTATATAGAGTATTCCTAAATAGGGGTTTTACTGTATTTAATATTTCTTATAATTTTTTGAATGTTTGGAGTTTTTTAATTTCTATTATAGTATGGTTGTAAAATTAAATTTGTAATATATAATTTTGCATGATTTAAGATTTTGAGTTTGAAATGATTGTATTGTAGTAATGTATGCATATTTCAATTTAAGGAATTAGAAGTTTTGAATTAATTTGTGACTGATTTTCAATAATTTAACTTTTTGTAGTTGGGTATTATTTATAGTAACAAGCTAGCAATGCTTGAAATTTATTTGGATTTTGAAAAATATGGCATGTTCATTATTATTTTTAATGGTTTTCGAGTTGAAACTGTACCATTTGAAACTGCATCGTATTCTTAGAAACTGCTCCGCATCAATCCAAGTAATTTCATGTTACGATTTTTTACTTAAGCAATCATATCAAAGTGGTTTTATGTACGTTTTTTGTTAAGAACCGTACAAAACTACATCGTTCACCCTTAATTTCTACAATGAACCGGTACCGGTACCGGTACGATCCACCCCCCAACCAACCCACCCTACTTTCTGTTTGTGATGGTATTTTGAATAATGGGCCTGGTTAGTCATGATAACTGGCCAACCCATCATATTGGCTTGTCTACAAACTTTATCAATGCCCAATATCGAACAAACAAACTTGAATCCTAGAGTAATTTCTCAGTCGTATCAGGCCCAAGGCAACATTGCATCTGAAACTGAAAGTCTTTAATTGCAAGAATTTGTGGTACTTGTCGGGTTAACTTATGTGTTTTAACAGTGCTCTAAGCTTTTGGTTTGGACGATGGACTAATTATTGCCAAGGTTATTTGAAGTGAATTGATATTTTCGTTATGTCTCTCTCACATCAATAGTAAATGAATCTCATAAAAATATTGAAAGGAATTTTGTATAAATATTAATATTTTCTTATAAAAATATCAAATCTCCTCTTTAAACATACTTTGCTTTCCATGAGCACCAATTGGATCATTGTCAATGCCTAAAGACAGTCTGAATGCGTTAAGGCCTTAAAAACTAACCTTGAAAATTTTATTTTCGGGAGAAATGAAATTTACCCTTGTCCAACTAATTTAAATTAATAAAATGATAGTAATATTACTCTTTAAATACACATCAACTTCCTATGGCCCCCACTCAAGATGACACGTAGTCAATTTCTGACATGTCAAGTGAATTTGAACAAAAGTGAAAAAAAAAAATAGTTTACTTATTTAATTGATAAAATTAGAAAATAATCGATGTGGAAAAAAATATAATAATTTAGAGTAATAAAAAGGGTCCTTTACACTAATATACAACAATTAGAAAGTAATTACAAAAATTAAACATACAAAACATAATTACAGAAATAAAACATACACAATATACGTGCTAAAATCACGTGTCATTAACTCCTATAAGTCAGTTACCAAATTTCATCTTTTCAAATAACCGCCCCAAAATCATGCAACTTTGAAATCGGAACACATATCAACGACGGAGAAGACGCAGAAATCTGTCGCGCCTATCAAATCGGAGAAGACGAATCACTTTGTCACGACGCAACTCTGAAATCGGAAATAGCATATAGCATCAACAATTTCTTCCCGTTCAGTAACCGCACTGAGATCGGAGAAGACGAAACTTCTGGCGCGACACAGCACTGAGATCGGAGAAGACGAAACTTTTCGTCGCGACGGCACGCTGAGATCACAAAATAGCATACAAAATCAACAGCAACTTCAAGTTCAGTAACCAAAAACAATCGAACTACAGTGATTGTTGGAGTTCAGTAACAAAATCGCAGCAACTTCGATAAAAATTTGAATACTGAGGTAAGTGATTCATATGCATATAGTTACCTCTGTTTTCTACGAATTCCTATATTGATAACATTTCTTAAGTTTTTCACGTTTAAAATGGTTACTACAAATACTGTGTAGCATTATATGGTTACTGACTAATGCTGACTTGGTTACTGTGTAAAATTATATTGCTCACTTGGTTACTGTGTAAAATTATCTAGTGACTAATGCTCACTTGGTTACTGTGTAAAATTATCTAGTGACTAATGCTTACTTAATTGGTTACTGACCAATGCTGAATTGGTTACTGACTAATGCAAACTTAATTACTGCAGAGATTAATTGGTTACTGTAATATTGGTTGCTGAAGCATATTGCTGTATAATGTTGTCAAATTTAGAGAGTCGAATTTTAGCGTTTTCGGAGCCTAATTTCATTGAAAATGGATCAACTATAAAAAATCACTAGCTTTGCTGGTGAACTGCATGGTTTTTTGGTCAAATTCCATCATTTAGGCATTCAAAACTGCATGTAAAAATTTGGTTTATTTTCTGGTTACTAAGATTATGTAGTTTGGTTACTGTTTAATATTGATTTGGTTACTTTATAATGTTTATTCAGTTGTCAGATAATGGAGACTGACAGTAAATAATACAACAAATTTAATTGTTTACAGGAATATATAATTGTTTAATATTAGTAACCATTAACCACATGGTTGGTAACATTTTTGATGGTGTACAGTAACCAAAATTGTTGTTGATTAACAAAGTCAGTATACTGACTGTGTAACATTATACTGTCTAATGTTGACTTGGTTACTGACTAATGCTGACTTGGTTACTGCAGTGATTAGTTGGTTACTGAAGCATATTAATGTATACTTTTACTTATGTTTTTTATATTAATGGTTAGTTGTTAGCCAAATTGGTTACATTCTTACAAAAGTATGCCTTTAGTTGGTAACAAACAAATTATACTGGTTGTTTTTTTACTATAAAATGCAATGAAAAATGTGTTTATATTCTGGTTACTAAATAGATATATCTTGGTTACTGTATAATATGTATTTAGATACTTTAATGTGTTTATTTGGTTATTCTATAATGTTATTGAGTTTTATAATTGTTTCTTTTATATTGGTGGTTACTTATTGACTACATTGGTTACCTTCATACAACTGTTAATCTGATTATATATATTGGTTGTTGTATATTATTTAATTGGTTAATTACAGAATAATATTTATTTGGTTGCAGTGACAATTTAACAATCTCTGTCAAGTTTGGAGTATCGAATTTGGGCATTTTCGGAGCCTGGAAACGGGTCAACGATCCAAAGTCACTAGCTTTGCTGGTGAACTGCAGGGCTTTTTGGTCAAATTCCATCATTTAGGCCTTCAAAATTGCATGTAAAAATGTGATTTATATTCTGGTTACTAAGATTATGTAATTTGGTTACTGTCTAATATTGATTTGGCTACTTTACAATGTTTATTCAGTTGCTATACAATGGAAACTGATAGTAAACAATATAACAAATTTAATTATTTACAGGAATATATAATTGTATACTGTTAGTAACCATTAACCACATGGTTGGTAATATTTTTGATGGTGTATAGTAACTAAAATTGATGTTGATTAATATTTTAATTTTTTATTCCATCATGAGTTATCAATATAAAGTAAACATATACATTGAACAATTGGTAACTGTTCTGAAATATTTTTATGTAAATTTGGTTACCCATATAAAATAAAATGGTTACCTCTATATTCATATTTAGTTACCAACTGGCATGGATAATTTTCAAATAATTTTTATAACTACGTAATTTAAAAGTATCCATCAGCTAGATAAATGGGAATCCTCACATGTACATTAAGCACTTGATAATTATTTTGATATAAATTTTTAGTTATTTGGTTACTAACAAAAACTAAAATGGTTACCCTTATATGCAAGTTCGGTTACCAACTGCACCTCTTAAACTATTTTTATTTTAATATGAGATCTATAAGTGACCATCATATATATAAATGAGAACTCTTAATTGGAGTTTCTTATTCTATCATGATGACATGGTATAAATAAAACATATACATTTAACACTTTATAACAGTCTTGATACAAGCTTATAATTATCTGATTACTAATTATCTTGTAACTATATCTATGATAATTATCTGGTTACTAACAAGCTTGTAGATAAATAGGACACTCACACATGTACATTTAACAATTGATGTTTGTCCTGATACAAGCTTGTAACTATCTAGTTACTAATAATAGTAACCATAATGTAACATAATAAAACAGTAACTACATAATTATATGATAGTAACCAGAACAGGTTTTAATGGTAACCAAAACAGAAACATCATGTAATGAAATCCAATTTAGACAATTCATGTATACTAAACAATTACATATTAACCAGAATAAAAAATAAAAGTATCTGAAATCCCACATTGAGGACACAATAATAATAGTCAAACCATAAGTAACAGTAACCAAAACATAATAAAGAAGTAACCAAATAGTTATATGAAAGTAACCAGAACATGTTTTAATGGTAACCAAAACAGAAACAACCTGTATGTCCAACCAAGTTTAGGCAACCCATGTCTCTCACATGTACATTTAACCATAACTTTTTCAATGAATTTTCTAGAAGAGCATAACTCTTGTAGAATATATTTGAAGGAATTTACAAAAATAATACATCAATGTATACTAAGAAAATACATGGTTTATTATTTATAAAAATAAAACATCCACAAACTAATGATGCCTTAAACTTCTCCAACTGACTTGGGTTCAATTTCTTGATAATAATGCTGGAGACTTCCATGTCACACCAATATATAATTTTTCCAATGAATTTTCTGTTGCATTCCTCATAGTAAAGATCTCATAACTGCAAATAAACAAAATCAGATTTACACAGTAATTAGTAACCAGATATAAACAATATTTATAACATAAATAGTTACGTAGTGACCAACAAATAAAAGTATACTAACCAAAACATAATATAACAATTACACAGTAGCCAAAACAGACTATAACAAATAACCAACATCCCACATTGACTGCATAATAATAGTTATCATATCATGATATAACATTAACCATACCATAACAAAGCAGTAACCAAAAAGTTATATTATATAATCTAATGGTGACCAAAATATAAATAACATGTAGTACATACCATTTTATGCAGTAAACAAATAGTTATATATAATATTAACCAAAACATAATTTAAAAGGTCACCAAAACAAAAGCATGTATACAAAAAAATATTCTAAAGAAGTAACCAAACAGTTATATGATAGGTAACCAAACCATGTTTTAGTGGTAACCAACACATAAACAACATGTATACCAAACCCAGTTTAGTCAACCAATGTATACTAAGCAAATACATTGGAACCAAAACAACATATAAAAGTAACCAAAATCCCAATTGAGGAAAAAAAATGGTATCTAAATCATAAGCCAACAACAACAAAAAATATACTAATGAAGTAATCAAACAGTTATATGTTAGTAACCAAAATATATATTAATGGTAACCAATACATAAACAACATATAAACCAAACACAGTTTAGTCAACCCATATATACTAAGCAAATACATGGTAACCAGAACAACAAAAAATAGTAACCAAAATCCCAACTCAACGAAGCATAAATAGAATCCAAATCAGAAATTAACAATAACCAAAAACATACTAAAGAAGTAACCAAATATTTATATGATAATAACCAAAACATGTTTTAATGGTAACCAATACATAAACAACATGTACACCAAAATCAATTTAGTCAACCATGTATATTAAGCAAATACATTGTAACCATAATAACATAAAAAAGTAACCAAAATACCAAATCAAGGTAACAAAAATGGTATCCGAATCACAAGCTAACAGTAACCAAAACATAATGTAGAAGTAACCAAACAGTTATATAATAGTAACAATAACAAAATTTAAATTAACAAACCTTTAAAAAAATTTGGATTGAAAATATCTTCTGGCTATGAACTTGAGCTTCTGTCTTAACTACAGGAACATCAAAATCAGAATCCAAATCCACAAACCCAAATAAATTTCTTCAAATCCTTAATAGAATTACCCTCTGTGATTATTTTCCTCTTTCCATCCTTCTTCCTTGTATCAATCATTCTATACAAAACATAAAAACAACATAAATCCAAACAATCAATACCCCATTCTGTTAGAAACATAGCGTATATATATGATCATATTGACAATTAATTAGTAGAATGAAAATTAACAGAAATTAGAAGCATACCTTAGAGAGAGACCAGAATCCTTTCAGTTGTGAGAGAGTTGGAGAGAGAAAATCACGTATTAGCCTGAATGTAAGACCCCAACTTATTAATGAATAAAATCAAATTTTCTCTAAATATTATTGTGAATAATAAGGGGCTAATTTGATATAATACTTTGGTTATGGGTGAAATGTGCAAATTTTGCAAAATAAGCAAGTGGTTATAAAATATTCATTTTGTCGGGAAATATTCGTTTGGTCGTGGAATATTCTTGCTGTCGGGGAATATTCGTACGACGGCGCAGCCTTGTGTGGGCCCCATAACGGAAAGCGATTGGATGAAGAAAATGACAAGTATAAGTTATTTATAAATAACGGCATAGTTGTTACCGTTAATACTGTTGGAATACCCGGTGATTAAAATACAGTAGCACACGGTATTGCACCAATTATTAATTCTTACGTAAGAAGGCACTACTCAATAATTGTTACAGTAGTTATTGTTCAATATTTTATTTTATTGATTCAATAATTGTTGCATTGATATTTTATATTATTGTTGTTTCAATAATTGTTGCTGCACAGTATTTTCTATTATCAGATCAATAATTCATACTATTTGAATAATATTATTATATAACATTATTGGCAATGTCTAGAAAGTTCTGTCTAAGGAGAGGTTTGGTCATCTAATTGCGCGCCAGTAAGGAGAAATCCTTATTGGAAAGCCCCCTCTTTCCTGGGAACGGCCTGGTTGTCATAAATGTGATTCTGTAATATTATTTGTGAATAATTAATTATTGATTCATATGATAAGGAAATATTTATTTTATGTAGATATAAATGAGGGATATATTTTTGTGGTTAAAAATGAAGGAGTTAATGTTGAGGTGTTTTATCAGTATTTTTATCGGAATGGAGGTATTAAAAATCAAATCAGGATTTTTGAGAAATATTGCGGGTGTTATAATTTTTAATCCGACTGTTGGATCGTGGTAATTTTTGGATATGTTATACATATATAAGTTGAGTATATGTCCACAAATTTTGAACCGTTAAAAATGAACGTATGATTTATTATGAATTTTACGAGATGACTGGTTCAGAAATTGTTGAATTTTCGGAGTTTATCATTTTGATGGAAAATTCTAGAATTGGTGAGCCCCACTTGTGGTTGGTGAAGAAATGTGCTGAATTATATTTCAAATGTGGTGGGTGGGAATAGTAGCAGGTAAAGCCATCAGGTTGCAGGTCAAACCTACTAAAATTTTCCTATAAATAGAGGGCTAAGTTAGAATTAAAAATCACACCAGAAACAAGTTTTCTCTCTTTCTCTCTCTAGATTATTGAGTGTATTTTGTGAGTATTTAGATACTTTGAGAGTTTCTATTCATCAGAGCAAGTTTCTTTCAGCCTTATACCGGTATTCCGACCAGAAGTACTGATATACCAGAATCCTTTCAGTTGTGAGAGAGTTGGAGAGAGAAAATCACGTATTAGCCTGAATGTAAGACCCCGACTTATTAATGAATAAAATCAAATTTTCTCTAAATATTATTGTGAATAATAAGGGGCTAATTTGATATAATACTTTGGTTATGGGTGAAATGTGCAAATTTTGCAAAATAAGCAAGTGGTTATAAAATATTCATTTTGTCGGGGAATATTCGTTTGGTCGTGGAATATTCTTGCTGTCGGGGAATATTCGTACGACGGCGCAGCCTTGTGTGGGCCCCATAACGGAAAGCGATTGGATGAAGAAAATGACAAGTATAAGTTATTTATAAATAACGGCGTAGTTGTTACCGTTAATACTGTTGGAATACCCGGTGATTAAAATACAGTAGCACACGGTATTGCACCAATTATTAATTCTTACGTAAGAAGGCACTACTCAATAATTGTTACAGTAGTTATTGTTCAATATTTTATTTTATTGATTCAATAATTGTTGCATTGATATTTTATATTATTGTTGTTTCAATAATTGTTGCTGCACAGTATTTTCCATTATCAGATCAATAATTCATACTATTTGAATAATATTATTATATAACATTATTGGCAATGTCTAGAAAGTTCTGTCTAAGGAGAGGTTTGGTCATCTAATTGCGCGCCAGTAAGGAGAAATCCTTGTTGGAAAGCCCCCTCTTTCCTGGGAACGGCCTGGTTGTCATAAATGTGATTCTGTAATATTATTTGTGAATAATTAATTATTGATTCATATGATAAGGAAATATTTATTTTATGTGGATATAAATGAGGGATATATTTTTGTGGTTAAAAATGAAGGAGTTAATGTTGAGGTGTTTTATCAGTATTTTTATCGGAATGGAGGTATTAAAAATCAAATCAGGATTTTTGAGAAATATTGCGGGTGTTATAATTTTTAATCCGACTGTTGGATCGTGGTAATTTTTGGATATGTTATACATATATAAGTTGAGTATATGTCCACAAATTTTGAACCGTTAAAAATGAACGTATGATTTATTATGAATTTTACGAGATGACTGGTTCAGAAATTGTTGAATTTTCGGAGTTTATCATTTTGATGGAAAATTCTAGAATTGGTGAGCCCCACTTGTGGTTGGTGAAGAAATGTGCTGAATTATATTTCAAATGTGGTGGGTGGGAATAGTAGCAGGTAAAGCCATCAGGTTGCAGGTCAAACCTACTAAAATTTTCCTATAAATAGAGGGCTAAGTTAGAATTAAAAATCACACCAGAAACAAGTTTTCTCTCTTTCTCTCTCTAGATTATTGAGTGTATTTTGTGAGTATTTAGATACTTTGAGAGTTTCTATTCATCAGAGCAAGTTTCTTTCAGCCTTATACCGGTATTCCGACCAGAAGTACTGATATCTTGAGGTAAGGGATATTATTTTCTTCTTAAATGATATTATTTTCTTTAATATCATTATGCTGAAATATTGATATGAGTTTTTATCAAATTTGGAACTTTTTGTGTCGGGGTTACTATTCACGTATACGGTACTATTCACGTATACGGCACTATTCACGAATACGACACTATTCACCGAAAAATAAAATTTTTCCTTTTTGTCCAAGATGTCTATTATGGTTACTATCTTTGATTGTATCCATGTTTTGATCTTTATTTTTGAATTCTGCTTCACAATTGATTATTATGAAGTATTATTGATCTTGGATAAACTGTTATACGAATCCCTACTATTTGTCCTTCTGTCTCATTGGATTCGTTCTCTTTAAGATATTTTTCATCATCCTCAGTCCTAAATGATGATATTAATGAATATCTTTGGCCTGTAGTACAAAGATGTATGATTACTTGATGAATATCTTTGGCCTGTAGTGCAAAGATGAACAGGTGTTGAGATGAACATGACTGACAGGTGATACAAATGAATATCTTTGGCCTGTAGTGCAAAGATGAATATTTGGATAAAGATGATTATTAATTGATGTTACAGGGATAAAATATTGATGATGGACTTTTAAATCTTAGAAGATAGTAGAATTCTTTCTCTACTTGACTCTTCTAATGGTTTGCTGTTTTCGCTGCAGTTGTTGATCTAAAACTTGTTGTCGATTATATTCTATCAGATTTTTTCCTGTTGAAGACTAACGATAATTTGTTTGTATATTATTTTAGTCATAATATTCTTTACTGGGCTAGTTGAGCTCACCCTTTTCCTTTTTGTTCCATTTTTCTTCTCAGGAGGTGAGAACATAGCAGGATCTAGTCGGGGTATAGAGTGATGGTTCTAGAAAGATGTTTTAGCAGTCCTCACTATTTCTGTAAAATAGTGTTTGAATAATTGTAATGAGGATTTATTTGAGTGTGGATATTGTCTAGAAGACAATATTTGTATTTAAACTCACAGTATGTGTTGTCGTATTTTGCACGACATTTGTATTATTGAAGTTGTAGTTTGCTTTCTGTACCATGTATTTGGTGACTCAGAATGGGTGTTGTATACCTATTTTGGGGGCGTCCCACTGAAAGTCACGTATTCAATTTTCTGTCAGAGTTGAGAGACTATGGTGTTGCGTCGGCGGCGGCGGCGGAAGAGGACGATGACGACGACGACGAGTGGCTTCGAGAGGAGAGACGAGAGGAGAGAGAGAAGTAGTAAGGGAGAAGAGAGAGAAATAGTAATGGCGTAGATAGATAGAGAGACCAAAGGAAGATAAAAACTAATTTGTTATGTAATCTGATTAATATTAATCCCTTAATTTAAGGACTCTTAATTGTATTAGTATTGTAAATATATATGATGAAGTGTCATATTTTTGTAATTATTTTATGAATGTATAATTTTTGTAATTAGTTTTAAAAATATACTATAATATGTAATTGTTCCTAATAAAAATATATTTAAGCCTTGTTGGTAATCTCATATGTTGGACGGTGTAAGACCCCAACTTATTAATGAATAAAATCAAATTTTCTCTAAATATTATTGTGAATAATAAGGGGTTAATTTGAATAATTGTAATGAGGATTTATTTGAGTGTGGATATTGTCTAGAAGACAATATTTGTATTTAAACTCACAGTATGTGTTGTCGTATTTTGCACGACATTTGTATTATTGAAGTTGTAGTTTGCTTTCTGTACCATGTATTTGGCGACTCAGAATGGGTGTTGTATACCTATTTTGGGGGCGTCACAGTTGGTATCAGAGCTTAGGGATATGATCCCTGGCTGAGATGTGAGACAAGAACTAGGAGGGGAGAGACGGAGAATTCCTTCACTAGTATGACTTGACTAAGTTTATTTGGTGTTTATTTGGTCGGTCAGAGTATAGGGATAATATATGACATGACAATTAACCCTTGTTTTATGGCAGTATTTAAGAATGGCAGCTGAGAACGTTAATAATGGAGTAAATCAGACCGTGGAGACACCTTTGATCACCACCCAAGGGAACGTGCAACAGGAAGGCAATATTCCTCCTGTAAACAACGTTACCGAGCAAACGATGAATGATAGAATGTTTAGGAGCTTTTTGCAGTTCATGCAAAATCAGACGAGGGAGACTCGTGTGCAGAATACGGGTGGAAATGATAGCGCGCGGTTTGTCACAGCTAAGCAGTTCAAAGAATTGGGACCACCAGAATTTAAGGGAAAGCCGGATCCGATCATGGCGGAAACGTGGGTCAAGTAAATTACCAAGATATTCGATGTCTTGGGATGCACGGAGGAACAAAAGGTTCCATTCGCCACCTTTATGTTCCGCGGTGAGGCAGACTACTGGTGGGAGTTTGTGAAGCGTACCCAGCCTGACGCACTCAACATGTCCTGGGAAACATTTCAAAAACTGTTCAATGACAAGTACTTTCCTGAAAGTATTCGTCATATGAAGGAGGTAGAGTTTATCAGACTAGAACAAAACAACATGACGGTGTCCCAGTACGAGGCGAAGTTTGCAGAGTTATCCAGGTTTGCACCTCATTTGGTCGAAAATGAGGAACGAATGACAAGGATGTTTCTGAGAGGTCTAAAACCCGAGATTCGACAATATCTTATCTCTCATAAATTTTCTTTATATTCAGATGTTGTAAATAGGGCTCAATTATAATGAGTATGTGCAACCGAGGGACCACAACCAGGGTCATACCGGTGGCGGCAGTCATCGAAGCAATGAAAACCAGCAGGGAGAAAAATATTCGGACAAAAGCGGTAACCACTCTGGTGGTAATCGTGGTCGTGATAATAGAAAGAGCGAGTCGGGAGGAGATTTCAAGAAGAGAAGGTACAACAATGATAATGTGAAGACGTCAGCACAAACATCAACTGTTTTTAGGGGAGGAGAACGACCACCGGTCGTATGTTACAAATGTGGGAAAGAGGGACATATCAGCCCAAACTGCCCACAACAATCCAATGTATGTTATAACTGTGGAAAGGAGGGTCATATAGCTCGAGAGTGTTCTGTAGTAAAATCAAGTTCAGCGGGGATGGTGACTCCAAAAGCTGTCCTGGATAAGTCGAAATCAGCGGTTCCTGGAAGGGCGTTTGTCGTTACTGGCCAAAACGCGAGAAACCCGAATGAGGTGATCACGGGTAAGCTAATCTTGAATTCTTGCGAAGTTTATACTTTACTAGATACCGGTTCTACCCATTCTTTTATCTCTCCTGCTTGTGCTCAACGTTTAAACTTGACTCCGGAGAAATTGGACTTTAACTTATCTGTTGAAACTCCGTTGGGTGAAACCTTCGTTACATCTACAGTTTATAAATCTTGCATGATCCAAGTTGGTACTATCACATTACCTGTTGATCTTATCTCTTTAAAGATACTTGCTTTTGATGTGATTTTAGGAATTGATTGGTTAATCACTCATCATGCTAAAATTGATTGTTTTCGTAAGGTTGTTAGTTTTCATATTCCTAACCAACCTGTCATACGAATTCAAACTACTAAACCACTAAAATCAGTCACTGTCATATCGAGCCACAAAGCTATTCGTTTATTGAAAAACGGATGTCAAGCTTTCTTAGCCCATGTAATGGATTTGAACAAAGACAAGTCAGATTTGAATAATATTTCTATTATTAGAGAATTTCCCGATGTATTTCCTGAAGAACTTCTTGGTCTACCCTCAGAACGTGAAGTTGAATTCTTTATTGACCTTGAACCCGGTACAAAGCCCATTTCTAAAACTCCATATCGAATGGCTCCTATTGAACTTCAGGAGTTAAAAGTCCAACTACAAGAGTTGTTGGACATCGGGTTTATTCGTCCTAGTACGTCTCATTGGGGTGCTCCTGTTTTATTCGTAAAGAAGAAAGACAGGAGTATGCGACTTTGTATCGACTATCGAGAATTGAATCATGTCACTATCAAGAATAGGTATCCGCTACCTCGCATTGATGACCTGTTCGACCAGTTACAAGGAACACAATTCTTTTCAAAGATCGACCTTCGTTCTGGATATCATCAGCTGAAGATTAAAACTGAGGATATTCCAAAGACTGCCTTCAGAACTCGGTACGGGCATTATGAATTCTTAGTAATGTCTTTTGGATTGACTAATGCTCCTACTGCCTTCATGGATATGATGAACCGTGTATTCAAAGAATATTTGGATCAGTTCGTTGTTGTCTTTATTGATGACATCCTCGTCTATTCCAAAAGCCGTGAAGATCATGAGCGCCATTTGAAGCTGGTACTGCAAAGGCTTCGTGAAAATAAGCTATATGCCAAATTGAAGAAATGCGAGTTCTGGCTTGAGGAAGTAGCATTCCTTGGGCACGTGGTGTCAAAACATGGAGTATCTGTCGACCCGGCGAAGATTGAAGCCATACAAAGTTGGGAGTAACCGAAGTCGGTAACCGAAATACGTAGCTTTCTAGGCTTAGCTGGTTATTATCGGAGATTTGTGGAAGGATTTTCTCGAATCGCTACTCCGTTAACTCAGCTGACTCGGAAAGATACAAAATTTGTATGGAGTGAGGAATGCGAGAAGAGTTTCCAAGAACTCAAGAGGAGACTCATTTCGGCACCTGTTCTGACAATACCATCTGGTTCGGATGGATTTGTTATCTACAGCGATGCTTCAGGCAAAGGGTTAGGATGTGTTCTCATGCAACATGGGAAAGTCATAGCCTATGCCTCACGACAACTCAAAGAATATGAGAGGAATTATCCTACTCATGATTTGGAGTTGGCAGCAGTCGTTTTTACGTTGAAGATCTGGAGACACTACCTGTATGGGGAGAAAGTGGAGATCTATACAGATCATAAAAGCCTCAAATATTTCTTCACCCAAAAAGAACTCAACATGCGGCAGCGACGTTGGCTCGAGCTGTTGAAAGATTACGATCATATCATCCAATATCATCCTAGAAAAGCAAACGTAGTAGCTGACGCATTGAGTAGAAGATCATATGTGGGTACGAGTGCAATATTGTTAACACAAAGGCCCATTTTGTATGACTTACAAAGGATGGAGATAGAGATGAAGGCTCCAAGTACCCACATTATGATATCAAATATACGAGTAGAACCGACTTTAATCGATAAAGTTAAAGCTGCTCAAGCTACGGACATGGAGCTGATGCGTATGAAGAAGAAAGTGCAAGAAGGTGCTATTCCAGAAGCAAGAATCGATGAAGAAGGAATACTTCGAGTCAACTCCAGACTTTGTGTTCCTAACGATTTTGACTTGAAGCATAGAATAATGATGGAGGCACACAACACACCGTTTGCAATCCATCCTGGGAGTACCAAAATGTATCACGATTTTCGACATATATTTTGGTGGAGCAATATGAAAAGAGAGATCGCGGAGTTTATCTCAAGGTGTTTAACTTGTCAACGTGTAAAGGCGGAGCATCAAGTGCCAAAGGGTCCATTGCAACTACTTGAGATCCCGAAATAGAAGTGGGAACACATTACTATGGATTTTGTTACGGGTCTTCCCAAGGTTTCTCAAGGCATAGATGCGATTTGGGTTATTGTTGATAGATTAAACAAATCCGCTCATTTCTTGCCGATACGTGAGACTTATTCTCTTGAACGTCTTGCTAGTACGTACGTGAACGAGATTGTGAGATTGCATGGCATGCCAGTATCCATAGTTTCGGATCGTGACCCAAGATGCACTTCACGATTTTGGGTTAGCTTGCAGAAAGCTATAGGCACGGATTTACGATTCAGTTCGGCATACCATCCTCAAACGGACGGACAATCAGAGAGGACTATTCAAACTCTTGAAGATCTATTAAGACTTTGTGTCCTAGATCTCAAAGGGAGTTGGGATAAGTACCTACCATTGGTGGAATTCTCCTACAACAACAGTTATCAGGCGAGCATAGGTGTGGCTCCATTCGAGGCGTTGTATGGAAGAAAATGTCGTTCTCCAGTATGCTGGGACGAGGTGGGTGAAGCAACATTGTTGGGACCAGAGTTGGTACGCATTACTACAGAGAAGATCCAAACGATTCGACAACGTATACAAACGGCACAGGATCGACAAAAGAGTTATGCGGATCTTCATCGGAAGGACGTGGAATTTAATATTGGGGATCATGTATTATTACGTGTTGCACCATGGAAGGGAGTTATAAGATTTGGGAAGAGAGGAAAGCTCAATCCAAGATTTGTTGGTCCATTTGAGATTCTTGAGCGAATAGGAAATGTGGCATATAGACTCGCATTACCTCCAAGTATGTCTCGTGTTCATAATGTTTTTCACATATCTATGCTTCGTAAATATGTTAGAGACCCGAACCACATTATTGAGTTAGAACCAGACGAGATAGCTGAAGATTTAACGTACGAGGAGGTACCTGTTAAGATCTTGGATAGGAAAGAGCATGTCCTACGCACGAAGGTTATACCACAAGTTAAAATTTTGTGGAGAAACCATGCTATTGAATAAATGACCTGGGAGTTGGAATCAGAAATGAAAGCGAGGTATCCTCACCTT
The DNA here is from genome assembly GCA_016801055.1 of Panax notoginseng. Classification (NCBI taxonomy): domain Eukaryota; kingdom Viridiplantae; phylum Streptophyta; class Magnoliopsida; order Apiales; family Araliaceae; genus Panax; species Panax notoginseng. The sequence goes on along the minus strand of CM029022.1, from coordinate 7,110,180 downwards.
TTTGAAACATCAAGTACGTACGTCAATTTCGAGGACGAAATTTCATAAGGAGGGGAGGTTGTAAGACCCCAACTTATTAATGAATAAAATCAAATTTTCTCTAAATATTATTGTGAATAATAAGGGGCTAATTTGATATAATACTTTGGTTATGGGTGAAATGTGCAAATTTTGCAAAATAAGCAAGTGGTTATAAAATATTCATTTTGTCAGGGAATATTCGTTTGGTCGTGGAATATTCTTGCTGTCGGGGAATATTCGTACGACGGCGCAGCCTTGTGTGGGCCCCATAACGGAAAGCGATTGGATGAAGAAAATGACAAGTATAAGTTATTTATAAATAACGGCGTAGTTGTTACCGTTAATACTGTTGGAATACCCGGTGATTAAAATACAGTAGCACACGGTATTGCACCAATTATTAATTCTTACGTAAGAAGGCACTACTCAATAATTGTTACAGTAGTTATTGTTCAATATTTTATTTTATTGATTCAATAATTGTTGCATTGATATTTTATATTATTGTTGTTTCAATAATTGTTGCTGCACAGTATTTTCTATTATCAGATCAATAATTCATATTATTTGAATAATATTATTATATAACATTATTGGCAATGTCTAGAAAGTTCTGTCTAAGGAGAGGTTTGGTCATCTAATTGCGCGCCAGTAAGGAGAAATCCTTATTGGAAAGCCCCCTCTTTCCTGGGAACGGCCTGGTTGTCATAAATGTGATTCTGTAATATTATTTGTGAATAATTAATTATTGATTCATATGATAAGAAAATATTTATTTTATGTGGATATAAATGAGGGATATATTTTTGTGGTTAAAAATGAAGGAGTTAATGTTGAGGTGTTTTATCAGTATTTTTATCGGAATGGAGGTATTAAAAATCAAATCAGGGTTTTTGAGAAATATTGCGGGTGTTATAATTTTTAATCCGACCGTTGGATCGTGGTAATTTTTGGATATGTTATACATATATAAGTTGAGTATATGTCCACAAATTTTGAACCGTTAAAAATGAACGTATGATTTATTATGAATTTTACGAGATGACTGGTTCAGAAATTGTTGAATTTTCGGAGTTTATCATTTTGATGGAAAATTCTAGAATTGGTGGGCCCCACTTGTGGTTGGTGAAGAAATGTGCTGAATTATATTTCAAATGTGGTGGGTGGGAATAGTAGCAGGTAAAGCCATCAGGTTGCAGGTCAAACCTACTAAAATTTTCTATAAATAGAGGGCTAAGTTAGAATTGAAAATCACACCAGAAACAAGTTTTCTCTCTTTCTCTCTCTAGATTATTGAGTGTATTTTGTGAGTATTTAGATACTTTGAGAGTTTCTATTCATCAGAGCAAGTTTCTTTCAGCCTTATACCGGTATTCCGACCAGAAGTACTGATATCTTGAGGTAAGGGATATTATTTTCTTCTTAAATGATATTATTTTCTTCAATATCATTATGCTGAAATATTGATATGAGTTTTTATCAAATTTGGAACTTTTTGTGTCGGGGTTACTATTCACGTATACGGTACTATTCACGTATACGGCACTATTCACGAATACGGCACTATTCACCGAAAAATAAAATTTTTCTTTTTGTCCAAGATGTCTATTATGGTTACTATCTTTGATTGTATCCATGTTTTGATCTTTATTTTTGAATTCTGCTTCACAATTGATTATTATGAAGTATTATTGATCTTGGATAAACTGTTATACGAATCCCTACTATTTGTCCTTCTGTCTCATTGGATTCGTTCTCTTTAAGATATTTTTCATCATCCTCAGTCCTAAATGATGATATTAATGAATATCTTTGGCCTGTAGTGCAAAGATGTATGATTACTTGATGAATATCTTTGGCCTGTAGTGCAAAGATGAACAGGTGTTGAGATGAACATGACTGACAGGTGATACAAATGAATATCTTTGGCCTGTAGTGCAAAGATGAATATTTGGATAAAGATGATTATTAATTGATGTTACAGGGATAAAATATTGATGATGGACTTTTAAATCTTAGAAGATAGTAGAATTCTTTCTCTACTTGACTCTTCTAATGGTTTGCTGTTTCGCTGCAGTTGTTGATCTAAAACTTGTTGTCGATTATATTCTATCAGATTTTTCCCTGTTGAAGACTAACGATTATTTGTTTGTATATTATCTTAGTCATAATATTCTTTACTGGGCTAGTTGAGCTCACCCTTTTCCTTTTTGTTCCATTTTTCTTCTCAGGAGGTGAGAACATAGCAGGATCTAGTCGGGGTATGGAGTGATGGTTCTAGAAAGATGTTTTAGCAGTCCTCACTATTTCTGTAAAATAGTGTTTGAATAATTGTAATGAGGATTTATTTGAGTGTGGATATTGTCTAGAAGACAATATTTGTATTTAAACTCACAGTATGTGTTGTCGTATTTTGCACGACATTTGTATTATTGAAGTTGTAGTTTGCTTTCTGTACCATGTATTTGGCGACTCAGAATGGGTGTTGTATACCTATTTTGGGGGCGTCACAGTTGGTATCAGAGCTTAGGGATATGATCCCTGGCTGAGATGTGAGACAAGAACTAGGAGGGGAGAGACGGGGAATTCCTTCACTAGTATGACTTGACTAAGTTTATTTGGTGTTTATTTGGTCGGTCAGAGTATAGGGATAATATATGACATGACTATTAACCCTTGTTTTATGGCAGTATTTAAGAATGGCAGCTGAGAACGTTAATAATAGAGTAAATCAGACCGTGGAGACACCTTTGATCACCACCCAGGGGAACGTGCAACAGGAAGGCAATATTCCTCCTGTAAACAACGTTACCGAGCAAACGATGAATGATGGAATGTTTAGGAGCTTTTTGCAGTTCGTGCAATATCAGACGAGGGAGACTCGTGTGCAGAATACGGGTGGAAATGATAACGCGCGGTTTGTCACAGCTAAGCAGTTCAAAGAATTGGGACCACCAGAATTTAAGGGAAAGCCGGATCCGATCATGGTGGAAACGTGGGTCAAGCAAATTACCAAGATATTCGATGTCTTGGGATGCACGGAGGAACAAAAGGTTCCATTCGCCACCTTTATGTTCCGCGGTGAGGCAGACTACTGGTGGGAGTCTGTGAAGCGTACCCAGCCTGACGCACTCAACATGTCCTGGGAAACATTTCAAAAACTGTTCAATGACAAGTACTTTCCTTAAAGTATTCGTCATATGAAGGAGGTAGAGTTTATCAGACTGGAACAAAATAACATGACGGTGTCCCAGTACGAGGCGAAGTTTGCAGAGTTATCCAGGTTTGCACCTCATTTGGTCGAAAATGAGGAACGAATGACAAGGATGTTTCTGAGAGGTCTAAAACCCGAGATTCGACAATATCTTATCTCTCATAAATTTTCTTTATATTCAGATGTTGTAAATAGGGCTCAATTATAATGAGTATGTGCAACCGAGGGACCACAACCAGGGTCATACCGGTGGCGGCAGTCATCGAAGCAATGAAAACCAGCAGGGAGAAAAATATTCGGACAAAAGCGGTAACCACTCTGGTGGTAATCGTGGTCGTGATAATAGAAAGAGCGAGTCGGGAGGAGATTTCAAGAAGAGAAGGTACAACAATGATAATGTGAAGACGTCAGCACAAACATCAACTGTTTTTAGGGGAGGAGAACGACCACCGGTCGTATGTTACAAATGTGGGAAAGAGGGACATATCAGCCCAAACTGCCCACAACAATCCAATGTATGTTATAACTGTGGAAAGGAGGGTCATATAGCTCGAGAGTGTTCTGTAGTAAAATCAAGTTCAGCGGGGATGGTGACTCCAAAAGCTGTCCTGGATAAGTCGAAATCAGCGGTTCCTGGAAGGGCGTTTGTCGTTACTGGCCAAAACGCGAGAAACCCGAATGAGGTGATCACGGGTAAGCTAATCTTGAATTCTTGCGAAGTTTATACTTTACTAGATACCGGTTCTACCCATTCTTTTATCTCTCCTGCTTGTGCTCAACGTTTAAACTTGACTCCGGAGAAATTGGACTTTAACTTATCTGTTGAAACTCCGTTGGGTGAAACCTTCGTTACATCTACAGTTTATAAATCTTGCATGATCCAAGTTGGTACTATCACATTACCTGTTGATCTTATCTCTTTAAAGATACTTGCTTTTGATGTGATTTTAGGAATTGATTGGTTAATCACTCATCATGCTAAAATTGATTGTTTTCGTAAGGTTGTTAGTTTTCATATTCCTAACCAACCTGTCATACGAATTCAAACTACTAAACCACTAAAATCAGTCACTGTCATATCGAGCCACAAAGCTATTCGTTTATTGAAAAACGGATGTCAAGCTTTCTTAGCCCATGTAATGGATTTGAACAAAGACAAGTCAGATTTGAATAATATTTCTATTGTTAGAGAATTTCCCGATGTATTTCCTGAAGAACTTCCTGGTCTACCCCCAAAACGTGAAGTTGAATTCTTTATTGACCTTGAACCCGGTACAAAGCCCATTTCTAAAACTCCATATCGAATGGCTCCTATTGAACTTCAGGAGTTAAAAGTCCAACTACAGGAGTTGTTGGACATCGGTTTTATTCGTCCTAGTATGTCTCCTTGGGGTGCTCCTGTTTTATTCGTAAAGAAGAAAGACGGGAGTATGCGACTTTGTATCGACTATCGAGAATTGAATCATGTCACTATCAAGAATAGGTATCCGCTACCTCGCATTGATGACCTGTTCGACCAGTTACAAGGAACACAATTCTTTTCAAAGATCGACCTTCGTTCTGGATATCATCAGCTGAAGATTAAAACTGAGGATATTCCAAAGACTGCCTTCAGAACTCGGTACGGGCATTATGAATTCTTAGTAATGTCTTTTGGATTGACTAATGCTCCTGCTGCCTTCATGGATATGATGAACCATGTATTCAAAGAATATTTGAATCAGTTCGTTGTTGTCTTTATTGATGACATCCTCATCTATTCCAAAAGCCGTGAAGATCATGAGCGCCATTTGAAGCTGGTACTGCAAAGGCTTCGTGAAAATAAGCTATATGCCAAATTGAAGAAATGCGAGTTCTGGCTTGAGGAAGTAGCATTCCTTGGGCACGTGGTGCCAAAACATGGAGTATCTGTCGACCCGGCGAAGATTGAAGCCATACAAAGTTGGGAGCAACCGAAGTCGGTAACCGAAGTACGTAGCTTTCTAGGCTTAGCTGGTTATTATCGGAGATTTGTGGAAGGATTTTCTCGAATCGCTACTCCGTTAACTCAGCTGACTCGGAAAGATACAAAATTTGTATGGAGTGAGGAATGCGAGAAGAGTTTCCAAGAACTCAAGAGGAGACTCATTTCGGCACCTGTTCTGACAATACCATCTGGTTCGGATGGATTTGTTATCTACAGCGATGCTTCAGGCAAAGGGTTAGGATGTGTTCTCATGCAACATGGGAAAGTCATAGCCTATGCCTCACGACAACTCAAAGAATATGAGAGGAATTATCCTACTCATGATTTGGAGTTGGCAGCAGTCGTTTTTGCGTTGAAGATCTGGAGACACTACCTGTATGGGGAGAAAGTGGAGATCTATACAGATCATAAAAGCCTCAAATATTTCTTCACCCAAAAGGAACTCAACATGCGGCAGCGACGTTGGCTCGAGCTGTTGAAAGATTACGATCATATCATCCAATATCATCTTGGAAAAGCAAACGTAGTAGCTGACGCATTGAGTAGAAGATCATATGCGGGTACGAGTGCAATATTGTTAACACAAAGGCCCATTTTGTATGACTTACAAAGGATGGAGATAGAGATGAAGGCTCCAAGTACCCACATGATGATATCAAATATACGAGTAGAACCGACTTTAATCGATAAAGTTAAAGCTGCTCAAGCTACGGACATGGAGCTGATGCGTATGAAGAAGAAAGTGCAAGAAGGTGCTATTCCAGAAGCAAGAATCGATGAAGAAGGAATACTTCGAGTCAACTCCAGACTTTGTGTTCCTAACGATTTTGACTTGAAGCATAGAATAATGATGGAGGCACACAACACACCGTTTGCAATCCATCCTGGGTGTACCAAAATGTATCACGATTTTCGACATACATTTTGGTGGAGCAATATGAAAAGAGAGATCGCGGAGTTTATCTCAAGGTGTTTAACGTGTCAACGTGTAAAGGCGGAGCATCAAGTGCCAAAGGGTCCATTGCAACCCCTTGAGATCCCGAAATGGAAGTGGGAACACATTACTATGGATTTTGTTACGGGTCTTCCCAAGGTTTCTCAAGGCATAGATGCGATTTGGGTTATTGTTGATAGATTAACCAAATCCGCTCATTTCTTGCCGATACGTGAGACTTATTCCCTTGAACGTCTTGCTAGTATGTACGTGAACGAGATTGTGAGATTGCATGGCATGCCAGTATCCATAGTTTCGGATCGTGACCCAAGATTCACTTCACGATTTTGGGTTAGCTTGCAGAAAGCTATAGGCACGGATTTACGATTCAGTTCGACATACCATCCTCAAACGGACGGACAATCAGAGAGGACTATTCAAACTCTTGAAGATCTATTAAGACTTTGTGTCCTAGATCTCAAAGGGAGTTGGGATAAGTACCTACCATTGGTAGAATTCTCCTACAACAACAGTTATCAGGCGAGCATAGGTGTGGCTCCATTCGAGGCGTTGTATGGAAGAAAATGTCGTTCTCCAGTATGCTGGGACGAGGTGGGTGAAGCAACATTGTTGGGACCAGAGTTGGTACGCATTACTACAGAGAAGATCCAAACGATTCGACAACGTATACAAACGGCACAGGATCGACAAAAGAGTTATGCGGATCTTCATCGGAAGAACGTGGAATTTAATATTGGGGATCATGTATTATTACGTGTTGCACCATGGAAGGGAGTTACAAGATTTGGGAAGAGAGGAAAGCTCAATCCAAGATTTGTTGGTCCATTTGAGATTCTTGAGCGAATAGGAAATGTGGCATATAGACTCGCATTACCTCCAAGCATGTCTCGTGTTCATAATATTTTTCACATATCTATGCTTCGTAAATATGTTAAAGACCCGAACCACATTATTGAGTTAGAACCAGACGAGATAGCTGAAGATTTAACGTACGAGGAGGTACCTGTTAAGATCTTGGATAGGAAAGAGCATGTCCTACGCACGAAGGTTATACCACAAGTTAAGGTTTTGTGGAGAAACCATGCTATTGAAGAAATGACTTGGGAGTTGGAATCAGAAATGAAAGCGAGGTATCCTCACCTTTTTGAAACATCAGGTACGTACGTCAATTTCGAGGACGAAATTTCATAAGGAGGGGAGGTTGTAAGACCCCAACTTATTAATGAATAAAATCAAATTTTCTCTAAATATTATTGTGAATAATAAGGGGCTAATTTGATATAATACTTTGGTTATGGGTGAAATGTGCAAATTTTGCAAAATAAGCAAGTGGTTATAAAATATTCATTTTGTCGGGGAATATTCGTTTGGTCGTGGAATATTCTTGCTGTCGGGGAATATTCGTACGACGGCGCAGCCTTGTGTGGGCCCCATAACGGAAAGCGATTGGATGAAGAAAATGACAAGTATAAGTTATTTATAAATAACGGCGTAGTTGTTACCGTTAATACTGTTGGAATACCCGGTGATTAAAATACAGTAGCACACGGTATTGCACCAATTATTAATTCTTACGTAGGAAGGCACTACTCAATAATTGTTACAGTAGTTATTGTTCAATATTTTATTTTATTGATTCAATAATTGTTGTATTGATATTTTATATTATTGTTGTTTCAATAATTGTTGCTGCACAATATTTTCTATTATCAGATCAATAATTCATATTATTTGAATAATATTATTATATAACATTATTGGCAATGTCTAGAAAGTTCTGTCTAAGGAGAGGTTTGGTCATCTAATTGCGCGCCAGTAAGGAGAAATCCTTATTGGAAAGCCCCCTCTTTCCTGGGAACGGCCTGGTTGTCATAAATGTGATTCTGTAATATTATTTGTGAATAATTAATTATTGATTCATATGATAAGGAAATATTTATTTTATGTGGATATAAATGAGGGATATATTTTTGTGGTTAAAAATGAAGGAGTTAATGTTGAGGTGTTTTATCAGTATTTTTATCGGAATGGAGGTATTAAAAATCAAATCAGGGTTTTTGAGAAATATTGCGGGTGTTATAATTTTTAATCCGACCGTTGGATCGTGGTAATTTTTGGATATGTTATACATATATAAGTTGAGTATATGTCCACAAATTTTGAACCGTTAAAAATGAACGTATGATTTATTATGAATTTTACGAGATGACTGGTTCAGAAATTGTTGAATTTTCGGAGTTTATCATTTTGATGGAAAATTCTAGAATTGGTGGGCCCCACTTGTGGTTGGTGAAGAAATGTGCTGAATTATATTTCAAATGTGGTGGGTGGAAATAGTAGCAGGTAAAGCCATCAGGTTGCAGGTCAAACCTACTAAAATTTTTCTATAAATAGAGGGCTAAGTTAGAATTGAAAATCACACCAGAAACAAGTTTTCTCTCTTTCTCTCTCTAGATTATTGAGTGTATTTTGTGAGTATTTAGATACTTTGAGAGTTTCTATTCATCAGAGCAAGTTTCTTTCAGCCTTATACCGGTATTCCGACCAGAAGTACTGATATCTTGAGGTAAGGGATATTATTTTCTTCTTAAATGATATTATTTTCTTTAATATCATTATGCTGAAATATTGATATGAGTTTTTATCAAATTTGGAACTTTTTGTGTCGGAGTTACTATTCACGTATACGGTACTATTCACGTATACGGCACTATTCACGAATACGGCACTATTCACCGAAAAATAAAATTTTTCCTTTTTGTCCAAGATGTCTATTATGGTTACTATCTTTGATTGTATCCATGTTTTGATCTTTATTTTTGAATTCTGCTTCACAATTGATTATTATGAAGTATTATTGATCTTGGATAAACTGTTATACGAATCCCTACTATTTGTCCTTCTGTCTCATTGGATTCGTTCTCTTTAAGATATTTTTCATCATCCTCAGTCCTAAATGATGATATTAATGAATATCTTTGGCCTGTAGTGCAAAGATGTATGATTACTTGATGAATATCTTTGGCCTGTAGTGCAAAGATGAACAGGTGTTGAGATGAACATGACTGACAGGTGATACAAATGAATATCTTTGGCCTGTAGTGCAAAGATGAATATTTGGATAAAGATGATTATTAATTGATGTTACAGGGATAAAATATTGATGACGGACTTTTAAATCTTAGAAGATAGTAGAATTCTTTCTCTACTTGACTCTTCTAATGGTTTGCTGTTTTCGCTGCAGTTGTTGATCTAAAACTTGTTGTCGATTATATTCTATCAGATTTTTCCCTGTTGAAGACTAACGATAATTTGTTTGTATATTATCTTAGTCATAATATTCTTTACTGGGCTAGTTGAGCTCACCCTTTTCCTTTTTGTTCCATTTTTCTTCTCAGGAGGTGAGAACATAGCAGGATCTAGTCGGGGTATGGAGTGATGGTTCTAGAAAGATGTTTTAGCAGTCCTCACTATTTCTGTAAAATAGTGTTTGAATAATTGTAATGAGGATTTATTTGAGTGTGGATATTGTCTAGAAGACAATATTTGTATTTAAACTCACAGTATGTGTTGTCGTATTTTGCACGACATTTGTATTATTGAAGTTGTAGTTTGCTTTCTGTACCATGTATTTGGCGACTAAGAATGGGTGTTGTATACCTATTTTGGGGGCGTCACAGTTGTATGTCGTTAGACATCTTGTATGATAGTGGCAAACCACCCTTTCAACGTTGGGTACACCTTACCCTATTGGATTTACCCAATAAAACTACTAAATGAACTTTTCTATACTGCTTCGGGAGAACATCCACAGCTAGAGACCACCGTTCTATTTCCCCGTTACCCTCGCTCGACCCAGCTACACTCTTATTACCTGAAAGGAATTGTGAAGCAAAAGGGTGAGCACAACTAGCTCAGTAAAGAATATCATGACTAAAGATATTTGAATTGTCAATAGCCTTCATCAATAATAAATCAGAGATTTAGAACATATGGTAAATGATAAAAATTTCAACCATAGTTACAGCGGAACGAGCAATCCATTAGAAGAGTCAAATAGACTATAAAGTCTATTATCTTCTCCATGTTAAAAATCCATCAACAATGTTTTATCCCTGTAACATCAATCAACAATTCTGGTTCACAATCATATGAATAACTCATAATCATAACTGTAGTTCTAAATTCCTCTTCTCAACCAGGACGAAGATAATTTTCATCACCTATCTTTACCTGAAACATCAAAGATCATGGTTACACCAAATCACATTTCCTGTTCATAATCATACTAATAACTTCATCTTTGCACTACGGCCAAAAATATTCATTTGTATCACCAGTTGGTCATGTTTATCTCAACATCTGTTCATCTTTCCACTACTGGCCAAAGATATTCAACAACATGTCATCTTTGCACTACGGGCCAAAGATATTCATCAACAATTCATCTTTGCACTACAGGCCAAAGATATTCAACAACATGTCATCTTTGCACTACGGGCCAAAGATATTAATATCTCAAAGAAATATATAATTATTTCAGAATTTATATAAACAATAATTATAACCATGTTGATCAATTCACCTTTGCACTTAAGTTAAAGATATTCACTTATAAATTCAATGGTCATGATCATACCAATCAACGATTCAACTTTGCACTACTGGCCAAAGAGAACCCATAGTCATGATCATACCAAAAATCTACCCATCTTTACACTCAAGTCAAAGAGAAATATCATCATTAGGGTTATAAAAATATTATATATAATAATAAAAATAATATAATCAACATATAGTTTTAATCTCAAGAGTAATATTCGTAAATCAACTATAATTTGGTTAGAAAAAGAAACCAATTTGAATAGTAACTCGTGAATAGTAATTCATGAATAGTAATTCGTGAATAGTAACTCATAAATAGTAACTCGTAAATAGTAACTCATAAATAGTAAACCCGACACAAAAAGGTAGAAATTCTACAATAAAATCCATATCAGTATTTCGGTATAATGATATTGAAAGAATAATATTTCTTAAGCTTATAAACAATTTATTTAAATTGTTTACACTTTACTAAATAATGCATTTAATCATTCTAAAATACCAAACTCATAAGATTTCATCACCAATAACCAAAACCATCATCAGAAATCTTCATATACCTCATATAGAATTCTCAAGTCATAAAATCCTATTTTTCAATTTTCTTACTTCACAAAACATATTTAATTCATTTACTCATAACTAGACTATTTTCATGAAAAATACCAAATCAGTTTCAAAAATATTTCTTTTCTGAGATATAGCATAATATAGTCTCATAGTGAACATATATTTTTCTCAAAATTTTTAAAAGTCATTTACTATTTTTTATATGGCCAAAACAGCCGAATATTTAGACATTTATCAAAAATTATACTTTTGTCCAAAAATTTTGAAATTTACAGAGTATACTTTTATCATATACATGTACTCCCAATAAAAATTTCATCAATTTTGGAGTTAATCACAAGGAGTTATAAGCGGTTACTTTTAAAATAGTCTTTTCTCATAAAATTCATAACTCTCAATCTATACATCCAAAAATCACCATTTTTGGACACAATCAAGAAAACTCATCAAAATATCATTTTAAATTTTTCCAGAATTTTTGAAGGTCAGAAAAATTACGAAACTGAAAAACATAACAACCCTTAAAATTTTTTACTATCCCTTACTATCCCTTACCTCAAAAGTGCAGTATTTCTGACTGGAATGCAAAGCCGAAGGAAACTTGCACTGAATATCAACTCTCAAAGTATCTAAATACTCATAAAATATGCTTCATAATATAGAGAGAAAAAGAGAGAAAACTTATTTCTGGTGTGATTTTCAATTCTAACTTAGCCCTCTATTTATAGGAAAATTTTAGTAGGATTGACCTGCAACCTGATGGCTTTACCTGCTACTATTTCCACCCACCACATTTGAAATATAATTCAGCACATTTCTTCACCAACCACAAGTGGGGCCCACCAATTCTAGAATTTTTCATCAAAATGATAAACTTCGAAAATTCAACAATTTCTGAACCAGTCATCTCGTAAAATTCATAACAAATCATATGTTCATTTTTAACGGTTCAAAATTTGTGGACATATACTCAACTTATATATGTATAACATATCCAAATATTACCACGATCCAACGGTCGGATTAAAAATTATAACCCCCGCAAAATATCTCAAAAATCCTAATTTTTTAATACCTCTATTCCGACAAAAATACGGATAAAAACCTCAACATTAACTCCTTCATTTTTAACCACAAAAATATATCACTAGTTTATATCCACTTAAAATAAATATTTCCTTATCATATGAATCAATAATTAATTATTCACAAATAATATTACAGAATCACATTTATGACAACCAGGCCGTTCCCAGGAAAGAGGGGGCTTTCCAATAAGAATTTTTCCTTACTGGCGCGCAATTAGGTGACCAAACCTCTCCTTAGACAGAACTTTCTAGACATTACCAATAATGTTATCTAATAATATTATTCAAATAATATTAATTATTAATCTGATAATGAAAAATACTGTGCAGTGACAATTATTGAACAACAATAATATAAAATTTCAACGTAGCAATTATTGAATCAATAAAATAAAATATTGAACAGTAATTACTGTAACAATTATTGAGTAGTGCCTTCTTACGTAAGAATCAATAATTTCAAAAATACTATGCAATACCGTGTGCTACTGTGCAATAACGCGTATTACTGTATTTTAACCACCGGGTATTCCAACAGTGTTAACGGTAACAACTACGCCGTTATTTGTAAAAACTCAAATTTGTCGTTTTCTTCACCCGACAGTTATTCGTTATGGGGCCCACAAATAGCTGCGCCGTCATACGAATATTCCCCGACAGAAAGAATATTCCACGACCAAACGAATATTCCCCGACAACAATGATTATTTTATAACCACTTGCTTATTTTGAAAAAAAATTCATATTTCACCCATAACTTTAAACTTTTATCAATTTAACCATTTACTGAATAGTAATTATAAGAAAAATTGAATACTTTTATTTCATAAAATTCGGTGTCTTACAGCGGTGGTGGCGGAGATGGCGGTGGTTACAGAGACGGTGGAGGTGGAGGCTTGGGCGGTAGTGGCGGGAGCAACCATTTTCTGGTAGTAAAAGAAAATTCTCAAGATACTGCAGAGGAGAAGATCGTTAGTAATGTCATGGTAACCAAACTTTTATAACAAGATAACCAAAACTTTTATACTAAGGTAACCAAACTTTTATACCAAGGTAACCAAACCTTGGTAATTACCAAGGTAACCAAACTTTTATACTGAGTTAACCAAACTTTTATACTAAGGTAACCAAACTTTTATATCAAGGTAACCAAAACTTTTATACTAAGGTAACAAAACTTTTATACTAAGGTAACCAAACTTTTATACCAAGGTAACCAAACTGTCATACCAAGGTAACCAAACATTTATATCAAGGTTACCTTGGTATGAAGGTTTGGTTACCAACTGCACTATGAAAAAACTGATGGTGTGGAGGTGGATTGGTTACCTTGGTATGACAGTTTGGTTACCTTGGTATAAAAGTTTGGTTACCTTAGTATAAAAGTTTGGTTACCAAACTTTTATACTGAGGTAACCAAACTTTTATACTAAGGTAAACACCAATCAACACCAATCAACAAAAAAAAGTGATCATAAATTCATAATCAAACACACATTTTGCATAAAATTAAGATCATAAACCCCAAATGAATGAAATTAAAGAGAAAACCTTAAAAACGGGTGCTCGAGAGAGAGAGAGAGAGGTAAATAGAAGTACTTACAAAAACAGAGTACAAAAAAATATGAAGAACAATTGGAAGAATGAAAGAGAGAGAAAAAAATGGCAGAATAAAAGAAAATGGAAGAAATGGCGTCTTCATCTTTTATACAAAAATGACAGAAATGGCGTCTTCATCTTTTATACAAAAATGGCAAAAATGGCGTCTTCATCTTTTGAAGAAAAAATGGCATAATAAAAGAAAATGAGAGAGAAAATGGCAAAATATCGTCTTCATCTTCTCTCTTCACTGGTGTCTTCATCTTCTCTCTTCACTCTTCAATTTTTGTCTTTAAATATGAAAATAGAAGAATAGAATTACAGTGACGTACATAAAATGGCAGTAGGAGGAGATGAGAGAGAAAATGACAACTACCAAAACTAATCCCCTAAATTAAGGAATTCTAACTACACTGATATTGCCATGTCAGTAATTACATATTAATCCCTTAATTTAAGGACCTTTAATTATGTTAAGATTGAAAATAAAAACAAAAAAGTGTAATACTTTTGTAATTATTTTATAGGTGTATGATTTTTGTAATTATTTTAAAAAATGTACTACTATATGTAATTTATCCTTTTTTATATTATGAGGCCATAATCAGTAAACGCAACCCAACACTTGTCCACCATAGTATCGTTTACACAAAAAGTATTAGATAAGTCGAATATGTATGACAAATATTTAATGGAAAAGAAGTATATGCGATAAGATAAAATAAATTAGGATATTGATATTTTTACATATTAAAATAATATTTTTACATGAGTTTCTCTCACATGGAGGTGGAACCGACTCACACTATTAATGTGAGATACATCATTTTTAAAACTCTCCATTAGGCTATGAAATTGCTAAAAAAATTAATATGACACAGTTTTAAGACGAACAATTATTTTTACTGTTCTCCTTTAATAATATAAATATATAGATAAAATATTAATTTTACATGTCATCAGTATAACTTATTTTAAAATGACTTATAAGTCATTTTAAGTTGTGATTTTATAAATAAAAATGTTGGACATTATTTTTACTTATAAGTTAAAATAAGTTGTCAAAGTGTTTAGCTAAAATAACTTATAAGTCAAAATGAATTGTAAAGATAACTAAAATAAGGATGAACAATGGTGCATATTTCATTATCTTTCACCCACTGAACTCGCAAAATAACCAAGAAATACTGTTTTTATCTCTTCTCCATCCGTCGAACACCCCCCCGCCTTCAAACAATATTCCACCATTACTTTACCATTCCGCCACCGGTTACCTATATATATATTTGGTTGATTTCTATTACTTTGAAGCACTACTGAATTATTATTCATGGATTTACATTCTCAGAGTCATGGAACCCAACTGTGACTTGAGTTTTCTCTGTTTCTTGATATGGGTAATTATAGTATATTTACATATCTTGATTTTGGGATCAATTTGAAATATAAAATTGAAAAGATCTTGCGGATGTATCAATGGACTTGTGGTTGCCGTCACCGAAGGTGGTGGCCTAATTTGTGAAGCTGAAATGAGGGGAAAATAAAGAAAATAGTACTCCTATACGTTTCAAAAGTAGATAATTGTTTTTTTTTGTTGTTGTCTATTTTAAAAATAAAAAATAGTTTTTATTTTAGAATTAGAAACTAGTATAAAAAAATGTAAGATGTCATTAATTTTATTATGAATTGATAAAATATTATCATGTAACTATTATTACAATTTTAATTAATATTAAAAATAAATTCTTAAGAATTGTTGTTTTAATTTTTTTTTTAGTGCTAAAACAAAGAGTAAAAAGAAGATGTTTTGGGCCGAGTTGTTAAAATTTGAGATTTTAAAGTTAACATTGAATTTATTTATTTTTTTAAAGTTTATATTATGACAAAACATGTCGAATTTTGTCACGAGTAAACACATTAGTTATCTTATATATTTGTATTAATTTACATATTATGCTATTATGTATATTCGTTGCAACATTTTATATGTTTTGTCACTACATAAATATAAGGAAAATGATTTAAATATTAACTAATTTTATGCTAATGTAAATTGCAACAAACTTGAATAAAATGTATTTTTTTGCTCTCTTATCTCATGTGTTCACATATATTAGTATTTAATATCGACATAAATTTTAAATAATTAATATTTGAGACACACAATATGTGTGCAATTCAAATAAATAAATTTTATTAAAAAATATAACATCTACATTGTGTGCAATTAAAATAAATAATTAAACTTTAAACATAAATGGTTAAATATGAATGAGAAAATGTAAAAGCGGTTGTAGGAATAAAATGTGGGGAAAAAAGACGGTAAAAATTTAGATGTGACACAACTTTAAGCTTTGAGAGAAATAATTATTTTCATTAATAATACACAAGACAATTACTCTTATTTATCTTTATTCCTATTTTATAGTATTATTGAGTCATTCTGTAAAATAATAATTTATTTTTTTCACTATGTACCAAACATATTCATTATATTGATTCCTCAAATAATAAATTTTAAAAATTTCAACGGTCAAAACATTAAATTAATAATAATCTTATAATTTATAAAAGAGAGAGTATTTATCAATTATATTCAACTGTAAAATAATTTCTATTTTATTTTAAATTTTAAGTAATTTATGGAATGAGTATTGAATGGATTGTAGTTAAATGTACATAAGATCAATATTAAATTTTAAAAAGTTAATTTGTGATATTTTTAAATTTAAATTCAACATGATTCATTTAAATTTTGAAAATAATAAATTTTATAATCAATAGTGCTTTTATAATATTTATAATTATATTAACATAAATTAAATAAATTTATATCAATTTTAAATTTGAATACGTTTGAAATAATTTTTTTAAAAAGTCAATTTTAAGTTTATAATTTAAAAATGAAGTAGTAAAAAAATGTCAAGATGTGTATAATTGATGAGTTATCCACTTAAACGAGGGTGTAAAATGTCATTTGGTATATATGTTGATAATGGTCTTTTGATTCACTCACACTGGGGAGTGAAATTCTATATATGAATTAAAATAGAGAATCAAATAAGAATAAGGAAACTGTTGGATAATGATTTGTTGATGTATTTTTCTAAATTGAGGATAGAGAATTGATCAAGAAAACTGTTGTTAGAGTATTCACAATAGTTTTTCTAATAGACTCTTTATCCCCATATTTAAATAATATATCAATAAATTAATATCCAACAGTTTCCTTATCATTATATAATTTTCTATTTTAATCCATATATATGATTTGACTCCTCAGAGTGAAAAAATCAAAAGAGTATTCCCTATTTATGTAAAATGATATTTTACACCCTATTTATTGCGATTTTATGTTGATTAAAGAATTGTAAGACCCCAACTTTTATAAATAAAGATGAATTTTCTATAAATATCATTTTTGAATATTATGGAGTTAATTTGACATAATGTTATAGTTGTGGGTAATATTTATAAATTTTACAAAGTACGCAAGTTGTTATATAATATTCGATTGGTCGGAGAATATTCGTTTTAACAGGGAATATTCATACAACAACACAATCATTGGTGGACCCCACAACGGAATTATTGTCGGATTGAGAAAACGACAAAAATATTTTATTAAAAATAATGGCGGAAGTTTTACCATTGATACTGTTGAACTACTCGGTAGTAAAAGTACAGTAATACGTGTGGTTGCATAGTAGCACACGGTATTGATTATTAATGCTTATGTGAGAAGTCACTCAGTTTGATTCAATTATTGTCAGTTAATAATATGAATTATTTAGCGATAATGACGTTTTGTTTTATTCGTATTATTAACGTAATAAAACAGAAACATCTTTTTATATAAAACAGAATACTTTATTAAAGTTATTATATAAATAGAATATATTATTTAAAAGATTTTTCTTTAAATATGGACCGTCAGATTAAAGTAATCAATCTGGACCGTTCATGGATTAGTTACCATGCATTCTATTTTTCTATAAATAGCAGCTCATTCCTTCATTATTTCTTACGAATTCACTGAACTCTAAAGAGATAAACTATAGAGAGAAACTATAGAGAGAGAGAAGAAAAGTATTCTGCTACTTAACTACTTCCTTATTTCAGCTCTTCTTTAAAACGGTAAGGAGTGTTATTATTTCTTATTCTTGAAGAGAAATGTTGTTATTCTATTTCTTATTATTCTGTTGGAATAACCTGTATACGCGGTCTACCCTATACTTGGTGACATTCTTCTATTATTCTGTTGGAACATCATGTCTATGTGTTTTACACCGGATCTGGTTCCGTCTTTATTATTATTCTGTTGGAACATCCTGTCTGTGTGTTTTACACCGGACCTGGTTCCGTCTTTATTATTATTCTGTTGGAACATCCTTTCTGTGCGTTTTACGCCGGACCTGATTCCATTATTTATTATTCTGTTGGAATAACCTGTCTGTGCGATCTATCGCATGCATGGTGATTTTTTTTGTTATTCCATTCTTTATTATACTCAGTTGGTTAAGTTTTGACTTCTATACTCACTGAAATTTGTGGAATATCCTTGATAATTGCGTTTCATCCAGTATCTTTTCATGAAAATATTCTTCTAAGCATTCTTGAATTTTACTCCACAAAGCAGTATCATGTTGACAATTTGGACGTTGTTAATTCTTGGATAAATTAATTCTTGAACTTGTTTTATTGAATTCTTATATCATTGTCATCATCCTCATGTTTATAAAATGTTGAAAGTCATCTGTGGTCTGTAGTGCATATATGGACTTGATATGATTATGACCAGGGATTATTCGGTATAATCATGACCGTAATATTATAAATGATGTGGTAAAAGTCCTCATTGACCCGTATTGCATTGATGGACAGTTGTTGGCATGATCATGACCATTAATGAATACACGAATATCATTGGCCGTAGTGCAGGGGTGATTCGATGATGTGGATTATTTTATTAAGCTGAGTCCCAGCGATCACAGTGTTGACAAATCTTTTAAATCATAAAAGATAGTAGAGTTTATTTTCTACTTGACTCTTTTAATGGATTGCTTGTTCCGCTGCAGTTAAACTTGATGTCTATTATATTTTACCAGTTTAACATTGTTGAAGGCTAATGATAATTTATTCTGCATTATCTTAGTCATAATATTTCTTACTGGGCTAGTTGAGCTCACCCTTTCTTTCACTGTTCTCTTTAGGAAATGAGAACGTAGCTGGGGTAAGTCAGGGAACGGAGTGATGGTCCGAATGATAGTATTAGTTAGTAGTCCTCACTATTCTATGTAATAGTGTGATAATAAATGTAATGAGGACTCCTTTTGAGTATGAATACTCTCTAGAAGATAATATTTGTATTCAAACTCACAGTTTATGTTTTATCGTATTGTACACGACAGTTGTTGTGACGCCCCCAAAATTAGGTATACATCACCCATCTTGGGTCGTCAGATACATAATACAGAATACAAATACAACTGATTAATACATCTGTCGTGTACAATACGACAAAACATAAACTGTGAGTTTGAATACAAATATTATCTTCTAGAGAGTATTCATACTCAAAAGGAGTCCTCATTACATTTATTAACACACCATTACATAGAATAGTGAGGACTACTAACTAATACTATCATTCGGACCATCACTCCGTACCCCGACTTGTCCCAGCTACGTTCTCATTTCCTGAAGAGAACAATGAAAGAAAGGGTGAGCTCAACTAGCCCAGTAAGAAATATTATGACTAAGATAATGCAGAATAAATTATCATTAGCCTTCAACAATGTTAAACTGATAAAATATAATAGACATCAAGTTTAACTGTAGCGGAACAAGCAATCCATTAAAAGAGTCAAGTAGAAAATAAACTCTACTATCTTTTATGATTTAAAAAGTTTTTCAACACTGTGATCGCTGAGACTCAGCTTAATAAAATAATCCACATCATCGAATCACCCCTGCACTACGGCCAAGGATATTCGTGTATTCATTAATGGTCATGATCATGCCAACAACTGTCCATCAATGCACTACGGGCCAATGAGGACTTTTACCACATCATTTGTAACATTACGGTCATGATTATACCGAATAATCCCTGGTCATAATCATACCAAGTCCATCTATGCAATACAGGCCACAGATGACTTTCAACATTTTATAAACATGAGGATGATGACAATGATATAAGAATTCAATAAAACAAGTTCAAGAATTAATTTATCCAGGAATTAACAACGTCCAAATTGTCAACATGATACTGCATTGTGGAGTAAAATTCAAGAACGCTTAGAAGAATATTTTCTTGAAAAGATACTGGATGAAACGCAACTATCAAGGATATTCCACAAATTTCATGGAGTATAGAAGTCAAAACTTAACCAACTGAGTACAATAAAGAATGGAATAACAAAAGAAATCACCATGCATGCGATAGACCGCACAGACAGGTTATTCCAATAGAATAATAAATAATGGAACCAGGTCCGGCGTAAACGCACAGACAGGATATTCCGACAGAATAATAAATAATGGAACCAGGTCCGGTGTAAAACACACAGACAGGATGCTCCAACAGAATAATAATAAAAACGGAACCAGGTCCGGTGTAAAACACACAGACAGGATGTTCCAACAGAATAATAAACGGAACCAGGTCCGGTGTAAAACACACAGACAGGATGTTCCAACAGAATAATAGAAGAATGTCACCAAGTATAGGGTAGACCGCGTATACTGGTTATTCCAACAGAATAATAACAAATGGAATAACAGAAGTTCTCTTCATGAATATAAAAGAAATAATATTCCCTACCTTAAAAGAACTGGATATTGGAAAAGTGATGTAGCAGAATACTTTTAGTCTCTCTCTCTCTTATTCTCTCTATACTTTCTCTCTCTATAGCTTGAATGAATTCGTGAAAAATAATGAAGCCCTAGGCCTCTATTTATAGAAAAACTGAGGGTGGCTCTTGGTCTTAACGAAGGGTCAAATGACTCTTGGTCTTAACGAAAGGTCAAATGACTCTTGGTAATATTGAAGGGACAACTACTATTGACGAAAGTAATTACTATTGACCAAGGTAAATACTATTGACGAAGGTAATTACTATTGACCAAGGTAAATACTATTGACGAAGGTAATTACTATTGACCAAGGTAAATACTATTGACGACGGTAATTACTATTGACGACGGTAATTACTATTGACGACGGTAATTACTATTGACGAAGAGACTCTTAGATGATGACATATGGTCCCCCATAAAATAACCAAACTTACCACAACGTCTCAATTATTGATTTAATAATATAACATATTATACAGATGATACTATGACAATAATTTAAGAGATATGATGCAGCAATTACTATAGCAATAATTGAGTATAGCTGAGTGACTTCTCACGTAAGCATCAATAATCAATACCGTGTGCTACTATGCAACCACGCGTATTACTGTACTTTTACTACCGAGTAGTTCAACAGTTTTAACGGTAACACTTCAGCCGTTATTTTTAATAAAATATTTTTGTCGTTTTCTCAATCCGACAATAATTCCGTTGTGGGGTCCACCAATGATTGTGCCGTCGTACGAATATTCCTCGACAAAAAGAATATTCTCCGACCAAACGAATATTTTATAACAACTTGCTTACTTTGTAAAATTTATAAATATTACCCACAACTATTATATCAAATTAACTCCATAATATTTAAAAATGATATTTATAGAAAATTCATCTTTATTTATAAAAGTTGGGGTCTTACAACCTCCCCTTCTTATGAAATTTCGCCCTCGAAATTAGGGTACGTACCTGGTATGTCGAAGAGGTAAGGATACCTTGATTTCATTTCTGATTCTAACTCCCAAGTCATTTCCTCAACATCGTGGTTTCTCCACAAAACTTTAACTTGAGGTATAACCTTGGAGCGTAGAATATGTTCCTTCTTATCCAAGATTTGAACAGGAACTTCTTCATACGTCAAATCCTCCGCTATTTCGTCCGGTTCTAACTCAATAATGTGGTTCGGGTCTTCCACATATTTGCGTAACATGGATATGTGGAAAACGTTATGAACACGAGACATACTTGGCGGTAAAGCGAGTCTATAAGCCACAGTTCCTACTCGATCGAGGATTAAAAATGGACCGATGAATCGAGGATTTAGCTTTCCTCTCTTTCCAAATCTCGTAACTCCTTTCCATGGAGCAACACGTAAGAACACATGATCTCCTACATCAAATTCCACGTCCTTTCGATGAAGATCAGCATAACTCTTTTGTCGATCTTGTGAGGTTTTTATACGTTGTCGGATCGTTTGAATCTTTTCTGTAGTCATACGTACCAACTCCGGTCCCAACAACGTTGCTTCGCCCACCTCATCCCAGCATACTGGAGAACGACATTTTCTTCCATACAATGCTTCGAATGGAGCCATGCCAATACTTGCTTGATAACTGTTGTTGTAGGAAAACTCCACCAATGGTAAGAACTTGTCCCAACTTCCCTTGAAGTCAAAGACACAGAGTCTTAATAGATCTTCAAGAGTTTGAATAGTCCTCTCTGATTGTCCGTCCGTCTGAGGATGATATGCTGAACTAAATCGTAACTCCGTGCCCATAGCTTTTTGTAAACTAACCCAAAATCGTGAAGTGAATCTTGGGTCTCGATCAGAAACTATGGATACTGGCATACCATGCAGTCTTACAATCTCGTTTATGTACATACGAGCAAGACGTTCAAGTGTATAAGTTTCTCGTATCGGTAAGAAATGAGCAGACTTGGTCAATCTATCAACAATGACCCAAATCGCATCAATACCTTGAGAAACCCTAGGAAGACCGGTAACGAAATCCATGGTAATGTGCTCCCACTTCCATTCTGGAATTTCAAGTGGTTGCAATGGACCTTTTGGTACTTGATGCTCCGCTTTGACTCGTTGACAAGTTAGACACCTTGAGATAAACAACGCTATCTCTCTCTTCATATTGCTCCACCAAAATGTATGACGAAGATCATGATACATTTTGGTACTTCCAGGATGGATTGCAAACGGTGTGTTGTGCGCCTCCATCATGATTTCATACTTTAAATCAGGGTTGTTAGGAACACAAAGTCTGGAGTTGACTCGAAGTATTCCTTCTTCATCGATTCTTGCTTCCGGCATAGAACCTTCTTGCACTTTCTTCCTCATACGCATCAGCTCCAGGTCTGTAGCTTGAGCAGCTTTAACTTTATCGATTAAAGTCGGTTCTACTCGTATATTCGCCATCATCACATGGGTCCCTGGAGTCTTCAACTCTATCTCCATCCTTTGCAAGTCACACAAAATGGGCCTTTGCGTTGTTAATATTGCACTTGTACCCGCATATGATCTTCTACTCAATGCGTCAGCTACCACGTTCGCTTTTCCAGGATGGTATTGAATGGTATGATCATAATCTTTCAACAGTTCAAGCCAACGTCGTTGTCGCATGTTGAGTTCCTTTTGAGTGAAGAAATATTTGAGGCTTTTATGATCCGTAAAGATCTCCACTTTCTCCCCATACAAGTAATGCCTCCAAATTTTAAGTGCAAAGACAACAGCTGCCAACTCTAGATCATGAGTAGGATAATTCCTCTCATATTCCTTGAGTTGTCTTGATGCATAGGCTATGACTTTTCCATGTTGCATGAGAACGCATCCCAACCCTTTGCTCGAAGCATCACTGTAGATGACAAATCCCTCCGAGCCAGATGGTATTGTTAGAACAGGTGCTGAAATGAGTCTCCTCTTGAGTTCTTGAAAACTCTGCTCACATTCTTCGCTCCAACCAAACTTTGTATCTTTCCGAGTCAGCTGAGTTAATGGAGTAGCGATTCGAGAAAATCCTTCCACGAATCTTCGATAATAACCAGCTAAACCAAGAAAGCTACGTACCTCGGTCACTGATTTAGGTTGCTCCCAGCTTTGAATAGCTTCAATCTTTGCCGGGTCAACAGATATTCCACGACTTGATACTACGTGCCCAAGGAATGCTACCTCTTCCAGCCAGAACTCGCATTTCTTCAACTTGGCATAAAGTTTGTATTCACGAAGCTTTTGGAGTACCAGCCTCAAGTGTTGCTCATGATCTTCACGGCTTTTGGAATAAATAAGGATGTCATCAATAAAGACGACCACAAAGTGATCCAAATATTCCTTGAATACCCGGTTCATCATATCCATGAAGGCAGCAGGAGCATTAGTCAATCCAAAGGACATGACTAGGAATTCATAATGCCCGTACCGAGTTCTAAAAGCCGTCTTTGGAATATCCTCAGTTCTAACCTTCAGCTGATGATATCCAGAACGAAGATCGATCTTTGAAAAGAATTGTGCTCCTTGCAACTGGTCAAACAGGTCATCAATACGTGGCAATGGGTACCTGTTTTTGATGGTGACATGATTCAACTCCCGATAATCAATACAAAGTCGCATACTTCCATCTTTCTTCTTCACGAATAGAACAGGAGCTCCCCAAGGAGAAGTACTAGGACGAATAAAGCCAATGTCTAACAATTCCTGCAGTTGGATCTTTAACTCCTGAAGTTCAATAGGAGCCATTCGATATGGGGCTTTGGAAATGGGTTTTGTACCGGGTTCAAGATCGATACAAAATTCAATTTCACGCTCTGGGGGTAGGCCAGGAAGTTCTTCAGGGAATACGTCAGGGAATTTATTAACAATAGAAATATCATTCAAAACTGACGTATTTTTGTTTAGATCTGTGACATGAGCTAAGAAAGCTTGACATCCGTTTTTCAATAAACGAATAGCTTTATGGCTTGAGATGACAGCGATTGATTTTAATGGTTTGGTTGCTTGAATTCGCATAATAGGTCGATTAGGAATATGAAAGCTAACAACCTTACGAAAACAATCAATTTTTGCATGATGAGTAGTTAACCAATCAATCCCTAGAATCACGTCAAATGCAAGTATTTTTAATGAAATAAGATCGACAGGTAATGTGTGGGTACCAACTTGAACCAAACAAGACTTATAAACCGTGGATGTAATGAAGGTTTCTCCCAATGGAGTTTCAACTGCTAAGTCAAAGTCTAATTTCTCCGGAATCAAATTTAATCGATGAGCGCAAGTAGGAGAAATAAAAGAATGGGTTGAACCGGTATCAAATAAAGTATAGACTTCGTTAGAGTTTATGATAAGCTTACCCGTGATGACCTCATTCGGGTTCCTTGCGTTCTGGGAGGTCACAACAAACGCTCTCCCTTGCACAACCGGTTTTGACTTTTCTGGGACGGCCTTTGGTGCCTCCATCCTAGCTGAATTTGTCTTCGGTAAACGACAAAATCGGGCTAAATGACCTTCTCTTCCACAATTATAACATGCTTTGGACGGCATCGCGCAGTTTGGACTGATGTGCCCCTCCCCTCCGCATTTGAAACATATGATAGGTGGTCGTTCTCCTTCCTTAACGACAGGTGCTGGTGCTGACATCTTTCCATCATTGTTGAATCTCCTCTTCTTGAAATGTCCATTCTTATTATTTTGGCCCTGATTACCACCGAAGTGGTTACCATTTCTGGCCTGTTGATTCCCTCCACGCTTGTTGTCACCGCTTCGATGACTGCTCTCACTGGTATTATCATTTTGCCGGCTGCTCTCTTTTGGTTGCGTTATCTCGTTATCGCGCTCCACCAACTGAGCCCTATTTACAACATCTGAATACAAACACAGTTTATGAGAAACAAGATGTTGACGTATCTCCGGCTTCAAACCTCTTAAAAACATCCGCGTCATTCTTTCTTCATTATCCACCAGGTGGGACGCAAACCGGGATAACTCCGCAAATTTTGCCTCGTACTGCGACACGGTCATATTATTCTGCTCCAATTTGATGAACTCCACCTCCTTCATGTGACGAATACTCTCGGGAAAGTATTTGTCGTTAAACAGCTCTTGGAACTTCTCCCAGGACATCTTCAGTGCGGCAGGTTGAGTACGCTTTATCGATTCCCACCAGTAATCTGCCTCTCCTCGCAACATAAAGGCGGCAAAGGGAACCTTTTGCTCCTCGGAGCAACCCAAGACATCAAATATCTTGGTGATCTGCTTTATCCATGTTTCAGCTACAAGTGGTTTTGGTTCTCCCTTAAACTCCGGTGGTCCCAGCTCCTTAAACTGTTTAGCGGTGACCGCCAGAGAGTTTCCAGTATTTCCACCTACGTTGTGGACAGGAGCCGCTTTCACCTGTTGTTGCATGAATTGCATAAAGCCTCTGAACATTTGATCATTCATCATTTGGTCAGTGTTGTTGTTTGCATGAGGATTGACACCTTCCTGATGCACATTATCCTGATTATTGATATGTGATGAATCAACAGTCGTCTGTGCTCCATTGCTATTCTCAACATTCTCAGATGCCATTTTCAGATACTGCCACAAAATAAAAATTAATTGATATGTCATATATTATCCTTATATTATGACCGACCAATTAAATACCATGCAAATAAACTTAGGTATGTCATACTAGCGAAGGAATTCCCCGTCTCTCCCCTCCTAGTTCTATTCTCACATCTTAGCCAGGGATCATATCCCTAAGCTTTGATACCAACTGTGACGCCCCCAAAATTAGGTATACATCACCCATCTTGGGTCGTCAGATACATAGTACAGAATACAAATACAACTGATTAATACATCTGTCGTGTACAATACGACAAAACATAAACTGTGAGTTTGAATACAAATATTATCTTCTAGAGAGTATTCATACTCAAAAGGAGTCCTCATTACATTTATTAACACACCATTACATAGAATAGTGAGGACTACTAACTAATACTATCATTCGGACCATCACTCCGTACCCCGACTTGTCCCAGCTACGTTCTCATTTCCTGAAGAGAACAGTGAAAGAAAGGGTGAGCTCAACTAGCCCAGTAAGAAATATTATGACTAAGATAATGCAGAATAAATTATCATTAGCCTTCAACAATGTTAAACTGATAAAATATAATAGACATCAAGTTTAACTGTAGCGGAACAAGCAATCCATTAAAAGAGTCAAGTAGAAAATAAACTCTACTATCTTTTATGATTTAAAAAGTTTTTCAACACTGTGATCGCTGAGACTCAGCTTAATAAAATAATCCACATCATCGAATCACCCCTGCACTACGGCCAAGGATATTCGTGTATTCATTAATGGTCATGATCATGCCAACAACTGTCCATCAATGCACTACGGGCCAATGAGGACTTTTACCACATCATTTGTAACATTACGGTCATGATTATACCGAATAATCCCTGGTCATAATCATACCAAGTCCATCTATGCACTACAGGCCACAGATGACTTTCAACATTTTATAAACATGAGGATGATGACAATGATATAAGAATTCAATAAAACAAGTTCAAGAATTAATTTATCCAGGAATTAACAACGTCCAAATTGTCAACATGATACTGCATTGTGGAGTAAAATTCAAGAATGCTTAGAAGAATATTTTCTTGAAAAGATACTGGATGAAACGCAACTATCAAGGATATTCCACAAATTTCATGGAGTATAGAAGTCAAAACTTAACCAACTGAGTACAATAAAGAATGGAATAACAAAAGAAATCACCATGCATGCGATAGACCGCACAGACAGGTTATTCCAATAGAATAATAAATAATGGAACCAGGTCCGGCGTAAACGCACAGACAGGATATTCCGACAGAATAATAAATAATGGAACCAGGTCCGGTGTAAAACACACAGACAGGATGTTCCAACAGAATAATAATAAAAACGGAACCAGGTCCGGTGTAAAACACACAGACAGGATGTTCCAACAGAATAATAAACGGAACCAGGTCCGGTGTAAAACACACAGACAGGATGTTCCAACAGAATAATAGAAGAATGTCACCAAGTATAGGGTAGACCGCGTATACTGGTTATTCCAACAGAATAATAACAAATGGAATAACAGAAGTTCTCTTCATGAATATAAAAGAAATAATATTCCCTACCTTAAAAGAACTGGATATTGGAAAAGTGATGTAGCAGAATACTTTTAGTCTCTCTCTCTCTTATTCTCTCTATACTTTCTCTCTCTATAGCTTGAATGAATTCGTGAAAAATAATGAAGCCCTAGGCCTCTATTTATAGAAAAACTGAGGGTGGCTCTTGGTCTTAACGAAGGGTCAAATGACTCTTGGTCTTAACGAAAGGTCAAATGACTCTTGGTAATATTGAAGGGACAACTACTATTGACGAAAGTAATTACTATTGACCAAGGTAAATACTATTGACGAAGGTAATTACTATTGACCAAGGTAAATACTATTGACGAAGGTAATTACTATTGACCAAGGTAAATACTATTGACGACGGTAATTACTATTGACGACGGTAATTACTATTGACGACGGTAATTACTATTGACGAAGAGACTCTTAGATGATGACATATGGTCCCCCATAAAATAACCAAACTTACCACAACGTCTCAATTATTGATTTAATAATATAACATATTATACAGATGATACTATGACAATAATTTAAGAGATATGATGCAGCAATTACTATAGCAATAATTGAGTATAGCTGAGTGACTTCTCACGTAAGCATCAATAATCAATACCGTGTGCTACTATGCAACCACGCGTATTACTGTACTTTTACTACCGAGTAGTTCAACAGTTTTAACGGTAACACTTCAGCCGTTATTTTTAATAAAATATTTTTGTCGTTTTCTCAATCCGACAATAATTCCGTTGTGGGGTCCACCAATGATTGTGCCGTCGTACGAATATTCCTCGACAAAAAGAATATTCTCCGACCAAACGAATATTTTATAACAACTTGCTTACTTTGCAAAATTTATAAATATTACCCACAACTATTATATCAAATTAACTCCATAATATTCAAAAATGATATTTATAGAAAATTCATCTTTATTTATAAAAGTTGGGGTCTTACAACCTCCCCTTCTTATGAAATTTCGCCCTCGAAATTAGGGTACGTACCTGGTATGTCGAAGAGGTAAGGATACCTTGATTTCATTTCTGATTCTAACTCCCAAGTCATTTCCTCAACATCGTGGTTTCTCCACAAAACTTTAACTTGAGGTATAACCTTGGAGCGTAGAATATGTTCCTTCTTATCCAAGATTTGAACAGGAACTTCTTCATACGTCAAATCCTCCGCTATTTCGTCCGGTTCTAACTCAATAATGTGGTTCGGGTCTTCCACATATTTGCGTAACATGGATATGTGGAAAACGTTATGAACACGAGACATACTTGGCGGTAAAGCGAGTCTATAAGCCACAGTTCCTACTCGATCGAGGATTAAAAATGGACCGATGAATCGAGGATTTAGCTTTCCTCTCTTTCCAAATCTCGTAACTCCTTTCCATGGAGCAACACGTAAGAACACATGATCTCCTACATCAAATTCCACGTCCTTTCGATGAAGATCAGCATAACTCTTTTGTCGATCTTGTGAGGTTTTTATACGTTGTCGGATCGTTTGAATCTTTTCTGTAGTCATACGTACCAACTCCGGTCCCAACAACGTTGCTTCGCCCACCTCATCCCAGCATACTGGAGAACGACATTTTCTTCCATACAATGCTTCGAATGGAGCCATGCCAATACTTGCTTGATAACTGTTGTTGTAGGAAAACTCCACCAATGGTAAGAACTTGTCCCAACTTCCCTTGAAGTCAAAGACACAGAGTCTTAATAGATCTTCAAGAGTTTGAATAGTCCTCTCTGATTGTCCGTCCGTCTGAGGATGATATGCTGAACTAAATCGTAACTCCGTGCCCATAGCTTTTTGTAAACTAACCCAAAATCGTGAAGTGAATCTTGGGTCTCGATCAGAAACTATGGATACTGGCATACCATGCAGTCTTACAATCTCGTTTATGTACATACGAGCAAGACGTTCAAGTGTATAAGTTTCTCGTATCGGTAAGAAATGAGCAGACTTGGTCAATCTATCAACAATGACCCAAATCGCATCAATACCTTGAGAAACCCTAGGAAGACCGGTAACGAAATCCATGGTAATGTGCTCCCACTTCCATTCTGGAATTTCAAGTGGTTGCAATGGACCTTTTGGTACTTGATGCTCCGCTTTGACTCGTTGACAAGTTAGACACCTTGAGATAAACAACGCTATCTCTCTCTTCATATTGCTCCACCAAAATGTATGACGAAGATCATGATACATTTTGGTACTTCCAGGATGGATTGCAAACGGTGTGTTGTGCGCCTCCATCATGATTTCATACTTTAAATCAGGGTTGTTAGGAACACAAAGTCTGGAGTTGACTCGAAGTATTCCTTCTTCATCGATTCTTGCTTCCGGCATAGAACCTTCTTGCACTTTCTTCCTCATACGCATCAGCTCCAGGTCTGTAGCTTGAGCAGCTTTAACTTTATCGATTAAAGTCGGTTCTACTCGTATATTCGCCATCATCACATGGGTCCCTGGAGTCTTCAACTCTATCTCCATCCTTTGCAAGTCACACAAAATGGGCCTTTGCGTTGTTAATATTGCACTTGTACCCGCATATGATCTTCTACTCAATGCGTCAGCTACCACGTTCGCTTTTCCAGGATGGTATTGAATGGTATGATCATAATCTTTCAACAGTTCAAGCCAACGTCGTTGTCGCATGTTGAGTTCCTTTTGAGTGAAGAAATATTTGAGGCTTTTATGATCCGTAAAGATCTCCACTTTCTCCCCATACAAGTAATGCCTCCAAATTTTAAGTGCAAAGACAACAGCTGCCAACTCTAGATCATGAGTAGGATAATTCCTCTCATATTCCTTGAGTTGTCTTGATGCATAGGCTATGACTTTTCCATGTTGCATGAGAACGCATCCCAACCCTTTGCTCGAAGCATCACTGTAGATGACAAATCCCTCCGAGCCAGATGGTATTGTTAGAACAGGTGCTGAAATGAGTCTCCTCTTGAGTTCTTGAAAACTCTGCTCACATTCTTCGCTCCAACCAAACTTTGTATCTTTCCGAGTCAGCTGAGTTAATGGAGTAGCGATTCGAGAAAATCCTTCCACGAATCTTCGATAATAACCAGCTAAACCAAGAAAGCTACGTACCTCGGTCACTGATTTAGGTTGCTCCCAGCTTTGAATAGCTTCAATCTTTGCCGGGTCAACAGATATTCCACGACTTGATACTACGTGCCCAAGGAATGCTACCTCTTCCAGCCAGAACTCGCATTTCTTCAACTTGGCATAAAGTTTGTATTCACGAAGCTTTTGGAGTACCAGCCTCAAGTGTTGCTCATGATCTTCACGGCTTTTGGAATAAATAAGGATGTCATCAATAAAGACGACCACAAAGTGATCCAAATATTCCTTGAATACCCGGTTCATCATATCCATGAAGGCAGCAGGAGCATTAGTCAATCCAAAGGACATGACTAGGAATTCATAATGCCCGTACCGAGTTCTAAAAGCCGTCTTTGGAATATCCTCAGTTCTAACCTTCAGCTGATGATATCCAGAACGAAGATCGATCTTTGAAAAGAATTGTGCTCCTTGCAACTGGTCAAACAGGTCATCAATACGTGGCAATGGGTACCTGTTTTTGATGGTGACATGATTCAACTCCCGATAATCAATACAAAGTCGCATACTTCCATCTTTCTTCTTCACGAATAGAACAGGAGCTCCCCAAGGAGAAGTACTAGGACGAATAAAGCCAATGTCTAACAATTCCTGCAGTTGGATCTTTAACTCCTGAAGTTCAATAGGAGCCATTCGATATGGGGCTTTGGAAATGGGTTTTGTACCGGGTTCAAGATCGATACAAAATTCAATTTCACGCTCTGGGGGTAGGCCAGGAAGTTCTTCAGGGAATACGTCAGGGAATTTATTAACAATAGAAATATCATTCAAAACTGACGTATTTTTGTTTAGATCTGTGACATGAGCTAAGAAAGCTTGACATCCGTTTTTCAATAAACGAATAGCTTTATGGCTTGAGATGACAGCGATTGATTTTAATGGTTTGGTTGCTTGAATTCGCATAATAGGTCGATTAGGAATATGAAAGCTAACA
The DNA here is from genome assembly GCA_016801055.1 of Panax notoginseng. Taxonomy (NCBI): domain Eukaryota; kingdom Viridiplantae; phylum Streptophyta; class Magnoliopsida; order Apiales; family Araliaceae; genus Panax; species Panax notoginseng. The sequence goes on along the minus strand of CM029022.1, from coordinate 7,078,046 downwards.
ACCTTACGAAAACAATCAATTTTTGCATGATGAGTAGTTAACCAATCAATCCCTAGAATCACGTCAAATGCAAGTATTTTTAATGAAATAAGATCGACAGGTAATGTGTGGGTACCAACTTGAACCAAACAAGACTTATAAACCGTGGATGTAATGAAGGTTTCTCCCAATGGAGTTTCAACTGCTAAGTCAAAGTCTAATTTCTCCGGAATCAAATTTAATCGATGAGCGCAAGTAGGAGAAATAAAAGAATGGGTTGAACCGGTATCAAATAAAGTATAGACTTCGTTAGAGTTTATGATAAGCTTACCCGTGATGACCTCATTCGGGTTCCTTGCGTTCTGGGAGGTCACAACAAACGCTCTCCCTTGCACAACCGGTTTTGACTTTTCTGGGACGGCCTTTGGTGCCTCCATCCTAGCTGAATTTGTCTTCGGTAAACGACAAAATCGGGCTAAATGACCTTCTCTTCCACAATTATAACATGCTTTGGACGGCATCGCGCAGTTTGGACTGATGTGCCCCTCCCCTCCGCATTTGAAACATATGATAGGTGGTCGTTCTCCTTCCTTAACGACAGGTGCTGGTGCTGACGTCTTTCCATCATTGTTGAATCTCCTCTTCTTAAAATGTCCATTCTTATTATTTTGGCCCTGATTACCACCGAAGTGGTTACCATTTCTGGCCTGTTGATTCCCTCCACGCTTGTTGTCACCGCTTCGATGACTGCTCTCACTGGTATTATCATTTTGCCGGCTGCTCTCTTTTGGTTGCGTTATCTCGTTATCGCGCTCCACCAACTGAGCCCTATTTACAACATCTGAATACAAACACAGTTTATGAGAAACAAGATGTTGACGTATCTCCGGCTTCAAACCTCTTAAAAACATCCGCGTCATTCTTTCTTCATTATCCACCAGGTGGGACGCAAACCGGGATAACTCCGCAAATTTTGCCTCGTACTGCGACACGGTCATATTATTCTGCTCCAATTTGATGAACTCCACCTCCTTCATGTGACGAATACTCTCGGGAAAGTATTTGTCGTTAAACAGCTCTTGGAACTTCTCCCAGGACATCTTCAGTGCGGCAGGTTGAGTACGCTTTATCGATTCCCACCAGTAATCTGCCTCTCCTCGCAACATAAAGGCGGCAAAGGGAACCTTTTGCTCCTCGGAGCAACCCAAGACATCAAATATCTTGGTGATCTGCTTTATCCATGTTTCAGCTACAAGTGGTTTTGGTTCTCCCTTAAACTCCGGTGGTCCCAGCTCCTTAAACTGTTTAGCGGTGACCGCCAGAGAGTTTCCAGTATTTCCACCTACGTTGTGGACAGGAGCCGCTTTCACCTGTTGTTGCATGAATTGCATAAAGCCTCTGAACATTTGATCATTCATCATTTGGTCAGTGTTGTTGTTTGCATGAGGATTGACACCTTCCTGATGCACATTATCCTGATTATTGATATGTGGTGAATCAACAGTCGTCTGTGCTCCATTGCTATTCTCAACATTCTCAGATGCCATTTTCAGATACTGCCACAAAATAAAAATTAATTGATATGTCATATATTATCCTTATATTATGACCGACCAATTAAATACCATGCAAATAAACTTAGGTATGTCATACTAGCGAAGGAATTCCCCGTCTCTCCCCTCCTAGTTCTATTCTCACATCTTAGCCAGGGATCATATCCCTAAGCTTTGATACCAACTGTGACGCCCCCAAAATTAGGTATACATCACCCATCTTGGGTCGTCAGATACATAGTACAGAATACAAATACAACTGATTAATACATCTGTCGTGTACAATACGACAAAACATAAACTGTGAGTTTGAATACAAATATTATCTTCTAGAGAGTATTCATACTCAAAAGGAGTCCTCATTACATTTATTAACACACCATTACATAGAATAGTGAGGACTACTAACTAATACTATCATTCGGACCATCACTCCGTACCCCGACTTGTCCCAGCTACGTTCTCATTTCCTGAAGAGAACAGTGAAAGAAAGGGTGAGCTCAACTAGCCCAGTAAGAAATATTATGACTAAGATAATGCAGAATAAATTATCATTAGCCTTCAACAATGTTAAACTGATAAAATATAATAGACATCAAGTTTAACTGTAGCGGAACAAGCAATCCATTAAAAGAGTCAAGTAGAAAATAAACTCTACTATCTTTTATGATTTAAAAAGTTTTTCAACACTGTGATCGCTGAGACTCAGCTTAATAAAATAATCCACATCATCGAATCACCCCTGCACTACGGCCAAGGATATTCGTGTATTCATTAATGGTCATGATCATGCCAACAACTGTCCATCAATGCACTACGGGCCAATGAGGACTTTTACCACATCATTTGTAACATTACGGTCATGATTATACCGAATAATCCCTGGTCATAATCATACCAAGTCCATCTATGCAATACAGGCCACAGATGACTTTCAACATTTTATAAACATGAGGATGATGACAATGATATAAGAATTCAATAAAACAAGTTCAAGAATTAATTTATCCAGGAATTAACAACGTCCAAATTGTCAACATGATACTGCATTGTGGAGTAAAATTCAAGAACGCTTAGAAGAATATTTTCTTGAAAAGATACTGGATGAAACGCAACTATCAAGGATATTCCACAAATTTCATGGAGTATAGAAGTCAAAACTTAACCAACTGAGTACAATAAAGAATGGAATAACAAAAGAAATCACCATGCATGCGATAGACCGCACAGACAGGTTATTCCAATAGAATAATAAATAATGGAACCAGGTCCGGCGTAAACGCACAGACAGGATATTCCGACAGAATAATAAATAATGGAACCAGGTCCGGTGTAAAACACACAGACAGGATGCTCCAACAGAATAATAATAAAAACGGAACCAGGTCCGGTGTAAAACACACAGACAGGATGTTCCAACAGAATAATAAACGGAACCAGGTCCGGTGTAAAACACACAGACAGGATGTTCCAACAGAATAATAGAAGAATGTCACCAAGTATAGGGTAGACCGCGTATACTGGTTATTCCAACAGAATAATAACAAATGGAATAACAGAAGTTCTCTTCATGAATATAAAAGAAATAATATTCCCTACCTTAAAAGAACTGGATATTGGAAAAGTGATGTAGCAGAATACTTTTAGTCTCTCTCTCTCTTATTCTCTCTATACTTTCTCTCTCTATAGCTTGAATGAATTCGTGAAAAATAATGAAGCCCTAGGCCTCTATTTATAGAAAAACTGAGGGTGGCTCTTGGTCTTAACGAAGGGTCAAATGACTCTTGGTCTTAACGAAAGGTCAAATGACTCTTGGTAATATTGAAGGGACAACTACTATTGACGAAAGTAATTACTATTGACCAAGGTAAATACTATTGACGAAGGTAATTACTATTGACCAAGGTAAATACTATTGACGAAGGTAATTACTATTGACCAAGGTAAATACTATTGACGACGGTAATTACTATTGACGACGGTAATTACTATTGACGACGGTAATTACTATTGACGAAGAGACTCTTAGATGATGACATATGGTCCCCCATAAAATAACCAAACTTACCACAACGTCTCAATTATTGATTTAATAATATAACATATTATACAGATGATACTATGACAATAATTTAAGAGATATGATGCAGCAATTACTATAGCAATAATTGAGTATAGCTGAGTGACTTCTCACGTAAGCATCAATAATCAATACCGTGTGCTACTATGCAACCACGCGTATTACTGTACTTTTACTACCGAGTAGTTCAACAGTTTTAACGGTAACACTTCAGCCGTTATTTTTAATAAAATATTTTTGTCGTTTTCTCAATCCGACAATAATTCCGTTGTGGGGTCCACCAATGATTGTGCCGTCGTACGAATATTCCTCGACAAAAAGAATATTCTCCGACCAAACGAATATTTTATAACAACTTGCTTACTTTGTAAAATTTATAAATATTACCCACAACTATTATATCAAATTAACTCCATAATATTCAAAAATGATATTTATAGAAAATTCATCTTTATTTATAAAAGTTGGGGTCTTACAGTTGTATTAATAAGTTGTATTTGTATTCTGTACTATGTATCTGACGACCCAAGATGGGTGATGTATACCTAATTTTGGGGGCGTCACAAGAATCTTATCTCAGTTAATTGCTGATTTAGGTATGCCTATCAAATTCACTCATTTTTATTTTTTTTAAAAAGGATTTAGAGAAGAAAGAGAACTATAAAAAAAAATCAGTTAAATTTTAATTTTGATCATTTTTGTAAAAAATATTACTATTAATTATAAATTTTATTATTTTATAATTAAAATAATGTTGTTTTAGTTCTCATAAACACATAATGATCGTTGCACATTTTTGATTTCTATCAATATCTATTTTTAAATTAAAATAATTGTAAATTTTAAATTCAAACAACAATTACTTTTAAATAAAAAATAATTACAACGTTCAAAACATGATTTGACTGTTGAAACTTTAAATTTTAAAATTTAATATTTAAGTAATCAATATAAGAAACCTGTTGAGTATATAGTGAAAAAATTGAATCCCTATCCTATATAATGATCTAATAACATTGCAGGATATAGATAAAGATAAAAAAATTATTGTGAATACTCTTAATAATCTTAATAATGTAGAATACTCTACTTAGAAAAACTCAATTCTATTATAACTAGAAGTATGTCTACTCCCATGATAATAATAAAGAATTAATATTTTTATATAAAAAAATGTATATGAATAATAGGTGGATCCATGTAAGAGATGATCTCATCAGGTTAATATTTTTATTTGTGAAAATATTAATTTTCTAATCATTCTTACTGAACTAAAACAGTAGAGAAGCATGCCCTAGTTACGTTGCTTAACTGCTGAAAACCGGTTACCAGTTTGGCCCGAAACAGATACGGCAAATAATTACTACCTCCATACCCTCGTTCTCCTTTTCTATTTTTCTCCCTCTGACCTCTGTGGTGTGTTATATATCCCCGTATATATCAATATGAACTAATACATTCGCAATTCTCTCTCTAAACTCTCTCTTTCTCTCTCTGTAATTAGAGGTATATATATATAATTATATATGTAGTGTTAAAATCCAAAGAGGGGAAGAACAGTGTTTACATAAATAATAAACAATCATAAATTTCTGATACAAATAATTACACAAATTACACCATTTATATACACACAGAGCTTCAAAGAAGGTTTTTTTTTTATTGGTGAATTCAATGCTTTGCTCTTGCCGACTGAAAGATCTTACCTTTCTATCTGTAAATTTCTTCCTTTTGATTTTTACATTGTTATTATCTATTGCAATTCTCTTTGTGCTTTCCTTTACATTCAAGTAATGCAATTTACACTTGGGTTGTAGGATATGTCCTTTGGAAGGTGATCTATTTACAGGTATGGATTAATTTTTTTAATTACTGTTGCTTAATTTGTGTTAATAACTTTTGCTAGATCTGTTGTGTATTTTTTGGCTGAATGAGGGAGCTATGTTTCATAGGTTTTTAATTTTAGAAAAACATAGCTAAGAGTTTGAGGAGCGGATAAAGCATGATTTGTTGAAGATTAAGGGTTAATTACACAGATGAAGAGGTCTAGACATGACGTTTACATGAGTTCTCAACTTAAACGCCCCATCCTCTCTTCTCGCGCTGAACAGTAAGTTTTCTCTCTGGATTATTATTATTATTATTATTATTATTATTATTATTATTATTATTATTATTATTATTATTATTATTCCTTTTTATTCTATTTATTGCCAGTAATATGTGATTTCTACATAATTATCTGTTATCATGAAGAAAGAATTCTGTAAGTAAGAGATTAAGTTCCTTGACAGTTTTGCATTTATTGATTCTGTAATAGCTCTGACACTATCCTACATTAAAAACAAGTCTTGTATAGACCTGTTAGAGAATTGCAAGCTTGTGTATTGAACAGAGTACTGGTTTTATTTTATTTTTATTGATTTAAAGTCAATAGTAATTTTTGACTTTATATCTATAACCATTGATTTTGTTACTATCTATATTTTCACTAAAAGGAAAAGGATTTAAATTTTATAGAAGATTTGTCATTTTCTCCTTTTTTTTTATTAATGTTTATTTAAAAAAAATTATATATCTATGAAGTTTTTCCTTTACAAAACAGTTGTTATGAGTATAGCGAGCAGTTAGCTTAAAGCTAAAAATAGGATTTTTAGGAGCACAATGGTCATAACTATATTTTTGGAAATGAAGCTCTGGGCAATCCCAGATGATTGGCGGAGGCAGCACCCAAAGACTAACAACAAATGATGCACTATCCTATCTGAAGGCCGTGAAGGACATATTTCAAGACAAGAGAGAGAAATATGACGAGTTTCTTGAAGTCATGAAAGATTTTAAGGCTCAAAGGTTTGATCATGCTCTTTGCTCTGTTTTTTCCTGCCAATGTACATGTGAACTTGCCATTCATTCATCTCACTTATTGTTCACTTCTTGTTCCTAGAACTGATACTGACGGTGTCATAGAAAGGGTGAAGGAATTATTTAAAGGGCATCAAAGCCTTATTTTGGGTTTCAATACCTTTTTGCCCAAAGGATTTGAGATCACCCTTCAAAACGAGGATGAACCAACCTCGATTAAGAAGCCGGTTGAATTTGAAGAGGCCATCAGCTTTGTAAACAAAATTAAGGTAAAAACTACCTTCCATAGTTGTTTTTTTCCTGTACTTGAACCTTCAGCAATTTTCATCTGAATTGGTTGTGTGCCTGCAGATGAGGTTTCAAGGTGATGATCATGTGTACAAGTCTTTTCTTGACATTTTGAATATGTATAGGAAGGAAAATAAAACCATCAATGACGTCTATCGGGAGGTGTGTTTGTTATGTCTGTCTCTCATTATGTCTATCTGCTGTTTGAGTTTACACATTTCTTTTCTTTAGCATTTCCGTACTTTACATTTGGAGTTATTGTTTTTAAGGCTACAACGAGTTTCCATCCCTTTTGCAGGTTTCTGACCTTTTCCATGAACACTCGGACCTCCTAGACGACTTCATTCACTTTTTACCTGATTCCTCAGGAACTACCTCTATTCATTTTCCTCACTCTGATAGGAATCATATCCTTCGTTACGGTGAAAGGAACTCACCTATGACCACAATGAGGCTTATACATGTCGAAAAGGTACTTTATTTAATAATGAAGTTTGTATTTTAAGATCTCTTTACTTGATCAAGCTAACTTCCTTTTCTTGTTTGGCAGAAGGCCACAACTTCACATGTTGACCGTGACTTCAGTGTTGACCGGCCTGACCCATCCCATGATAAAGGTCTGATGAGATTTGACAAAGAGCAGCAAAAGCGTGCTGAAAAAGAAAAAGAGAGAAGGGAAGACAGGGAACAAAGAGAACGAGAGCTGGATGATAGAGATTTCGATCATGATGGTGTGCAGCGTATATCACACAAACGGAAGCTTGCTCATAACGTTGAAGAATCTGTTACCGACCAATTTCACCAAGGTGCGGAAGGATTACTTCTTCCTCTTCTTAATTCCTAGCGTTTCTCCACTTGTGTTAAAGAGGCTTTTTTCTTTTGGAATATTTTTATCCATTTAAATATTTTCATGATTTTTCTGTTTATTGTAATTTTCGTTAGTGAAAATACGATGATTCTGATAAAGCCTTTTCAAAAAAAAAAAAACAACCATTAATGCATCTTAGGCTGTACTTTCTCCTTTATCAAATATGTATTTATGGTTTTTCTTCTTTGTAAGTTCCTTAAACCTAGAGTTCACTTTTACATATTGTCAGACACATCAGTAGTACATTTCATTTCTATGTCTAATTCATGCACAAGAAGGTACCTTTTCCGAGAAATTATGGCAGTTGGGAAAATCACCAGATGATGTTGCAACTTACAAGTTTAACCTCAAGGTTGCTGGTTCCGATCCCTGCACTTGGGATCGTATGCTTACCTATTTAAATAATGTTGCAACTTGTAAGTAATCAAAGCTAAGTTATGGGAATCATATTATAGATTTTTTTGTAAGGAACTAGAATAAGATCTATGTAGTTAGCGTGTTTTGTCCTTTACATTAAGTGTTCCTGATTTTTTCCATCCCAACTTTGGGGGTATTGAAAGGTTGGTTAAATCTATCTCTGTATTGTTCTCTTCTTCTATAGAAAGTATCAAGCAAGCACATCTCGTACATGTTAAAAAGAAGAAGAAAAGATCTCTTATTTGATATTGTACTTAACTGTTGTCAAATGCAACAATTTGTTTTTCCCAATCACCAGGGTATCAAGTGTAGATATGTAATGTTACATTTGGTTAAAATGCTGTGATCTAAAGCTGTTTGTCGTTGGTTAAAATGATTGTGCTTATGTTTTCACTTAAACAAGTGTATTGTACATCTTTTTCCCCTTTTCCTTATCCTTTTCGCTAAGAAGTTAATTTATTATTTTCTTTTACAAGTGACTTCATATTTCTTTAATAGGTTTATTCCATTTTCCCAAACTTTGTCTACCTGTTTTATTTTATTTTTTTATAATTTCCATCCATAATGTAGTTTATGTTGGGACAGTTATGCTCGAGCCAGTAGCTTCTTTCTTTGAGAAGGTGAAGGAGAGATTACGTAATTTTGAACAATACCTGGAAATTTATAAGTGTCTTGATGTCTTGAACAGAGGCATAATTACACGATTGCAGTTGAATTCTCTGGTAAGGCTTGTATTATTAAACCATTACCAACTACAAGGTGATCTAATGTTTGCATTCACTGCGGCTTCTTCTATATGCAGTTTAGTATGTATGTTGAATCTATCATCATTTACAAGTTAAATTCATTATACTGATACTTTGTTGGAATATACAACACTGCATACTGATTGATAAACTACTTCAGACGAAAAGACATAAGTGAAACGATGCACACATTTCATAGTTATGTCTATGCACTAAAGAGATGATGTTAACACACCTAGTTCCCTATGCTTTAGCTGATTAGTCGCTATATTAGCATTCAAATAATGTTGCTTGTACTCCTGACAATTTTCCAACCCTTTGTTCTGGCATTCCTTGATAGCAATTGTGGGTTTAGATGGTGTAAATGTTGTAGTTTGATTGATTTTCTGTTAGGATATGAAACTTTAATAGGTTTTGCCAAGTCTTTCATTATTTGAGTCGCAACAGAAGGTGTCAACCCATGATTGTGTTATTATCTCTACCTCATATGTACATGTTAAAAGAAATTCTGCTCATCAGCAAGTATTGGTTTCATGACAGCCTCTTTTTGGCCTGGAATTCTTCTTTTAAATAATAGAAAGATAAATAAAATTGAACCAAGTGATCCCTCACCCCTCAATATTTCCTTTTCATTCTTCAACGATTTTAAATGCTTAATAGTTAATTCTGTGTTTAAATAAGATGATACAAATGCTCGCAGTTGACGTATCACATATGATTATATCTGGTTATAGTGTATCATATCCTTACTAACAGTAATGTTATAGAGTTTACTAGCATGGCTGGTTCAATTACGTGACATACTGGTCATTTGTGTACAAGGGTAGTATCAATAAGTTTGTGGAAACTTTTGTTTGTGCCAGGTGGGTAACGTTCTTGGAAGATATTCAGACCTTATGGAAGGGTTCAATGAGTTCATTGATCGTGCTGAGAAGAGTGGTAAATGTTAATAACTACTAATTTATTGAACTAAATTACTGTTTACTATGTCATTTGTTTGGAATTATGTATTTCTGGCGTATTATCTAATCAAGACCTTTCCTGCAGACGGTCTTCTTGCTGGTGTTTTGAGCACAAGTATGTATTATGATTATTGTTCCTATTTTAAGTTCTCTTCTTACCTCATCATTACAAGAGGTGTTTTTTACTTTGGTCTCCATATGTGAAGTGTTTAACACGCAGCTCAAGCATAGGCTGCAAATTATTCAAATTTTAGACCATTTTGTTGACTTTGAAAGATGCCGAAGTAGTTGGTAGTTTTGCAGGTTCTAACTTGATTATACTTCATACAGAATCTTTGTGGAGTGATGGAAATTTATCCGGATCAGTGAAGGTAGAGGATATGGATCGTGATCGTGAAAACAGGGAAAGGGATAGAGGAGTCGCCTTTGGAAGTAAAGATGTATCAGGAAACAAGATGTCTTTATTATCTAGCAAGGATAAGTTTATGGCAAAACCGATTCAAGAACTTGACCTCTCTAACTGTGAGAGCTGTACACCCAGTTACAGGCTTTTGCCAAAGAACGTAGGCATTTCTTTTCTTGAAGGTTTTCGAACTCTAAGAAATTCATCTTACAAAGATTTTCCTTCATGTTCCCTTGATTTTGATTGGTACAGTATCCAATTCCTTCAGTAAGCCAGAGAACAGTCATTGGTGATGAAGTACTAAATGATCATTGGGTGTCAGTTACTTCAGGAAGTGAGGATTACTCTTTCAAACACATGCGCAAAAACCAGTATGAGGAAAGCTTGTTTCGATGCGAAGATGATAGGTAGTGTAATGCTGTGATTATTTTGGCCCCTCTGACTTTCTTTATGTCACATGAGTAAAAAACAATCACACGCCTCCTTTTCTTTTGCTTATATGCAATGTTCTGAAAGGCGGTAAGGCGGTAAGGCGCTAGGCGGGCGGCCCGAGGGGGCCTAAGCAGAATTTTTGATTTTAAGCCGATTTTAATATTTGATCTTACATTTATCCAAACGAAACAATAATATAAAGCAAAATAATCTATAATAAATATAATAAAGGATTTTGCTTAAAGTTCAAACACATATCTTTAACGTATTAGTTTTATTTATAAACAAGATTGCTATTAAATAATAAAATTTTAAATTTCAAGAATTCAATTCAATATTAAAACTTAAGAAACTAAACATAAATTTAAGAATTATATTGAATTAAACTAAATATTATAAATGTATCATCATTTATATACAGTGTTCTAAAAATTTCCGCCTAGGCGCTAGGCCCCCTGGTGCCTCACCTAGATCCAAGGCGGCAAAAAAATTCCACCAGAAAATTAGACGGAGCTTAGGCGGAGTTTTTTTTTTTTAATAACTACCCAAACTAGATCATGATATATTTATTTTTCTAATAATTTACCATATTCATAATACATGTTGTAATATATCAAATCACAACAAGAAATGAACAATATCAAGTCAAAATAGATAATTTTATTATATTTGTAATTTTTTGAACTTGTACCAACTTCAAACTATATAAATGATGATACATTTGTAATATTTAGTTTAATTCAATATAATTATTAAATTTATGTTTAGTTTCTTAAGTTTTAATATTGAATTAAATTCTTGAAATTTTAAATTTTATTATTTAATAGCAATCTTATTTATGAATAAAACTAATACGTTAAAAATATGTTTGAACTTTGAACAATTGCATGTTTGTGTTTGACCTTTGACATTAGCAATATGGATATGTGTTTGAACTTTAAGCAAATGCCTTTATTATCTTTATTATAAATTGTTTGTTTTATATTATTGTTTTGTTTGGATAAATGTAAGATAAAATATTAAAATTGACTTCAAATAAAAAAATCCCGCCTAGGCCCCCCTCGGCCGCCCGCCTAGCGCCTTTTAGAACATTGTTTATATAATTTGAAGTTGGTACAAGTTCAAAAAATTACAACTATAATAAAATTATCCATTTTGACTTGATCTTGTTCACTTCTTGTTGTGATTTGATATGCTACAACCTACATCATGAATATGGTAAATCATTAAAAAAAATAAATATATCAAGATTTGGTTTGGGTAATTATTAAAATTTTAAAAAAAAACTTTGCCTAGATCCCTTCTAGGCCCCGTCTACTTTCCTGGAGAGATTTTTTGACCTAGGCGAGGTGCCAGGGGCCCAACGTCTAGGCGGCTGCCTTTTAGAACACTGCTTATATGAGTTGCCTACCTTGTTATGTTACTCCTATGTATCTTTTTTGAAACTAAGCCTGCAAATACAAATTTCTATAGCAAGTTGATAGTTTTTGTTTTTCTTTCCCTTTACTTCTCTCTTTCACTGCTTATATCTTGAAATATTTTTATTTCCTCCCAGCTTTTAAGTGCCAATTGGTAATGGTATTGATATTTCTGTTGCAGGTTTGAAATGGACATGTTGTTAGAATCTTTGAATGCGACAACAAAACGTGTAGAAGAACTATTAGACAAGATCAATGATAACGCGATTAGAATGGACACTTCGATTCATATTGAAGACCATTTTACAGGTTAAAGCTGACTAGTGACCAATGATCCTTCAAGATATTTATTTATGTTGTCGTATTGAATGCTTTTCTTTGTTGTTATATAGCTTTGAATCTAAGGTGCATTGAACGTATATATGGTGACCACGGGCTTGATGTGATGGATGTATTAAGGAAAAATGTACCTCTTTCACTGCCAGTTATATTAACCCGCTTGAAGCAGAAACAAGAGGAGTGGGCGAGATGTCGTACTGATTTCAATAAAATTTGGGCTGATATCTATGCGAAGAACTACCATAAATCACTTGATCACCGAAGCTTCTACTTTAAGCAGCAGGACTCGAAGAGCTTGAGCACTAAGGGTATGTTTCACTTGATATAATGGTAAACTTGACAGTCTTTTTTTTCTTCGGCTAATTTTGTCGGTAAATTAAATAAAGACAATACAAGAATAGAAGGGTGGACATGACCCACACTGGACAAGTGGAAATCAAGACAAAAAGAACACTTAAAAAAATGCAGCCCTCCAATTTCTATACAGATCAATCACAATGATTCCCCCCGTTAACATTCTGATTAAACCTAATATTTGTTTTATACAGTGCCTTGTTTAGACATAGTCATTTGATAATTATATCAAGTATATGGGTTTCTGACAGGAAAACTATTAGAATAAGGTTATGGTCATACTAATGTATCTAAATGCACTTATAAAGATAGAAATATAAGTGTGTAATGTTACTTTTCTAGTTTTACTTTATCAAATTTCCTTTAGTACATTGGGATTAGTGAGGGTCATTTGTCATTGCACGAATTTGTGAAGGTCAGAAATATGTAGGGGTGTAATAGCAGAGTATATGGAGAATATAGAACAAAGGACCAAGTGGAAGGTTTTAAAAGTAGATTAGATATAATAGGCTTTTTCTCTCCTTCAATTGAATCTTTGAAGACCCGCTGATGAAAATAGGCAAGGCTATGTTATCCCCCCCTCCCCGCGCAGCGCGGGGGTTTGATTTCCCCTCAATCTTTTCTTCCTCGTGTTCTTTTCCTTAGATTTGAAGGTCTAAGGTTTTTTCTTCCTTTAGTTGGTTATTGCTATCAACCAATTTTTTTTGTTTACTCTTTACTCAATCCTCTCGGAATTTATTAGTTCGGTTCAATCCCTTCTTCTTGCACCAAAGATCTATTCTTACGGTATTATTTTGTCAATGATGAAAGAGAACTGAAAGCTCAAATTGGTAAGGTTGTATATATAACTGAAATTTGTATAATGGTAAAAATACTAGGGTATCCCATTGTAGTGTTTGCTATTATCCAAACATGCTAATTTATAAAAAGACTCTTTTCTAGATGTCCTTTGAAAAATCACAATTTTCTGCACAAAGGTTTTAAAGTTTAAACATGCGATTCACATTTTTTCCTTTAAGAAAAATGCTTTTGTACTTCATTCTATTTAGTTCTTAGTCTTAGTTTCGCCAATTCAGCGAGCTGTCTCATATGAGTTTGTGGCAAAATAATGTGGTCGACAATTTTTTTTCCCCATCAAGTTTGTTTCTGTGCATGTGTTATTGTGACTCATCTGTTGTGGAGTTGAATCTTCTGGGGTGGTTTACATTGGTTGCTAAAATAAAAGAGTATTTTGATTGCACCAACAACTTTTATAAACTTCACGGAAGAACTAAGTGGTCTATACTGATATTCAACATGTTTAATTATTCACTTTACATTCCATTAGGCGCCATTTACCTTTTGTGGTCTTCATATATCATGGATCTTTCATGCCTTTCTCTTCATGCAGCATTGTTGGCTGAGATCAAAGAAATCAGTGAAAAGCAGCAGAAAGAGAATGATGTATTGTTTTCTATTGCTGCTGGAAATAGACGACCGATTGTACCAAATTTGGAATTTGAATATCCCGATTCAGATGTCCATGAATACCTTTATCAGCTCATCAAGTATTCCTGTGGAGAAATTTGCACAGCTGAACAGTTTGATAAAGTTATGAAGGTTTGGACAACCTTCCTTGAACCGATGCTTGGTGTTCCATCTCACCCGCAATGTGCAGAGGACACTGAAGATTTTGTTAAGGCTAATAATCTTGTTGCCACCAATGTTGTTCCTAACATTGGAGAAAGTGATGGCAGTCCTGTTAAGGTTGCAGCCATTAATAATTGCATACAGTCAAACCTGTCTAGAATTGGAGATGAGAATACTCCACCTGAGAATTCAAGTTCCTCCCGAGCGTGGCTAGTAAGTAGTAATAATGGGGTTAAAGAAGATAATTCTCATGATCCAGATCATACTGTACATAAAAGTGATACGTTATGTAAGACCCCTCAACCTGGAAAAGTTCAAATCAATATTTCTTTGGCGGAAGAAACATCAAGGATCTGCACAAATGAACAACTAGCATATTCAAGTGTCTCAGTTGCTGCTGGAGTAGAGGAAAGTCATGGAAGAATCGATGGGAAAAATACATCAGGTTCTCTTACTCTTGTATAATTTGTGATTATCTCAGTTCTCTCTCCTTTCCGGGGTATTTTCAGTAATTTTCTTGCTTCCAATCTTTTCAAATTTATGATTGGATTCTAAATTAGAAATTCATTGCTAGGGCTCTGTGATAATCCTTTGAAACCTGGTAAAGCTGCTGCCGATGGTCGGCTTCTTGAAAAATTTCCTTTATCAGCAGAGGTATGGCTAAAGTTGTGTGCAAGAGTTTCTTATGATTAAGTTTCATTTGAAAAACTTGCTTCTTTTGCCCAACTGTTCGATTGGTCTGCAAATAAAATAATTTGGTGTTAATTTATGCATGTAACTAGTTTCTTCCCTCTCTGCCTTTGCGTTTCTCTTACAATTTGATGCTCTTCGATACTTCTTAATTGGGAAATGTAGTATAGATTATATTAGTTGTGAAAGATCAGACATTGGTTTTCAAGAGATCACCTGCTATGCTTACTAGTTACGGCCCATATTTATGGGTAGGCTATGCCACACGACCAGCTTCCTTATAGTTTGCATACTTTTTCCCAGACATCGCATTGATAGGAAGCTTTTTACTTAGGATGCTGATCACATTTAAAATTGGTTGGAAGTAATTTGTAGAACTGGCAGGAAGCTAGTTTTATATGTAGCTAAGATCTCTGATAATAGTTCTCAATCCCCATACTTGGGGATGAACTTTCCTATCAATAAAATATATTTTATTAAGATTGGTTGAACTGTCAGAATAACTGGGAAATTAATTGTCATTGGCTCGTGGAATTTAAAATCAGCTATGGATTGAGGAAGTTGTACAAGATGATGTGAATAGGTTTTACTATATATTGATCGGCATTTGGGGATGGAGGACTAACATGATGGGAAAGATGGTGAACTGGAGCTCTATCTTATATGTCATTAGATTCTATGAGGCATTTCAGCCTTTGACAAAGATGTGCTTTCTGTTTGTTTATATGGCAAGATCATATAGCTGCCAGTTAATTTTGTTGTTTCTTTTTTTTAACTATTTCCCTCATAGCCAAATGTCCTCCGCGGAAAAGAAGAAATTTAACGAGTAATCTAAACCTATTTACAGTCTATTCGTAGGACATTATTCCCGGTTCTGTAATTTCAGAGGTCAGGTCCCTCATTGGTCAGATGATGAGAAAGGTTTATGAATTTATGGATAAGCCTTAAATTCCTTCAACCCTAAAACCCAGCAATAGGACTGTCTTGCTTGACTAGGACCATGTCGAATAGATGATCAGTGACATCATGGGTCGTCTACAATGCCTAGGTTTTTATATTGGACTAGACGGTTGACATGTGCTATGGGTTCGTAATGCACTATATAATTTATTTTTTAGCTAATATATTTCTGCAAATAGGTAGTTGAAGAGTGGGGGAAATCCGAAACAAGCATGCACTTCAAAGTTGTCATTATTAAAGAGGAATTAAATTCTATGTTTGAATTTAAATTCATATAAATTCAATAAAAATAAATAAGTATCTAAAAGGAAGAGAATGCTATGTTGCAAATTGTCCCATAACGAAGATGGTGACACGTGCCATATCAATAGGAGTGGTGTCAGGCAAGGGCATATTGGGCAGTTACTATATATTAGAATATTCTAGCGACAATTATTTTATAAGTGAGTTAGTTAGTAATAGGTGAAGGATAAGAGAATATTGTGTATGTTTAGACTTTACATTTCTAGCAAGTCTATGTAGTCTATAAATACAAGAGTCTTGTAACTTTTATTAGAATGATATTAAAATCTGATAAGCAAGTTTGCTCTCACATCTATATCCCTCCTATCTCTCCCCCTCCCCCCACCCCCAAATTGAATCTATCTGTCTGTTTCTCTCTTTCCTCCCCAAATTTTTTCTATCCATATCTCTATTTGTTGTTCTAACTCTGCAGATTCAAGTCAGGGCCAAAGTGTGGCCTGACAAGTGGCATGGCATTATAAGATTGAGTAGATAGATTTTGTTGTCATTTTATCTTGGTAGACATTTTGTGATCCTAATTGACGCTACAGGGTGGTGATTGTACAAGACCGGTTTCATCTTTGAATGGAGCAAAGACGGAGAGCCTCAGAGGTCAGAAATATAATGAAGAATCTGTTGGGCACTTTAAAATTGAAAGAGAGGAGGGAGAATTATCTCCAAATGGAGATTTTGAAGAGGATAATTTTCAAGCATACGGAGATTCTGACACCGGTGCCACAAGCATGCAATATCAAACTAGACATGGAGAAGAAGTTTGTTGTGAAGAGAGAGGAGTAGAAAATGATGTTGATGCTGATGATGAAGGTGAGGAAAGTACTCGCAGATCATCAGATGACAGTGAGAATGCCTCTGCGAATGGTGATGCTTCAGTAAGTGAGTCTGCTGATGGAGATGATTGCTCTCATGAAGAACATGAAGAAGAAGGAGATCACGAGGAGCATGATACCAAGGCTGAGAGTGAGGGTGAGGCTGAAGGAATTACCAATGCCCGTGATATTGAAGGAGATGGAACACTGTTGCCATTTTCAGAACGTTTTCTACAATCAGTGAAGCCTCTCACAATGCATGTACCTCCAGTATTACAGGACAAAGAAAAGAGTTCCCAGATTTTTTATGGGAATGATTCCTTCTACATTCTTTTTCGGCTTCATCAAGTAAGTTTACTTAGTTATGAAATTTCAGTTCTATTTGAATTTCTGATTGATCTCTTCGGTTTTTCATTGCAGTTATTTCTTTCTGACCCTTATGTTTTCTTCATCAAATCAACAGACACTATATGATAGAATAAAGTCTGTGAAGTCCTCTGCTGAAAAAAAATGGAGGGGTTCAACTGATATATACGCAACTGACTTGTGTGCCAAGTGAGTTATCTAATGAGTTGTTTTAAAAGAACTTCTATATTATGAACAATTCTTTACTTGAAACTTCCTTTATGTGGTACAGATTCATGAATGCAGTCTACAGTCTACTGGATGGATCCTCTGATAATACAAAGTTTGAGGATGACTGTCGAACTATGATGGGAGCCCAGTCTTATGTTCTGTTCACACTAGACAAGCTGATATATAAACTTGTCAAACAGGTAAGATGTGATAATCCCTTTTGTCTTTTGTGTTTCCATATATTTTCCTTCTTTTCTTCCTGGTCTGAAGGATTTGTTTTACCCGTGGCATCTCCTGCAGCTACAAACAGTTACAACTGATGAGCTGGACAGCAAACTCCTCCAACTATATGCATATGAAAAATCAAGAACAGGTGGGAGATTTGTTGATATAGTCTATCATGACAATGCCCGCGTCCTACTTCATGACGAGAACATTTATCGCATTGAATGTGTAGGTCCTTAAAATTGCTCTCTTTCGTTTGATTGGAAATAATATGATGTTACAGGCACAGGTTTCTTTAGTTATACCCTGATATAATTATATTTGATTTCATTGGCAGTCATCTGCACCACTCCGTTTGTCTATACAACTTATGGATTATGGGTATGAAAAGCCCGAAGTGACCGCTGTTTCCATGGACCCAATTTTTGCATTTTATATGAACAATGATTTCCTCTCTCTTGTTCCTGATAAAAAGGAGAAGCCAGGAGTTGTTTTGAAGAGGTACGTACGGTAGAGATAGCTATTTTAATTTGGTTGGCACTTGAAATTCCTGGTTATTGATGCACTACTTAATTGCAGAAATATGCGCATATTTGCAAAAGAAGATGAATTTTCCAATACATGCATGGAAGGACTTAAAATTTTTAATGGTTTGGAATGCAAGATAGCCTGCAATTCATACAAGGTAATCTTATGAAAGTTTAATCTGACATCATGTTATATATCATACTCCATTCATTCCACAAAAAGAATCTCATTTGCAAATATTAGGTATATATTTTTATTCCATGTTTATTCCTAAAAATAATAAATTGTTGGTTTCGTAAGAGTGGCATGATAATGAGAAATTATGATGGCAAAAATGAGGATATTGTGTCATTTTATACCACCTATAGAAAAGAAGACTTTTTTGTTGGAAAAAGAATATTAGTAAATGGGACTCTATATGTAATAGTGTCCATGTAATTACATATTTGAATTTGTTACTCTTTTCTGTTAAGCTCAAGCTAATTGGTAATTTGCCAATTGGCAGGTCTCTTACGTTTTAGACACAGAAGACTTCTTGATTCGTACGAAAAGGAGAACTTTGCATGACCAGGCAAATCCTTCGAATGGTTGTTCAGCCAGAGTACAACGGTTTCACATATTTCTGCTATCTGGTCTATCGAATAATGCAATTCTGTGAACCAAGGTCATGCTTGTTTGTAAAAAGCATATTTGGATTTGACTATTTGTTATAATTTAACAATACTTCGGGTCAAAAGCTATTAATCTTTTGATGTTAGGACTATTAATCTCATAAAGTTATGAATCTCACATTCATCAACGGATTATTAAATTGATCACATTCATCACAGGATTATATTTTATAATAAATAAATTTGATAGTTTCAAACGGTCATCTTTCACATGAGGTGGATTCTACTTATTATTTATGCGAGAATGAGTTTGTGGAATTATCAAATTTATTTGTGGAAATATTAATTCTCATTATATAATCCCTCATAAATGGTAAATAGAAAAATAATTCAAGTATTATTAATCTTTCATTATATAATAGTTTGAAATAGTGTGATAAATTAAGATAAATACTCCCTCCATTCCAAAATAATTGACGTTATAGGGAGTTCAAAATTTTTCAATATATTTGACGTTTTCAAGTTTTTAGGAAGCATTAATTACAATTTTTCCTCTATTGCTCTCAATTATATGGAGTATTTCATTTATCTAGACAACTATATAGAGTACATCTTTTCTTAATTAATGCAAGGGTAATTGTGGTAATACATATCAATCTTAATGACAAAATTAGAATAATAAATGACTTCCTTAATAAGTGGAAAAACCTTTAAAACGTCAGTTATTTAGGGATGGAGGGAGTAGTTGTTTTTTACAAACAAACTTGACCTATTTTGAAGCTAGCGAATGCACACACAACAATGATATTTTGTAGGCCTTGCTAGAAATTTTAAATGTGAATGCTAATTTGAGCACATTTTCAACTTCATAAAAAACATGACCCTGAAACTGTGCATCTGATCTCCGTCAGTAGTCGACCCAATTGCACATGTGATGCATCAATTACGGGAAATTAAAGGTGTAAATAAATTGAGTCAAATTGAATAGAGTTTTTCAAATTTGATTTATAAAATTTATCGAGTATAAAATAAGATTTGATTGAGACTCGTTTAGCTATCGAGTCGAGCACGATTTTGAATCGAGTTCGAACAGTTTGAACTTTTCAAACGAATATGATCTAAGTATCAATAGAAAATTGTAATTTAAGAAGGTTTGAGTAATTTATTAAACTTTAAATTTTATTCATATTAGAATAATTTATATTTCGAGTCGAACTTGAATTAAACTTTTAGTCAAGCGAGTATGAATCGAGTTTGAACTATTTGTTCATTTTACGGCATTAGGGGAACTGAAGTTTGCAAGTAGAACTAGTGTAAAATGTATTAGTATGTACTTTCTTGTTTATCACCAATTCAATAAAAGAAGAAGAGGAGATATATTGTTCAATAAATTTTAGTAGTATAATGGCACCACAACATTTTGACATTTTTATAGTTACGTAAATGGAGATATCTAAGTTTCTATCAGTCATAATTTCAGTTCAGTACCCACCTGTTTGCGTCTTTTCAAAATCAAGTATTAGTAGTGACATACCTGCCAAAAGAGGCCATTCTACAGACTTTTTAATCTCCCTCTAAACAAACATAGTTATTTTTAAAATAGAATAAAATAGTAATAGAATAACTAATGCACCACAAGCTCACCTATCATAAATAATATCTTGAATTTTTATATACATACCGAAGTATCTCACATGTTTAGTGTTAACGTCAGGATCTCATGCCATGTCCCAATCACGTAAAACGTCCCGATCCTGCACAGTAAACATGATCAACACACAAAGCTTGACGGCTGGACCGTCGGGGGATAGCTCCGGCGTGAGAATAAGTACAGGCTGTCGCAAGGGTTACCAATGGAGGATGATAAAATGTCTAGTGTTTAGAGAGAGATAAAATGTGTGCGTACCTTGTGTTAGAAGACTTCCTTGCTAGGGGTGTAAACGAGTCGAATATCAGCGAACACCTTCATGCTCAGATTCGGCTCGATTCGAAAAAATTGAGCTCGAATTCGACTCGGATTCGATAAGAGATTTATATTTTTGCGCCAGATTCGACTCGGATCATTACTCGGACCTACTCGGCTCGTAAGTACTCGACTCGTTTACAAAGCGAGTTACTCATGAGCCTTCAAATCGAATTTCGAATATGAACCATTTCACTTAAAACTGAACCACTGCATACTAAATTGGTTACTTAACTAATATTTATATATAAAACTTTTTCACTTTTATTTATGTATTGAAATTATAAAGAATGTAATAAAAATTGACATTCAATTCATTGATTTATTCAAGTACAAGTTTACACAAATTTATACTACACTTTATAAATTATAAAGATTGATACAAATATCACATATTTAGCTTAATAGAATGGATCAAACCAATACTCGAATATGATCCATCGAGCAGTTATCGAGTCTGGTTCGAGAAAAAATGAAATACTCGAACCCTAATCTGAGCGAACACTAGTATGCTCGAATTCGACTCGTGTATCATTAAACAGAAAACGAGTATGGATCAGATTCGACTCGGATCAACTTCGAATTTGAGCTTTGGATCATATTTTCGAGCCGATCTCGAATCGAGTACCGAACTACTTGGTTCGACTTACACCCCTATTCCTTGCCAAGTTATACTCTCATGCTCGATTTTTTGTGCCACCAACTCCAAGCTGACACAATCCCCCATCCCTCTCGGGTCCCAGCCGTGTGCATGCAGGTTATCACCTTTTTTCCACTGTTCCTGCCGCCGGCTGGATAAAATCCCATCCACATTAATGATCTGCAGACTTTGGGTCAACTATTCTCCTTTTTTCATCATTACAAGTCAAAGGCTCAGATATAAAAAGATTTAATGGGTTAGCCTTTGGACCCGATCCAATGTTAAGAAGAGATAACGTAAGGATTAGGCTCAGTAATTCTAAGACCCAATAAGGGGGATCCAAGGGACTAATTAAGTGAACAGGCTCAATCCGTAAGGCCCAATAGAAGAAATATCATGACCCAACATTGCCCCCTAGTTTTCTATTAAATAGGAGATTTAATGGGAAACTACAAATGGTTAAAATAAACCCAAATTGGATTTTACCAAGGCCCAAATGATTAAAGACGAAAATAGACTGAGAAGATGGATTAAAACTGGAAGCCCAAAAGGAAAGTCCAAACTGCTAAATATCTAAAGCTCAAACCGGACGCAACCTTTCAAATTCATAATTATGACTGTCAATTTAATGAGCCGTCCTCGATTGCTGCGTAATCGTCAGTATAAAAGATAAACTTTACCAAATTTGACAGTTTTACCTGCCAATTCAAATTTTCAGACTTTTGAGTTTTCTTCTTCCCTTCCGAACCTTTCTTCCTTTTCTCTGTAAATCGTCAACAATGGCTTTTCCAAATTCTGAACGAAATTCTCCCATCCGAGCGAATCCCGTGACAACCGTCCCACCTAATCCAAGTCCTAGTAAAGAGGCTTCAAGCTCTAATCCCCAAGCCACTGCTCCCAACAAAAAGAACATCCCTCCTAAACCTCGCCTTACTCCCTCCGAATTCTTCAGGAGCAAGGAATTCTTCACCCATGCCAATACTCCATCGACCATTACTGAAAAGGAATTACAGAGGATTCGGGATCGATGCTGTGACGCCCCCAGAATAGGTATACAACACCTATTCTGAGTCGCCAAATACATGGTACAGAAAGCAAACTACAACTTCAATAATATAATTGTCGTGCAAAATACGACAACACATACTGTGAGTTTAAATACAAATATTGTCTTCTAGACAATATCCGCACTCAAATAAATCCTCATTACAATTATTCAAACACTATTTTACAGAAATAGTGAGGACTGCTAAAATATCTTTCTAGAACCATCACTCCATACCCCGACTAGATCCTGCTATGTTCTCACCTCCTGAGAAGAAAAATGGAACAAAAAGGAAAAGGGTGAGCTCAACTAGCCCAGTAAAGAATATTATGACTAAGATAATATACAAACAAATTATCGTTAGTCTTCAACAGGGAAAAATCTGATAGAATATAATCGACAACAAGTTTTAGATCAACAACTGCAGCGGAAACAACAAACCATTAGAAGAGTCAAGTAGAGAAAGAATTCTACTATCTTCTAAGATTTAAAAGTCCATCATCAATATTTTATCCCTGTAACATCAATTAATAATCATCTTTAACCAAATATTCATCTTTGCACTACAGGCCAAAGATATTCATTTGTATCATCAGTCGGTCATGTTCATCTCAACACCTGTTCATCTTTGCACTACAGGCCAAAGATATTCATCAAGTAATTATACATCTTTGCACTACAGGCCAAAGATATTCATTTGTATCATCATTTAGGACTGAGGATGATGAAAAATATCTTAAAGAGAACGAATCCAATGAGACAGAAGGACTAATAGTAGGGATTCGTATAACAGTTTATCCAAGATCAATAATACTTCATAATAATCAATTGTGAAGCAGAATTCAAAAATAAAGATCAAAACATGGATACAATCAAAGATAGTAACCATAATAGACATCTTGGACAAAAAGGGAAAATTTTATTTTTCGGTGAATAGTGCCGTATTCGTGAATAGTGCCGTATACGTGAATAGTAACCCCCGACACAAAAAGTTTCAAATTTGATAAAAACTCATATCAATATTTCAGCATAATGATATTGAAGAAAATAATATCATTAAGAAGAAAATAATATCCCTTACCTCAAGATATCAGTACTTCTGGTCGGAATACCGGTATAAGGCTGAAAGAAACTTGCTCTGATGAATAGAAACTCTCAAAGTATCTAAATACTCACAAAATACACTCAATAATCTAGAGAGAGAAAGAGAGAAAACTTGTTTCTGGTGTGATTTTCAATTCTAACTTAGCCCTCTATTTATAGGAAAATTTTGGTAGGTTTGACCTGCAACCTGATGGCTTTACCTGCTACTATTCCCACCTACCACATTTGAAATATAATTCAGCACATTTCTTCACCAACCACAAGTGGGGCCCACCAATTCTAAAATTTTCCATCAAAATGATAAACTCCGAAAATTCAACAATTTCTGAACCAGTTATCTCGTAAAATTCATAATAAATCATACGTTCATTTTTAACGGTTCAAAATTTGTGGACATATACTCAACTTATATATGTATAACATATCCAAAAATTACCACGATCCAACGGTCGGATTAAAAATTATAACACCCGCAATATTTCTCAAAAACCCTGATTTGATTTTTAATACCTCCATTCCGATAAAAATACTGATAAAATACCTCAACATTAACTCCTTCATTTTTAACCACAAAAATATATCCCTCATTTATATCCACATAAAATAAATATTTCCTTATCATATGAATCAATAATTAATTATTCACAAATAATATTACAGAATCACATTTATGACAACCAGGCCGTTCCCAGGAAAGAGGGGGCTTTCCAATAAGGATTTCTCCTTACTGGCGCGCAATTAGATGACCAAACCTCTCCTTAGACAGAACTTTCTAGACATTGCCAATAATGTTATCTAATAATATTATTCAAATAATATGAATTATTGATCTGATAAATGAAAATACTGTGCAGCAACAATTATTGAAACAACAATAATATAAAATATCAACGCAGCAATTATTGAATCAATAAAATAAAATATTGAATAATAACTACTGTAACAATTATTGAGTAGTGCCTTCTTACGTAAGAATCAATAATTGGTGCAATACCGTGTGCTACTGTATTTTAACCACCGGGTATTCCAACAGTATTAACGGTAACAACTACGCCGTTATTTATAAACAACTTATACTTGTCGTTTTCTTCATCCAATCGCTTTCCGTTATGGGGCCCACACAAGGCTGCGTCGTCGTACGAATATTCCCCGACAGCAAGAATATTCCACGACCAACCGAATATTCACCGACCAAAAATAAATATTTTATAACCACTTGCTTATTTTGTAAAATTTGCACATTTCACCCATAACCAAAGTATTATATCAAATTAACCCCTTATTATTCACAATAATATTTAGAGAAAATTTGATTTTATTCATCAATAAGTTGGGGTCTTACAGATGCCATATTCCGGATACTCATCTGGTGAGGGTCCCTAGGGCTGAGGAAAAGATGTTTCAAAGACCAGAGGGATGGACGGTAGTCGCTGCGACCATTCTTGAGAAAGGGGTCAGATTCCCTCTTCATCCATTTCTGCTAACTATTCTAGGATTTATCGGTGTCGGGTTCGCCCAATTGGTGCCGAACTCTTACATACACATCTTAGCCTTCATTGCATTCTGTCATGAAGGCGGAGTCGATCCTACCATCGATTTCTTTTTCACTGTGTATAAGATCATTCAGTCTCGTGAGAAGGGGTTCAAGGTTATATGTAAGCAGGCGTCGAAGACGGGTGAAAAATTCGAAAGGCGTTCGCTGGTAACTACCCCCTCTAACAACAAAGGATGGAATGAGAAATGGTTTTTCGTCAAGGGACCTGAAATCGCTACCGTTCTGGACTGGGCCACTGATGAGAAAATATATGCCGACTTTGGTGACATTTCAGAAGAACGCATAGTTGAAATGGTGAATCTCTTTGACAATTTCCCGAAAGAGGAATGGAAATTCGGACTTCTGTCTAAGCAAGCGTGGTTGTACGACCACAAATGTAAGTACGAATTTATTTTATCATTATTTTGGAAATTGCTGTGGTAAAGAATTTGATGCAAAACTGTTAATTTTCTACAGTAACTTTGATCAAACCATCGTCTTCGGAGGTGAAGGAGTTAGAGGACTTTTTAGCTCGCAAATCTATAGAGGTTACTGCCGAATCCAGCAGGAATTTCCACCCGAAGATGATGTAGCTAGAAAGTCAGCAAGGGTGGGTGCTGAATCTTCACAACCGAAAACCTCCTCCCAATTCAAACCATCTACCGAAATGCCCCGAATCCACGCTGAAACTCAGACCCTTGAACCAGAAGACGAAGAGCCAGTTTTACCGAAAATACAACTCAGACCATGCCGAAGGAAGCAGGCCGCTCGAAAGCCCAGACAGATCTCCATGCCATCCGATTCCGAAGGCTTTTCTGAATCGGAACCAAACGCCAACCCGATACCCCCATCTGTTACCGAATCGATACCACCAACCGCGGACTTACCACTACCAGTTACTGAACCAACACCACCGGCTGCTGACCCAACACCATCGGCTGCAGAAACAACCGTTCGAAGGAGCCTACTTGATCTTCCTGCAGGCGATCGCAGACAGGCCCTTCGAATAAAAAAGCTGAAGACCAAGGTTTTCCCCTTAACTCCCGATGAGCTCAGGGTAACTCCCCCCCAGGTTCTTCCCCCGAAACTTCCAGCGAATATTCAATCAGTTAACGAGGAAGGACCAACTGATGTCACTGCAGCACCTTCTCGGAAAAGAAAATTGCTTTCTAATAGCCCTCCTATCCTAGAGCCCGTTCCGATACCAGTTCGGGATACTGCCCCGGCTCGATCTTCTTCTACCGAAAACGTCTACATGGATCCTTCTCCCGTCCGTGACCAACCTACGTCTCCTCCCCTAAGGCCTCCCCCAATGACATTCCATGATGAGGCTACTGGGGCGCCGACCTTGTGGCCACGGTTCAATGCCAATTTTCCATTCCAGCTCTTCGAGGCCTTCGTTCAGGGGACTGATGATCGCCGATTCAAAAACCACACGAACGGGAATTTTCTTGACGAAGGCATGAGTTATCTAGCAAAGGTAAGTTGTAATTTTCTTGGTTGAATATTTCTTTTCTTGTGTGAATATCTGGAACTGATTAGATGCTATCGAACATGTGCAGGCGAATGCAGTCTTCGGGCGTTTACGTCCCAGACATATAAATACCGAGTCCAATGAAGAGACCCTGAAAAGGGAGATCAATATGCTGAAGGCCACACTGACTTGGGAGAGAGAGGAATGTGAATCGGTTTTCCAGGCCAATGAAGGCCTTCAGAGGGAGTTGGCCCAAACTAATGGGGATCTGAAGGATACTTTCGATGTGTTGAGCTCGACCAGAGAAAAGCTAAAGACGTCAAAGGCCAGTGAGCAGAAATTGGCTGATATGAACGTCCACTTAGCCGCAGAGACTGAAGCTCTGAAAAATAAGAATGAAGAGATCGTTGCAACACATCGAGATTTGTCAGCTTAACTTAACGAAGTTCAGGCGAAGGCTAGGGATGATAGGAAGGCATATAAGGCTAAACGTCGTGAATTTCGTGGCGAGATCAAGGCACTTCAGGAACTAGATCCTCCTCTGACTGAAGAAGTGTGCAAGCAAATTCAGGAGGATTATCGGACTTCTGATGAGCTCGGTGCAGAGGTTATGAAAGTCTATTACGAAGGATTCGAAGACTGCCGAGGTCAATGCAAGGAAAAGCTGGTGGCAGCCCAATTAGATCCGGCCTTGCTAGATTTTGAAAATAATGTATAAATAGAATCTTGCTACTTCTGTCCTTTAGAATTTTGTGCAGAAATTTTGTAAAGAAATTTAAATAGATTTGTTTAAGTGTTTAATGAAAATTTAACTTTCTTTACTATGTCTTCTGTTTACTTCGTTTCTTGTCAATTATTCTGCATCAATTAATTTGTTTCAACTTAACTTAGATAGTGAATCAGATAAGGCATATAACAGTTAAGTTAAAGAATGAAATGAACTGAACCGAACTCAACACTTGCATAAAACAAAGTAATGTATGTTTGTCGTTACCGAAGTATGGGATCAGTCATGTGTAAGGTGAATTTGGCTGATCCTCTTTGTACCATTAAGATCTTGTTTACCGCTCGGGGTAGAACAAGTATATAAGGATCCAGGATTTGTCTACCACACGTGGCAACAAATAATTGGGCTTCCATCGAATGGCCAGCGAGTCCTACCATACCTCCTTACTTCGGTGACCATTGATTTACCACCCTTGGTAAAAATAATATAGGATCCAGGATTTGTCTACCACGTGGGACAACAAATGATTGGGCTACCATCGAATGGCCAGCGAGTCCTACCATACCTCCTTACTTCGGTGACCATTGATTTACCACCCTTGGTAAAAATAATATAGGATCCAGGATTTGTCTACCACGCGAGGCAACAAATAAATGGGCTACCATCGAATGGCCAGCGAGTCCTACCATACCTCCTTACTTCATTGTCGCCTTAGGTCAAGTAAGAAGAGGGTCAGTTGTGAAAAAGTGACTTTTTATTGATGATAGACGGTCATGTACAGACTTCCGGTAAACTGACTCGATCTCTACTGAAAGTATTTTCGGAGTCTGCCTACGTGCCAAGTGTTCTTTATTTCGGATCTATCCAATGCCTTCAGTCGGTACGTCCCGGGCTTTGGTACTTCAGTTACTTCATATGGTTCTTCCCAATTCGGCATCAGTTTCCCCGTGTTCTGTGGTGTAGTTGCTTCGGCTTTTCTGAGGACGAAGTCTCTCACCTCAAACCTTCGGAGCTTTACCCCTTTGTTGTAATGCTTGGCAACTCTCCTCTGGTAGGCTGCTAATTTGATCAAAGCCACTTCTCTGACTTCTTCTAACAGATCCAGGTTGGCCTTCAGTTCTTCGTCATTGTAGATCTCTCTGAATTGACTAACGCGAACACTTGGAGATCCAATTTAGATTGGGACTAAGGCATCAGTGCCATAGGCCAATCGGAAAGGTGAATCCCCTGTCGTAGTCCTCGGTGTAGTCCGATAAGCCCACAATACACTGAGCAGCTCTTCCGGCCATCTTCCTTTGGCTTCGTCCAATCTGCGCTTGATTCCGTTCAACAGTGTTCTGTTAGTCACCTCGACCTGTCCATTTGACTGTGGATGAGCCACCGAAGTCTTCCTGTGTTGGACCCCTAATTCTTTCAGAAATCCTTCAAATTTCGATCCCACAAACTGGCGTCCGTTGTCTGATATCACCACTTTAGGAATTTTGAAGCGAAACACTACGGATTCTTTCATAAACTTCAGACACTCCTGTTCCGTTATCAGCCGAAGTGGTTTCGCCTCTACCCATTTGGTCATGTAATCAATAGCAACTATGACAAAATTGACCTGTCCTTTAGCTTTTGGCAACGGCCCTAGTATATTAACCCTCCAGATAGCGAAGAGTATAGGAGATAATATCGAATATAGCTCTTCTGGTGGCTGATGTGGGATCGGGCTATTAAGTTGACACTTATCGCACTTCTTTACATATTCGGTAGCTTCCTTGAAGATTGTTGGCCAGTAGTACCCCTGCCGAAGAACTTTGTATGCCAGCGATTTAGTAGCCATATGATCGTCGCAGATGCCTTTATGAACCTCCCGAAGGGCATACTCAGCTTCAGATGGAACTAGGCACTTCAATAATGGCGATGAAAATGCCCTTCGAAAGAGATCTCCATCAATAAGAATGAAGTTGGTACTCTTGTACTTGATCTTCCTCGCTAGCATCTGATCCGAGGGGAGGACGCCATCTGCCAAATATTCGACGTAGGGAGTCATCCAACAGTTAGACCTTTCGATGCACATCACTGCTTCAGGTTGGATACTCGGGTGTTGCAAGACCTCCAAATAGACTGACCCATTAAAGACAACAGCATCCGTGGTGGCTAACTTTGACAATGCATCGGCGATAGAATTGTCGTTACGCTCGATGCCCTGAAACTCATAAGAGACAAAGTGTTGAAGTCGGTCTTTCAACTCCGCCAAGTACTTGATCATCCTTGCCCCACGAGCCTCGTAATCTCCTGATAACTGCTTGACGACCAGCTGAGAGCCACTATAAATAATCAGCCTCTGCACTTCTAGACTCTTCGCCAGCCGAACTCCTGCCAACACCGCTTCATATTCGGCCTCGTTGTTTGTAGCCTTAAATCCGAATCTAATGGCTTGTTGTACCTTGAATCCCTCCGGACTTATCAAGATAATTCCTGCTCCACTGACATTCACCGTAGAAGACCCATCTGCGTACAGTGTCCATGCATTCTGACCGTGCTGAAGAACTGCAACAGCTCGATCAGATGTCTCAGCTTCTGGTAACTCAGCGTCTGCTTCGGTGAATGAACATTCCACCATAAAATCGGCCAAAGCTTGTCCCTTGATAGCGGTTCGGGGATGATACTCAATGAAAAATTGGGACAATTCCATGGTCCATGCTGCTAACCTCCCCGAAACTTCTGGCTTACCTATCACCTTCTTTAGTGGTTGATCCGTGTAGACGATCAGGAGCCTGCCTTGAAAATATTGCCGAAGCTTTCGGCTAGCAATTACTAAAGCAAAAGCAAATTTTTCAATATTTGGATACCTGGTTTCAGCATCTCTTAGGACATGGCTGACATAATAGACCGGATGCTGCTTTCCACTGACCTCCCGAACCAGCACTGCTCCGACCACTAACGAACTTTCTGCAAGGTACAAATACAAGGTCTCTGTTGGGTAGGCTTTACCAATAGGGGAGTAGAAGACAAATAGGTCTTTATGCTTTGGAAGGCATCTTCACACTCCGAAGTCTATTGGAATGTCTTCGCATTTTTAGGTCCTCTAAGTGTGACGAAGAATGGTAAGCATCTCTCTGTAGATTTGGACATGAACCTCCTTAAAGCTGCAATCCCGTCGGTCAGACGTTGAACGTCTTTGAACGGCTGAGGAGTCCTCATGTCTAGAATAGCCTGGATCTTCTCCGGATTGGCTTCAATGCCTCTTTGACTGACCAGATAACCCAAGAATTTTCCTGCACCGAGTCCGAAGGTACACTTTGTAGGATTGAGCCTCAACTTATGATGGCAGACTGTCTGAAAGCATTCCTCCAGATCATCTAAATGCTTCTGAGTCGTCGTGCTCTTCACGATCATATCATCTACATACACCTCCATGTTCCTTCTCAGCTGCTTCTGGAAGACAAAATTCATCATTCTCTGATAGGTGGCTCCAGCATTAATCAGGCCGAAGGTCATCTTCTTATAGGCGTACACCGAACGGTGTGTGATGAAAGCTGTC
This sequence comes from Panax notoginseng, assembly GCA_016801055.1. Lineage (NCBI taxonomy): Eukaryota > Viridiplantae > Streptophyta > Magnoliopsida > Apiales > Araliaceae > Panax > Panax notoginseng. The sequence continues at coordinate 7,047,001 of CM029022.1, read as the reverse complement.
TTTGGAATGTCCTCCTTACACATGGAAATTTGGTGATAACCTGAAAAAGCATCCATAAAGCTTAGTAGTGCATACCCCGAAGTCGCATCAATAAGTTGGTCGATATGGGGTAAAGGATAGAAGTCCTTCGGATAAGCCTTATTCAGGTCGGTGTAGTCGATGCAAACCCGCCATTTCCTATTCTGCTTCTGTACCAACACCACATTTGCCATCCACTCCGGATAGTCTATCTCGCAGATGAAGTCAGCAGCTATCAGCTTCGCGATCTCTTCATCAATGATCCTTTGTCATTCGGGTGCAAAGATCCGTCTTTTCTGCCGAACTGACTTCTTTGATGGATCCACATCTAGCCGATGCTCGGCAATCTTTCGACTGATTCCGGGCATGTCCTGTGGTTCCCATGCAAAGATATCCGCATAACAGCGAAGAAGTTCCATAAGATTCGTTCGAAGAGGTTCTGGTAAACCTGAACCAATCTTCACTGTTTTATCCTTCTTTCCAAGGACCAGCTCGATCTCCTCTGTCTCTCCTGTGGGAATAACCAACGGCTCCGAACTGCTTTCAGTAAAGGGCTCAATCTCGATTTCCATGGTTTGTTTCTGCTTGCTGACCCCTACTCCTGAGGAAATGACAGCATTCCGATAACAGCGTCGGGCCAGATCCAGATCCCCTGCAACCTCTCCCACTCCATGTGCCGTAGGGAACTTGATTTTAAAATGAGGGATGGAAGTCACTGCTTGGAGTGCCATCAGGGTAGGTCTTCCCAATATGGCGTTGTAAGCCGAATCTACATGCACAACATAAAATTTACATGTTATTTCTACCTGCTGAGGAGCTGTGCCGAAGACCACTGGGAGTTCAATAGTGCCTGCAACTCTAACTGGATCGTTGCTAAAACCGTACAACGGTGCCTCCTGCCCAACCTCCATCTTTCGCCCATCGAGATGCATCCTATGATAAGCATGGGCATACAGAATATCCACAGAAGACCCGTTGTCTATCATCATTCGCTTCACATCCATCGAACCCACTTGTGCAGTGATCACCAACGCTCCTTCATGTGGTTCGATGGGCTCCGAAGGGTGATCTGTATCGGTAAAAGAGATAACAGTTCCAGGAAATGCCCTGTCGGCCTTCGGGGGAGCACTCGCCACCGACATGACCGAGTCCAGATATCCTCTCCTTTTCTTCCCTACTATCTTCCCGGACGTCCCGCCGGTTATAACATCGACGACGTGCCTCGGCGGCGGCGCTGGAGAAGTTTGAGCGGGTGGAACTACTTTAACCGTCTGGACAGCACGGTCGACATTCTGTTGATCTTGTTGATCCCCCCCCGGCCACATATTGAACCAGCAAACCGCTCTGAATTTTCTTTTTCACAAAATCCTTCAGGTTGCAACACTCGTTAGTATCATGGCCCGCAGCTTGATGATAGCCACAATATTTCCGAGAGTTGCCCTGCCCTGTCCTATAACTGTCACGAGGTGGCTCGAAGAATGGTTGGTTTCTGATCTGGTCCAGAATCACCGACCTGTCTGTGTTCAGTTTGGTATAAACCTTATTCACCTTCGAGGCAGAAGCAGGTGGACGACTATTTCCTTGTCGCCATGAGTTGTTATACTTCTTCGAACTGCCTTCCGACCGATCATTATACCCCCCCCGTCTTCTTCTGATCACCTTGGGTCTTAGGAATATCTGCCTCCTTCATTTGATCCGAAGAAGGACGCTTCAGGCTGTTCATAGCCTCCTCCACAACAATATAACCTTCTGCCTTGTTGAACGCCTCTGCCAGGCTCTTCGAATGATTGAACATCAGCTTCTTTACTAACTTCTCAGACTTTACCAGGTCCAAACCATTCTGAAACAATCCCACAGCTTGGAGATCATTCAGATCTGACACCTGACCGACGGCTTCTCGGAACCTCTTCACATACTGACCCAACGACTCATTGGTGTACTGTCTGACCTGTGCCAAAGAACCCGTGGGCCTCCCTCTTCTTCGGTTACTCCCAAAATGAGCGTGGAATTTGTCGCAGAGCTAGGACCATGATGAAATTGAATCTGCAGGTAGAGTCCCCATCCACTGCCTCGCATCCTTTCTTAACGTTGTAACAAACATGTGACATTTAGCAGCATCAGTAAAATCGTAGTAATCCATTAACCGGTCAAATGCTTGGCTGTGGTCATAAGGATCTCTCGAACCATCATAACTTTCCATGTGAGGCAATTTCTTGGTGGTGTCTGCCTTCTCCTTAAGAATGTCCGAGAAAAATGGGGATGCTTTCTTTCCCGAAGTATCCTTCACCTGTTGGACCTCGGCTAACTGCTTCTGGAGCGCCTTCAGCTCTTTTACCAGATACTCTACTCCTTCTGGTTGTGATGACACTTCTTTCTCCGATGACTCCCTCCTTTTTTGAGTAGATCGATCTTTAACCATAATACCCCCAATCTTCGAAGGACTTTTATGATGACGGTCTCCAGAGCGAAGTACCCTAGGTGGACTTTCGGGTGTGCGGCCCCTAGATCTGCTTCGTCTCTGGTTCTGGTGACTATGGTGAGAATGTGCAACAACAAGCGCCCTCTTTGTGTTCTCGGGAGTGCGATTTCGGGATCGGCCCTTCCGCCCATTTAGACTCTTCTCCCTAGATTCGGCAGGATGCTGCACCTGCTTCGACCTCCGAGGAGTAGGGCTTCTTGATCTTCTCCTTTCTCGATGCCGGCCCCGAGATTCCCGTTCCGAATGAGAAGGTTCTTTCCCACTCCTACGCCCTCACTCTTCGGACTGAACATAACTGGACTCCTCATCTCTCAACTCTGCTATTCGGGCCATCTGCTCAGCTATATCCTGTCGTTGCCTTATGAGTGCCTCCATGGCCCTATCGGTTTCGTCTGCCATCTTAGCCAGTCGGGAGGCCTTTTCATTTTCTACTCGCTTTAGGCCGTGATTGAACTCTTTTTCTGCTGTGAAAACCAGCTTTCTCCTGGCCTTGCCCACAGCCCTTGGACGAGAATCCCCGTGCGAACGTTTGGATGCTGTGCTGGCATGAACACTTAGTGTAGGTCCCAAACGATCTCTAGCAGAAACTCGTGGTGGTGAATCACCGACAGTCATTGGCTGTCCTTCAGGTGTATCTGCTCTACTCTTTCCCATCTTTGAAAACGTAGAACAAATAAATATTTGTGATTGAAAGCTCTTGAACACTAGAACTCAGCCCTCCTTCTAGCGCTAATGTTAACGTCAGGATCTCCTGCCACATCCCAATCACGTAAGACGTCCCGATCCTGCACAGTAAACACGATCAACACACAAAGCTTGACGGTTGGACCGTCGGGGGATAGCTCCGGCGTGAGAATAAGTACAGGCTGTTGCAAGGGTTAACAATGGAGGATGATAAAATGTCTAGTGTCCAGAGAGAGATAAAATGTGTGCGTACCTTGTGTTAGAAGACTTCCTTGCCAAGTTATACTCTCATGCTCGATTTTTTGTGCCACCAACTCCAAGCTGACACAATCCCCCACTCCTCTCGGGTCCCAGCCGTGTGCATGCAGGTTATCACCTTTTTTTCACTGTACCTGCCGCCGGCTGGATAAAATCCCATCCACATTAATGATCTGCAGACTTTGGGTCAACTATTCTCCTTTTTTCATCATTACAAGTCAAATGCTCAGATATAAAAAGATTTAATGGGTTAGCCTTTGGACCCGGTCCAATGTTAAGAAGAGATAACGTAAGGATTAGGCTCAGTAATTCTAAGACCCAATAAGGGGGATCCCAGGGACTAATTAAGTGAACAGGCCTAATCCGTAAGGCCCAATAGGAGAAATATCATGACCCAACATTTAGAATTGGGACTCATGTTTATACTTATACAATAATTAGCTTCATACATTGATCTAACAAACCCGTTATTAAGCTTATAAGTGGATAGGCCGTTTAAGATAGCAAGCAAGCCCCAAAAGCAAGAATTAAGTAAAATTTACAACAAAAACTAGATAAAACTATATTTGATTTGTAAAGTGTTCTTCATACTCTTTAATTGACCGAGATTGCCCGAAAAAAATTGTTGATAGACATGAATTGACAAAATTATGTACTTGAGGATACTTGAGGATAGTATAAGTTAAAAAGAGAGAATAAGCAAATCCTTTGCAAACGATTCAACTTGATGCTTCTACTCTATGTCAATGTCATAAGTGATCCTCCATAAATTTTGGATTCTTGAACTTACTTATTAACATCAACTTTTAATTTTAAAAGTTTGCGATTTTAAGTTGGAAATGATTTACATGTCATGTCCACTAATATCTAACAGAGTTAAATTGACACCAACATGCACATAGGTCGCAATCATAATTTGACCGAAAACTCGTATAATATATAGCAAAATTCTTAGATTGAATCCCAACTGTGAACCTGAAGCTAGGTTATTTATATAATGCCTCGTCTTATAATTGGGTTAATTTTACAGGTTTATGAAGGTTGTAGAGGTCTTGATGACGATATAAAGTTTAAATTTATCCTATAATTATAACCCTACTTACTAAAAATTCTGAGTCCACTGCTGTGCTGTTTCAATAAATCCTCCCAAAATACGGTGGTATTTACTCAACCTTGGTACATAAAAATTAATCTAAAAGGAAACTGTGTCTTCTCAACCATTTGAATTAGACCATATCGATTACTACCGGTGTTTTACTAAACTAATCAAGGAAAAACTTGAAACAAAAGCGAAAGCGGAAGGAATAATAGCATAAACACTGGCTCGATGCTAGTATTATTACTCTAGTTCAATCAATTGTGCTCTGGTGAATAAAATGACGTGTACGATTGTGTTTAATTGTAATTATTAATTTTAGGCTTAAATATAAATTACTACCCTAAACTATATGCCATATTCCACTTCGGTGATTTATCTTTCAATTTTGTCAATTAGATGATTAAACTTTTAATTTTTTCCACTATAGTTCAATTGAATTGCCATATCAGAAATTGATGATATGACTTGAACACGTGGCAAGTCAATGCTGATGTGTTAAATAAAAAACTCATTTTATATTTGATTTAAAATATTATATAGAATTACAAGGACAAAGATGTAAAAAAAACAACTAACTAACTAAAAAAGTAAAAAATATTATTAATGACTAACATTAACATCTTAATTTAATTTAATTAATTAATTAAAAAATAACATTAAAAATGTTGCTTGCCATTTTGTCAAAAATAAAATCAATTTAAGATGTAACTACGATTTCTTTTATCTTAATTTAACAAAACCTAGAAATCAACTTACAAATTAACTGGTAAAGACAAAATAAGATATATTCTTAGATAAGCTTTATAGCAGTACACTATCATCATCCCAAGAATACCACCACCACGTAGTCGAAGCAAACAACAAACCCACTTCCATGAAACTCACAATTGTCGATCGGAAAGATCAGATCTGGTATCGAAAATTTCTCCTCCTCTATCACCCATTCCGAAACTCACAATCTTCGATTGGAAAATCTCTTCATCTCTGTTCTTGGGTCTCCATTTGAAACTCCTAGATCTGTCACCGAAAATTCCTTCTCCTTGCGGATCGAATCCGATTTTTCCTGTTCTAATCGTTCTTCAACGGATTGGCGAAGAAAATCGAGTTGTTTGTTGCTTTCGGACACTAATTGCTCAGCAGAAACTACGTTTTTCTCTTTTGATTCGAGATCATTCAAGCATTCTTGGAAAGATTTCTGGGTGAAATCCAACTGGGCTTCAAATTCCTTCCATTCGGCCAAAAGTGAATGAATCGCTATTTCGAGCCTGAGTTTCTTCAGTTCTGTTAGTTTTAAATCGACTGATATCTTCTCCAGTAAAGCCATCTCAAATAGCCCAGTCTTTTGAACTAGGGTTTAGGGTTTTTTAGAGAGGGAAAGAGCTTTTGTGTGTGTGAATGGGTGACTCAGACATTGATGAATGATTTTTTATTTATTTATTTCATGTATTTGTTTACTGGGTATAGATTTTGGTGAGATTTTTTTCTTTTTGTTGGTGGAATGATAATGATGATGGTTATGGGTCTATGCTATAGAGAAGAGAAAGAAGGACGAGAAGGAAAACTTATGACAAAAAAAGGTGGTGGTAGTTGTAAGACCCCAACTTATTAATGAATAAAATCAAATTTTCTCTAAATATTATTGTGAATAATAAGGGGCTAATTTGATATAATACTTTGGTTATGGGTGAAATGTGCAAATTTTACAAAATAAGCAAGTGGTTATAAAATATTCATTTTGTCGGGGAATATTCGTTTGGTCGTGGAATATTCTTGCTGTCGGGGAATATTCGTACGACGGCGCAGCCTTGTATGGGCCCCATAACGGAAAGCGATTGGATGAAGAAAATGACAAGTATAAGTTATTTATAAATAACGGCGTAGTTGTTACCGTTAATACTGTTGGAATACCCGGTGATTAAAATACAGTAGCACACGGTATTGCACCAATTATTAATTCTTACGTAAGAAGGCACTACTCAATAATTGTTACAGTAGTTATTGTTCAATATTTTATTTTATTGATTCAATAATTGTTGCATTGATATTTTATATTATTATTGTTTCAATAATTATTGCTGCACAGTATTTTCCATTATCAGATCAATAATTCATACTATTTGAATAATATTATTATATAACATTATTGGCAATGTCTAGAAAGTTCTGTCTAAGGAGAGGTTTGGTCATCTAATTGCGCGCCAGTAAGGAGAAATCCTTATTGGAAAGCCCCCTCTTTCCTGGGAACGGCCTGGTTGTCATAAATGTGATTCTGTAATATTATTTGTGAATAATTAATTATTGATTCATATGATAAGGAAATATTTATTTTATGTGGATATAAATGAGGGATATATTTTTGTGGTTAAAAATGAAGGAGTTAATGTTGAGGTGTTTTATCAGTATTTTTATCGGAATGGAGGTATTAAAAATCAAATCAGGGTTTTTGAGAAATATTGCGGGTGTTATAATTTTTAATCCGACCGTTGGATCGTGGTAATTTTTGGATATGTTATACATATATAAGTTGAGTATATGTCCACAAATTTTGAACCGTTAAAAATGAACGTATGATTTATTATGAATTTTACGAGATGACTGGTTCAGAAATTGTTGAATTTTCGGAGTTTATCATTTTGATGGAAAATTCTAGAATTGGTGGGCCCCACTTGTGGTTGGTGAAGAAATGTGCTGAATTATATTTCAAATGTGGTGGGTGAGAATAGTAGCAGGTAAAACCATCAGGTTGCAGGTCAAACCTACTAAAATTTTCCTATAAATAGAGGGCTAAGTTAGAATTGAAAATCACACCAGAAACAAGTTTTCTCTCTTTCTCTCTCTAGATTATTGAGTGTATTTTGAGAGTATTTAGATACTTTGAGAGTTTCTATTCATCAGAGCAAGTTTCTTTCAGCCTTATACCGGTATTCCGACCAGAAGTACTGATATCTTGAGGTAAGGGATATTATTTTCTTCTTAAATGATATTATTTTCTTCAATATCATTATGCTGAAATATTGATATGAGTTTTTATCAAATTTAGAACTTTTTGTGTCGGGGTTACTATTCATGTATACGGCACTATTCACGTATACGGCACTATTCACGAATACGGCACTATTTACCGAAAAATAAAATTTTTCCTTTTTGTCCAAGATGTCTATTATGGTTACTATCTTTGATTGTATCCATGTTTTGATCTTTATTTTTGAATTCTGCTTCACAGTTGATTATTATGAAGTATTATTGATCTTGGATAAACTGTTATACGAATCCCTACTATTTGTCCTTCTGTCTCATTGGATTCGTTCTCTTTAAGATATTTTTCATCATCCTCAGTCCTAAATGATGATATTAATGAATATCTTTGGCCTGTAGTGCAAAGATATATGATTACTTGATGAATATCTTTGGCCTGTAGTGCAAAGATGAACAGGTGTTGAGATGAACATGACTGACAGGTGATACAAATGAATATCTTTGGCCTGTAGTGCAAAGATGAATATTTGGATAAAGATGATTATTAATTGATGTTACAGGGATAAAATATTGATGATGGACTTTTAAATCTTAGAAGATAGTAGAATTCTTTCTCTACTTGACTCTTCTAATGGTTTGTTGTTTCCGCTGCAGTTGTTGATCTAAAACTTGTTGTCGATTATATTCTATCAGATTTTTCCCTGTTGAAGACTAACGATAATTTGTTTGTATATTATCTTAGTCATAATATTCTTTACTGGGCTAGTTGAGCTCACCCTTTTCCTTTTTGTTCCATTTTTCTTCTCAGGAGGTGAGAACATAGCAGGATCTAGTCGGGGTATGGAGTGATGGTTCTAGAAAGATGTTTTAGCAGTCCTCACTATTTCTGTAAAATAGTGTTTGAATAATTGTAATGAGGATTTATTTGAGTGTGGATATTGTCTAGAAGACAATATTTGTATTTAAACTCACAGTATGTGTTGTCGTATTTTGCACGACATTTGTATTATTGAAGTTGTAGTTTGCTTTCTGTACCATGTATTTGGCGACTCAGAATGGGTGTTGTATACCTATTTTGGGGGCGTCACAGTAGTGTTGTAGTAGATTGTGGTGGTGGTGTTGTGGTTAAAAGTGTTATAAAATTATTGTAGTAGTTTGACCTTTTTATCCTTGGACATTTAACAAATGTAAAAATTCATTTTAAATAATAATTTTAATTACACATAGGCACTTATTAGCTTAGTTAGCAATGTCACGTTATCAATTTATGACGTGGCAAGTCTAATGGAATGAAACTGAAAAAAAATTAATAGTTCGATTATTTAATTGACAAAATTAAAAGGTAAATTAACAAAGTGAAATATGGCTTATAATTTAGGATAGTAATTTATATTTAAGCCTTAATTTTATTATGTTCCTTAATTATTTTTGAATGTATAGTTTTATAAATTATTTGTTTGAAAGATGTATTTCCATCAATATTATTAATATATATAAATGATATAATTTATAAATTATTACAAATATATAATTGATCGATTGTTGTATTTTAGTGTGAAATATTTTTGTATTACTATTAAGTATAAATATAATATATATTATTTCGTTTCATATTATTTAATTTTTATTAATTTATAAAAAATTTAAATACGTAATTTTTTTAACTTTTATTAATATAATAATAAATATTATAAATTATTTTATTTTTAAATTTAAAAACATATCAAGTCAATGTTCTTAAATAATTAAATTGCTTATTATTTATTAATGCACCTTTTTATTTTATTCAGTCATTCTGTCCCTCACCAAACCCTTCTTCTTCTCCGCTAGACAATTCGCAAACACCATTTTCTTCACAGAAGATCGGATCAGTCGATCAATCCAAAAATCGAGATGGCTATAGCCCACCGGAGTTCAAATCTCCTAAAATCCCTGCCCACCGCTGTCTCGTGCACCCCATCTTTCCACCGTCTGTTCTCATCTGACACCACCCCTATCACCGTCGAAACCAGCGTCCCCTTCACCGGCCACAATTGCGAGCCCCCTTCGCGCTCCGTCGAAACCTCAGCAAAGGAGCTCTTGACCTTCTTCCACGACATGGCGCTGATGCGCCGCATGGAGATCGCTGCCGATTCGCTCTACAAATCTAAACTTATTCGAGGATTCTGCCACCTCTACGACGGTCAGGAAGCTGTCGCCGTTGGCATGGAAGCCGCAATTACCAAAAAAGACTGCATAATCACCGCTTATCGCGACCACTGTATTTTCTTGGGCCGCGGCGGAACCCTATTAGAGGCATTTGCTGAATTGATGGGCCGCCAGGCTGGCTGCTCCAAAGGAAAAGGTGGGTCCATGCACTTTTACAAAAAAGATAGCGGCTTCTATGGAGGGCACGGAATTGTTGGCGCTCAGGTGCCCCTAGGCATTGGATTGGCTTTTGCTCAGAAGTATTCCAAGGAAGACCATGTGAGCTTTGCCTTGTATGGCGATGGTGCCGCAAATCAGGGGCAGTTATTTGAGGCACTTAATATGGCCGCTCTTTGGGATTTGCCTTCTATTTTGGTTTGCGAAAATAATCACTGTAGGTGTCAAATTCATTAATGAAATTGATACTTCAACTGAATGCTACAATACTGATACAATTGATCATATTATTGTTGCAGATGGTATGGGTACCGCGGAATGGAGAGCTGCAAAGAGTCCAGCTTATTATAAGAGAGGGGATTATGTTCCTGGCTTAAAGGTGTGGTTGAATTGCTTATAATGTTGATTACTTTGTGTCCAACTATTGGACATGTAGCACCTCCAAGATATGCAGGAAGATCCTGTTTTGCAATAACTTTCTAGACTGAGTTTGGAGCAATTACAATAGGTTAGAGGAAGTTACTTCCTACAACTTAAAAACTGAAAGACTGTAATCCTTTTTGTTTGTCTCTCAATCAATACCCAATTTGAAACTCGTAGTTCATTTCCTATCTTTATTAGGCCTACTTTTCCAAAACTTCATGACAAAAAAAAGGTTGAAGCCCTTCATTGTGCTTATTTCCCTTTCTTTTTCCTTGAAATTCATGAAATCCCTTATATTTTCTTGCACTTATGATGGGAACATTTATTCCCAGTAATTGCTTTACTTTCCGTGCATTTTTAATGTTTGATATCCTTGTATGTGATGTATTTTTTATTTTGTATCATTGAGCAGGTCGATGGTATGGATGCCTTAGCTGTGAAACAAGCTTGCAAATTTGCTAAGGAGTACGCACTGAAGAATGGACCCCTTGTAAGTAAATGTATTATTCTTTATGTGATAATTCACATTTGTTATCTCTTCTGAAACTGTTAAATTATATAATAATGAATCTTCTGTACCCCAATTATTATTTTTTGTCACCTGTAGGTTATATTATTGTGAGTCCAAGACTATGTTGTTTTGTCATCCAATTATTGATAGAGAAATATTTTCATTAACTCAATTTTGTTCAAAGGAATGTCTATAAGAAACTGATTTTTTTCTAACAATTGCAGCATTTAGACAACTTCCTGTGATAAAATATATGCTAGGATAGGCCGACTAGATTTTCTTCAACACGAGTTCATGTTTGATGTGATATGTTCATGTTCAGCAATATATAGTCTAGGATCTGGTTTAAGTTCTATTAAGTTCAATAATATGATTAATTGTTTGTTTATCCCTTTGTTGGGATCTGGTATAAGTAATTTGGGTGAAGTAATATGTGCGATGTGTATAGTGACCATAGTTTTGACACTTGTCTTTAAATTTCTAGTTATTTTCTGCGAGATGGACTTCAAAACTGCTACTTTACATGAATTAAGAATTTTGAGTATAGAGAATAATTCAGCTGTGAAGTTGCACGTGATAATCTAAATTCTAATCTGAAGCGTTGAGCTTGCACATTCCGCAATGAAATTTATAGGCACACTTAGAAGGGAGGGGGATGAATAAGTGTGAAGCAAGAGATATACAATTTTTGTAATTTAATGTTCTGTTAAGAATGCAGTTTACCGTATTCACCAATTCAACTTGTTATATAAAGGGTTTATTAATTCTGACAGAAAACTGTTCAATGTTGTTGGTTTGAAAAATATTTTACATATATCAGTTTATAACCTGAGTTTGAAATAAATATTTTACTAATTACAATTACAGTTAACAACTTGGAATTGAGACATGCAATGAACAAATAAAGAAAGCCCACCAATCACATGAACACTAAGGATTTTTACGTGGTTCAGCCCCTAACCTCTACTCTAATAGCTTAATCCACGTCCAATATCAAATAGTATTGGACTCTTTTTATTAATCAGTATAACACTGTTACACAACAAGTTTATAAATCAATCGAGTACTTCTGCTCACTTTGTGCACTTATGCACCCCTCAAGTATTTGTACTCACTTGAGCACTTTTGCTCACCTTGTGCACTTATGCGTCCCAAGCACCTATGCCTCCTTAGACTTGATTGTAACAAAATCTAACCCAATCCGGATTAGAATCCAAGTCTATCAAACAGACTTGAAATAATATGAATACAATATGAACCATGATCAAAGTAAAAATCAACTATTTATGCAATGATCAATATGAAAGATAAAGATGTCACCGATTTAAGCGCGTAGAAGAAAGCTGAAATTTAACAATTCTCTCGGAGTTCAGCAGCCTTTGAATTACTTCACAATTAAAAAACTTGGTGCCTTTTAAAATGTATGTGAAGAAAATTTCAGAATGTGTATTGCTATGTATTCTGCTTGGTGTGTGTTATTGATCGCAAACCAAAGCTTATCCTTTTATACTAGATAAATTCCTAGTCATTGCTAATTAGGATATGATTGATTTTCAAAATAACAATTAGTCCTTTGGAGATGAGCACTAATTTTACATGTTGGAGCACTTGCTCAATTAGGAGAGATGTTAGGCAATCAGTTTGTTAAGCAATCAGAGTGACGTTAGGATGATTCAATCAACATTGACTTTAATTCCAAAAATCAATTGCATGTTCCACTTATATGTTTATACTGATATCTCCCAATAAGGTAATGCAAGAATCCTGCTTTGATCAATATATTACCGTTAGTTGTAAACAATCAATTAATTACTCAATCTTGGTAAGTAAGGAATGCTTGACCCAGTAAGTATAACCGTTACAAAAACTCTATGTGGACATAGAAATTGGACATGAATGTATTTGAATTTCACTTATTTGTATTTTGACCAATGTTTGAAAAAGCTAAAAGCGTTTTTCTCCGGACGAGGTGAGGCGTAAGACTCGATTTGAAAATATATGTTATTGATAAATATTGATTATATACAAATTTTGTGGTGATGAATAATTTAGAGAAAAATATTCAGTTATCAACACTTGACTCCGTCGAGTTATCAACACAAGAATTTATTTTTTTCGTTCTAGGCACTTAAGTGTAGGAAATATAAAGAAATAGGGGTTGAACTGATACTTTTAAAACTTCAGGGGTTGAAATGAAAGAAAATAAAACTATAGAGGCTGATATGTAAAATTTTAGGGGCTATTTTGAAATTTAAGAAAACTTTTGGGACTAAACTAAAAATTTATAAAGACTATGGAGGTACCTAATTGTAATTATCCCTAAGATATTTAGTCAGACGATGAATACTAGATGAGTATTAGTATATATACAGTAATGTTATTAGTATTGTAGTCTCTATATATATACTAATATACATGTGATATATTATATATATATATATAATTGTAATAGAAAAACAGAAAAAGATCAGAAAACAAAAAAGACGAACTGTTGACTGTAGAGAAAAAGAAGCAGAAGAAGAGTGTACCTGGCGGGCAAGAGAGATCTGAAGATTCTGAACTGTCGCTCGCGAGTTTCGTGACTGCTGAAACCTCAAGTGAGTCTTAGGATTTTTTTTAAGTCAAACCAAGGCCCAAGCCTTAATGCGCCTAGAGGCGATTCGCACTAAGGCGTAAGCCTTAGACAAATGATGCGCGGACCTCTGTTTTTCCCTTTGAGGCTTGAGCCTCGCCTTAGCAACCATCCGCCTCGCAATGAGGCGCGCCTTGAGGCGTGCGCCTCGATCGTCATTTCGAACAATGATTTTGACCCCCAATAGTGAATAAAAATACAAATAGGTGAAATTCAAATACACTCATGTACAATTTTCATGTCCAATTTCATTGTCCACCTAGAAGAGCTCTAACCGTCATAAGCTTTTGGTCAGCCATTGACTTCTAGTTAATTAAGGAATTAAGTCCATAAAAGATTCAATCTGATGAATTAGCAGCTTGATATTTATATTAGAGAAACAGTTGAACCAATTAGATAGATATCTTTAATTATGGAAGGAGGAAATCAATTAATTAGACCATTTTCCAATCGGATGGGCAGCTAATTAAGATTTCAGCATTTCCATATTAATTTTAGAAGCCCAAATAATTTATTCCATTATTAATCAAGCACTCATAATTATTTAAATGCAATGCAATATCCTAGAGCATTGATTGAGAAATAATTAGAGCTAGGATCTTACATAATATCTAGGGCAAGTCATTTGCTTCCAATCTAATAACAAAGTCATCATCAAAACGATGGAATATGACTAAGTCAACACGCAATGATCCCCTAATTCAATCATGATGGACTTGCAGTTAGATGTTATAAGCATTTGCTATTATTGGAACAACAGCTATTGGAAGAAAAATCTGTTTCCTGTTAACGATTAATTTTTCTCATGCAACATGAAAATATTGATTCTTGTCCTTTTGTTATTTTTGGTTTTCAGATTCTTGAAATGGACACCTATAGGTACCATGGTCACTCTATGTCTGATCCTGGGAGCACATATCGGACACGTGATGAGATTAGTGGTATTAGACAGGTTGATATATTATATAGATTTTCTTCTCATGTGATATGTTTGTTGAAATTTTCAGGGTCTGTTTAGATAGCAATTTCAAGTATGTTTTCATTTTTAAATAAACAATATTTGTTTGGACAACGTTTCAGTTCTTTTTTTTTCTTTTTGGAAATGATGCATAACCCAACTTTTTTGAATTTATTATGGACTTTAAGAAGAAACTGATGTACCACATTGTGTACAGACTACAGATCAGGTGTAACATTTAAGGGAGAGAGGGGTAACATTTAAGGGGGAGAGAGGGGGGGATGTGTACCTAACATTGTCCATTTCAGAAAACATCTACTTTTTCATTTTGAAAACAAGAAAAGAAATAAAAGAGTTTAAAACTATAAGAAGACAATAGAAACGTTTATGTAGTGACAGTTATTATGGACTTTAGATAAAGAAATAGTTTTTTCTTATTTTCACATGAAAAGAACTTTTTACGAATGTTTTTTGATAATGTTCGCAGAACATGTACTTATTTTTCAAGTCTTAACCCTCACACGATATGCTTTTGGGATTTACTTTGTTACTTGCAGGAGCGTGATCCAATTGAAAGAATAAGAAAGCTAATATTTGCTCATGATATAGCCACTGAAAAAGAGCTGAAGGTAAATCTATTATCTGTAAATTTGACTTTACTCTTCAAAAGCCCTGTATTTGCAATATTTTGTTTTTTGGCTTTAACTTCTTGGGTATTTGTAATGTTCTTTATCATAATGAGAATTGGTCTAGTATATTGTACGAGGAACAACTGTATAATGAGCTTAACTCTGCCTTCAATTTTCTTGTCCAGGATATAGAGAAGGAAAAAAGAAAGGAGGTTGACGAAGCCATTGCTCAAGCCAAGGTATGAATTATGTCATAGCCACCCCTATTTGTGAAACTTTTATCAGTTCGAGTTTGACATTTCTGAAATCTGGTCTTCTATGAATACTGGTGATCAACAATCTATTTTTCTTTTTGGTTTTGCAGGAAAGCCCCATGCCAGATCCATCTGAACTCTTCACCAATGTGTACGTGAAAGGATATGGAGTTGAGGTAGATTCTATCTCCTGATTTACTGATTGTTGAGAAATGCTTCTAAAGCAAATATATATATAAATTTTTAAAAAATAGCAGTCCAACAATAAATTAGAACAAGAGTGACTACTCATAATCAGAACCTGGTGCCATATTTTTCTTGTTTTACTTTAATCCCCCAATGGATTTTTATTTACAGGTTGACCCCCAATTTTTTTAATGCAAATTAAAATTTTGAACCCCTGAATCTTCCAATGTTTCTTCATTATGTCCCCGTCACAAATACCATCCATCCTGTTGTCCGTGTTCTGAGTAAATTGAAAGAGGGGGGTGTGGGGGGCCAGGGGGGAGGAGAAGAGGAGACTGAAAATCATGTTTCACATATGTTCTTCTGTGCTTCATGCGGTAATTGTGGCACCTAGACTCATAGAACACCTATCAGTTACACCCCTAACATTAAGAATGACGATCCTTCAACAAATTGGATGAGTAAACAAACTTACGTGGGAAAGATATTTTGGAAGCTTAAGGATACAATGAGCCCCCGTGTGAGTTTTAAAGCTTAGAAATATTTGAAAGCATATGCATTACTTTGATTCCATTTTGAGACTTTTCGGAAGTATAAAACCTGCTGTTAAAGGTAGATCAAGACTTTTCTGTGCTTCATGTGGTAATTGTGGCACCTAGACTTATAGAACAGATATCAGTTACACCCCTAACATTAAGAATGACTATCCTTCAACAAATTGGATGAGTAAACAAACTTTGGTGGGAAAGATATTTTGGAAGCTTAAGGAAACAATGAGCCCCTTTGTGAGTTTTAAAGCTTAGAAATATTTGAAAGCATATGCTTTACTTTGTTTCCATTGTGAGGCTTTTCCGAAGTATAAAACCTTCTGTTAAAGGTAGATCAAGGCTCCTAAAGACCTGCAAAGAAATATTCAAGATTCAGTTTTTGTAAAATAGGTCTGTTGTTTAATCTGTGTTTACCTGCCATTCCAAAATTAAATGTCTACCAATTGAATGTTGTTTTATATTTGAAATTACTGTGAAGACTTGTAATTAGACTGGAGATATATTTCAGAATTAGTTGTGCCCAGTAGCATTGGTAAGCTTTATGTGTACATGATTGTTTTGGGCGGCTTGTTTATCGATACATTTTACTTACCCAGAACAATAACTTCTTCACAATCTCTGGCAGGCCTGTGGAGCGGACAGGAAAGAAGTTAAAGCTGTGCTTCCTTGAGAAAATTTGTGACCTTGCCTCTCCATGAACCAATAAGAATAACAAGGAGTAATATGAACAATAGGAGGTTGTGTACTAAGTTTTACTTGTTCTTTCTTCTTAAATAGGAAATGTTTTCTTTTTTTCCTTAAATGGCTATAATTTTGAAATGATGTAATTTTTTGGGGGAGGTGGGGATGCCTTTGATAGTGCTCCTCGAGTGAGTCGCTGTTATTTCTACTTCTGTATGTGAAGCAACGTATTTCAACTTGAAACATTATATTATTGTTTTCTCGAGGAGTTTGTGTACGACAAATAATATATGGTTGTGGAAACATGTGTACATTTCTTTTCTGCTACTCCCGACTTGGATGATGAGGCCTTCCTTTGGGAAGGGGTTAGTATGAAGCAATTGATTAATATAATACTGACATGCGGACGAGTTTGTATATGTGTCAGTATTTTATTGGTCAATTGATCAATTTATCAAAAAAATAACTTCATGTTAACCGGATCTTTTATTTTGCTTTTCATGTTTAAAAACTGATTTTGCCTTTCATGTTTAAAAACTGGTATGCATCCGCATCTATGCTATGCATTCCACTCATTTTGTTAAAAATTTCAAACAAAATTTTAATTTCCCTCTCAAATTAAAAATTAAATTTAGTTGTTACACTCGGTCTCCGTTTTTGAATTTGGGACAGAAGATAAAAGGATAAAAAAACTTAATTTGTAATGGAAAAGAAAAAAATAACTAAAAATTTGTATATTGATGATGTTATTGAGTTCATAAAGAAAAAGAAAAGAAAATTTAAAATTTACATTTATGTTAGTTTTATTAAATTTATAATTTAAACGGTATAAAAAGGATTATAAAGAATGTTCTTATGTTATTTAACTTTCCATTTAAATTCGTTTATTTCTTGACAAAAAAAGTTTAGCAAAAAAGAAAATGGCCAAGTTTTTCATCCAACTTTTTTTTTGTTCGTTAAAAAATTCAATAACAGAAAAATTAGACAAAAAAACGTAAGTTTGTATTCTCATTTTTCTTCCATTTTAAAACTTAACAAGAGAGTGTTGGTGTAAAAATAAGAGTTATTTTGGTAGCACTATTTTTTAGATATTTTCAAATGTTCCACTCTCGTACGAAGAATTGAGACTCACTATCTTTTGATGTGAGCTAGATTTAAGCTAGATTTAAAATTATGTATAAATATCAAAAACACATAAAAATATCAATTTCCGTTATTTTTTGAGTGGGCTAACCGTTAGTTTAGTTGTTTTCTTCTGTGTTTTGGTTATTATTTTACATAAATACTATGAAATACTACTACTACTTTTAAAAGAGACGGTGAGCGAGTCTGTGACGGTGTGAGTGGAGCTTTTCTTCTGTGTTTCTGTCCAACTTCGTTTCTTGTTTTTATATCCCTATCCCTCGTGGAATATATATATATATATATATAGTCCGGATTTTAAGCTCACCCCTTATCCAACTCACCCGAGCTCACCCCCCTTTAGCGACGGACCCGGCAACGGTTCGGTCATACAACCGTCGTCTATACTTTTAGCGACGGACAATGTATGATTGAACCGTTGCCGGGTCCGTCGCTAAAGGGGGGTAAACTCGGGTGAGTTGGATAAGAGATGAGTTTAAGATCTAGATCGTATATATATATATATATATATATATATATATATATATATATATATATATAGGGGAATGATCCATAGCATCTATATGGTATGAAATAAAAAGTGGCATATAACATCTTAACCCTCCGTTTTATCTTTGGGTGGCTGAGATTAAGACTGGGAAGTTACCGTCCGCTAGTAATTCTAACGGACGTGATTAATCAAATTATTTGCCACTTTTGCCCTCACCTTTACTTTAGCCAAAACAAATACTAGCGGACGGTGTATAACATTTCCAATTCACAGTAATTTCGAAGAACCCTAGCTTCTGTGCCTACAGCATTCTACTTCTACGAATTTGCGAATTGTGAATTGGATAATTTCGAAGAACCCTAGAAGCAAACTACTACAGCAAATCGGCAACAAAACTTGGATTTTGCTTCTGCGCATCTTCTCATCCTTGGGTAATTTTCTAGAACCCTAGAAGCAAACTACAGCATTCTGCTTATGCGAATTGGGCAGTATATATATATATATAGGGGAATGATCCATAGTACCTATATGTTATGGAATAAAAAGTGGCATATAGTATCTTAACCCTCCGTTTTGTCTTTGGGTGGCTAAGATTAAGACTGGGAAGTTACCGTCCGCTAATAATTCTAGCGAACGTGATTAATCAAATTATTTGTCATTTTTGCCCCCAGACTAAACCACTTTTGCCCAGTAATTGCATGGTCCGCTAGACTTACTAGCGGATGGTAAGTGATTATCTAACACACGAATTCCATAGAAACAAGAATTCTGCCTCTATTCCTCAAACAGTAAATCTAAAGTCCTCTGCAACAAGAACTCATGTTGTGTCCTCTGCAACAAGAACTTTGCCTATTCCTCAAACAGTAATCGAACTGTATATACAATTATTCATAGCACGAACTGTATATAATTATTCATAGCACACATGCAATGCAATTATTCATAGCACGAACTGTATATAATCAAACAGTAATACAATTATTCACTAGTAAATATATTAACTGCAACAGTAATACAATTCATGAGTTGCAAACCCAGTACATCCAGTAATACAAATCATCACAACACAGTTAGCATATTCTACATCAATTCAATAATTACACAATTTGAATTGATTACAACACCCAGAATCTAAACAAGATAAAATTCCAAATTAAAACAATTTACCAATTGTGTAAGTACAAATAAGCAACATCACATCCCCAATACATCAAAATTTCCAAATCTTCTGCCCCAGAGGCATGGAAGAGCTTTGACAACCCTAATCCAACAAGTCCTGCTACATAGTGCCAATATTCATCATAATCATCTATTGTCTCCACCTGCAAGCCAAGGAACTTGGTTAGGGTGTTGTGAAAGCTTCTTATATATTATTATCTTTTCTTGTATAGGGTGTTGTGTGGTGGTTGGGTAGCATTTATACTTTTTTGTGCTTCTCCTACAGGTAACGCTAGTTTGATAACACACATGAACAGCAAGGGGGAAGGAGAAACATATAATCTGGTGTATAATTTTTCCAGGTGAAATAGGAGGGAACTGGTTCAGCCAATGCTTTTCACTTTCCTTCAAATGATTTTAGTATATTCCCTTAAACTCATAAAGCATGGGACTGGTAAGTGGCCAAGCAACATATGCCAATTATTTAACTTAATTCCTGGTTCACTCGGTTGAAACAAAATGCAAGATGTCAGCTTTGACAGTTCTTCCTTAATTTGAACTTTACAATTATAGGGACCATCAAAACAGTAATTGATCAAGTGCACAAGAGAGATCACATTTTTCCAACATCTCTTGGTACAGAAGCAGAGCTCACAAACAGCTCATCAATGGTTTGAAGTTTGAACATCTGCCAAGCTAAGCTCCAACAAAAGCTCCCTAGTTGGATTTGAGCTCAAGTCAAACATGAATTCCCTCAATTTCTGATGGCCTTGACCTCAAACAACTAATACTCGACTCAGTTCATTTGCAGCCTTAGTAAAGCACAGCCATCAAAGTAAGAAAAAAAATTCATCCCTTTTTGCATCTTTGGGTAGAAAATTGAAAGCACTCAATTTAATCATTGCAGTTAAGTCCTAAAACGTAAAAATATCAAATAAAGACGGTTGTTATGTAGACTAGGGGAATGAATCAATTGACAAATATGAACAGTTACAAAACTAACAAGTAGGAGAACGAAATACTCACATGAAAAGTGTCAGTCCTTATCATATATGTGGCGATGAAAAGCCATCAAGATAGTTACTTTAACCTCTGTAGGTATGCAAACACTCTAAATATGTTAAATTGTGTGCACAGGGAACTAAATTTTGAAAATTGAAAGCTTAGCCATACGGATATGATGAAAACCTTCTATGTATCTTATGAAGTTGATGGGGCAGGCAATAACAATGTGATCATAACTATATATGTATGTTCATGTGAGTATGACAGATATTTTTTACTTGGTGAGACCAATCATGTAACTATCCAAAACAAAAACAGTACTATCTATGAAGTATGAAATCAATTTGCAGCATAGATACATGCAACCGGAAAAAAAAATTAGTATAGTTAAATCCGATGAGTTCCTTATCCTAAATAGCCTCGGGCGAGAGACGACAAATTAAAAATAAGGCACAAGTACAGAATCAACAAGTAAAAATAGACGACTTTATTTTGAAAAGTAAAACAAGAAAGTGAAATGAAAAGGCACAAGTGCAGAAGACGTGAAAAAACTATTTTGGACCATATCCAAAACCATCAATAGCTGAAAGGAGAAGAATCAAGTGATCATTACTACTTAATTCATCAATAACATACAATATTAATAAGTTTTATAATCTACAAAATTTTAATTGACAAAAAACAATGGTCCAAGATATTGAAAAGATATTTCCAAATTAAAACTTCCTCACAACAGTGCCTGTGCCAAATATGTTAGCAATAAGCTAATTGGCCTAATCCGAGTCTTTTTTATACCTCTGTAAATAATAATGTTAGCAAAATGTCAATATTTTACCTTCCTGCTGAACTTCTTCTCAAGTTCCCTTACAAGCTCAGTATGAATCTTGCGGAAAGCCTTCCTCAATCGATAAGGAACATGGATCACAACAGCTTTGCGATTCCCATATATATCAGCTTTACCCAATTCGGATAGGAAGTTGTAGCGTATTCGATTAATTTCGAAATCTTGTTGCCGATTTGCTGTAGTTTGTTTCTAGGGTTCTTCACTTTTGCCCAATTCGCATAAGCAGAATGCTGCAGTTTGCTTCTAGGGTTCTAGACAATTACCCAAGGATGAGAAGATGCGTAGAAGCAGAATCCAAGTTTTGTTGCCGATTTGCTGTAGTAGTTTGCTTCTAGGGTTCTTCGAAATTACCCAATTCGCAAATTCGTAGAAGTAGAATGCTGTAGGCGCAGAAGCTAGGGTTCTTCGAAATTACTGCGAATTGGAAATGTTATACACCGTCCGCCGGTACGACTAGCGGATGTATATAATTGT
This sequence comes from Panax notoginseng, assembly GCA_016801055.1. Lineage (NCBI taxonomy): Eukaryota > Viridiplantae > Streptophyta > Magnoliopsida > Apiales > Araliaceae > Panax > Panax notoginseng. The sequence goes on along the minus strand of CM029022.1, from coordinate 7,025,187 downwards.
AGCTGATTTGTTTTGGCTAAAGTAAAGGTGGGGGCAAAAGTGGCTAAAGTAAAAGTGGGGGCAAAAGTGGTAAATAATTTGATTAATCACGTCCGTTAGAATTATTAACGGACGGTAATTTTCTAGTCTTAATCTCAGCCATCTAAAAATAAAACGGAGGATTAAGATGTTATACGTTATAAAACTAGTTTTTAGCTCGAGTAAGGACAAATGGCACCGTCTGACAGGTGTTGTATCAATCGATTTAGTGACCTTTCTTTATTATTTTTATTAATTCATAAATACTAAATTATTTATAGTACTACTTGTAGTAGTCAGAAACATACTTTTTCATTTTCGTTGCAGCCTAGTCAGTGGGCCATCAATTCATTTTGAGAATCCAATGCGTTGCACCACCACCAACTTAATTCCTGCCTCAACTCCTCTCATCTTTTTTCATTTAAATATTTTTCAAAATAAGAGTTTTATTTTATTTTTTCTATTTTAAATTACAAACTTTATTCATATTTACATTTTAAAATATAACATAACCATAATATTCCATTGTTTTTCAGAATTATCATCACAGTATCAATATTATACAATTACTACTAAATTAAACATTAGTTATATTTAAGTATTAAACATAAAAGAAATATATATATGTAGTCTTTAAAATTTATAAATTTAACAAATAAAACTCCATTTTTATGTAACACAAGAGTCTCATTTAAATATTAACATTGTATCAAATATTACTAGGTCTTTTTAACATGGTCTCAGCTAAATATTATCTTAATAGTAATAAATTATTTAATGTAAAAATATTTTATCATAAATGTTCTATAAGAGCCTCATAATTCTAATGGTATTTAAATAAACTAAAACATATATCCCGGAATACCATCAGAATTATGTGATTAATTTTATATGCCTTACAAATAAATAGAGAAAATTAAATTAAACTAGTAGAAAATTATACTAAAGTGTATATGTGTAAATAAATCGGGTCGAGTTATTCATATTTGGTTCACAAAAATTATTGAGTATGAAATTAAGTTTAGTTGAGACTCGTTTAGCTACCGAGTCGAACACAATCTTAAATTGAGCCCGAATAATTTAAACTTTTTAAATAAATATGATACGAGTAATAATAAAAAAAAATTATAATTTAAAAATATTTGAATTATTTATATTTGAAATGGAGTTGGAATCCAAACAACTCACCATAGGCCTTATATGTGAAGCTTAACATGCTCCACGGATGCATGTAATATGTCATGCTGTTGTGTGATTGACAAACAACTCACCATAGGCATCTTTTTGTATCGATATGAGTAATTAATTGACCTTTGATTTCTTCTATTTAATCTTTTTTGAATAATCAGTCATTTATTAAAGTATTTAAAAGGTTTTGTTCCCAAGAAATAAATTTATTAAGTTCTCCATTTAATGCAAATATCTGTGTAAATGTCGCATTATTATTAAGAATCTGATTACTATAAAATTAATTTCACAATAAATTAATAAATTAATTAATAAAAATACGTGAAAGAAAAATCACTTCTCGATAGAAACTTTATTAACCAACTTAATAATAATGGGCAAACCTCATAAGGTAGAGTCATTTGGAAACTACTCCCTCCGTTCTTTAATATAGGTCGTTTTAGAGTGTGCACAAATATTAAGAAAATAATTGTAAAACATTAAATATACTATCAATTGCCTATATTGCCATTGTATTGAAAAAAAGAGTATTATTTATTGGACAAAAAATAGTAAGAGAACTAAAGTTATATTTATTATTTGGAGTAATATTAAAAACTAAGTAATTAATGCTTACTTGAAATTCTCAAACGACTTATATTTAAGAACAAAAATATTTCTCTAAAACGACCTATATTAAGAAACGGAGGGAATAATAAATATGAAACCACTCCCTCCATTTAATAAAATACTAAAATGTTGGCTAACCGATGCTTACGATAAACTAACCTTGATATAGTAGTAGCCGTAGTACTTAGTACTCCTATCAAGTTGGTACCCTGAAAGAATCTCAATCAAACTAATTAACCTCAAATAATTCCACCTGACAGACTCTCTATCTATATAATTAATCTGTAAATATATTCAGTTATCCATGACCGATTTTGGTGAACTTGTTACTTATTTTATAATTAAAATAAATCAACTAGACATCCCCCACAGCCCAGCCCAGCCCAGCCCAGCCGCTTACATATATTCTTCCTTCTTGGTTCGTACTCATGTGTCGGTGATTAGGTGACTTTGTTAATGGTGCAATTCTTTTTTTGAAATAATAATATTAACAGTCTCAAATTCTTTATTTTAATAAATGTATCTAATGATAATAGTGATTAAGTAGTATGTTTTTTACGATTTACTATGTCTGAAAAGTATTAATAATAGAATATTCAATTCTGTGTTATTTAAGACCAATTTAGAATAAAAAATTTAAAACTTGTAACGTAATTATTTATATTTCCCCTCTTTTTTTTAATTTACAAGTTAAAGTTTATTACTACTCCAATATGAATTCTATTTATAGTTGGTATCAAGCGAGTCATGTGTATTGAGAGTAGTGGATTTTGGCCTGGGCCTAGTACTTTAATTAAGAACTGGCTGGCCTACGTACAGTTCCTACATGCAATGTTGGCGCATCTTATATTGGGGTATTTTGAAAGTGGTTAGTATGAAGTTTATTTTTGGATAAGTTAATCAGTTGACCAATAGAATATTGACATGCAGACGAGATTGTACGTGTGTCAGTATTCTATTGACCAATTGATCAACTTACCAAAAAAATAACTTAATACTAACCAGATTCGGGTACTTTATGTTAGAAGAAAGACATTAAGGTGGCGTTTCCTTGGCCACATGAGAAGCATATATATGCAATGAAGAATGAAATGGATGGATCTTAGTATTAGTTGTTGGATTGCATCTTCAAATAATGTGTTTGATTTACTTGGTCATGCTCACTGCTACTCTGCTAGTATACTACTACTACTATCTCTTTATGAGTATTGAATACTATCATTACTCAATTGCTTCTTACTTGGAGTAATTAATAAGGAGCCGTAAACCATGGATCTCCCCATGGAGTAGTAGTATTATTATTTTTTACTTGCAATTCCCTATGCCTGTTAACATTGCACTCGGTTTCCCAATTTAATTTACTATAAAACCAAATGATGAATATAATAAAATAAAGGATAATATAATCGAATTATATAAATTAAAGTTTTATATTTATTCAGAGTATATTTTAAAAATATGAGATACGAAGAACGTAGAGAGGATCCAAAACCCCGCTTGTGTTGTTGGTAAAATAGGGAGCACGTGGTCAATCATGTGGCAAGTAGGCTTTTTACACAGGCAGGCAGGCAGAGATAGCGCAGCCGTCAACATCAGTCACAAATTACACGTAAAGGCCCAAAATACAGCTGGGGATCATCATATGAACAACTGGCATTGCATTACTCGACTTGAATGGTGGGATAGGAATAAATACGCAGTACTCTAACTCCTACTCCTACTCTCTCTTTCATTTCATTAACACCTCAGCGGCCCAGCTCATCTCTCAGATTCTCTTATTTGACCAACACTCTACCCCCTTGGATATAAAAGTCTTAAATGATTTTTTGTGTATACTCTATTAAAAATGAGAATAAAATACTTAATACTAGCACTAGTAATATTAAAATCAATTCTATTAATGCATTTAATACGACTCTATTAAATTTGATAGTTTCAAAATGTACCGGCTCACTCGCTTATTATTTATTTGAGGAAGAATTTGTGAAATTATTAAATTTATTTTTAAAAATATGAATTTTCAATAGAAATATAAAATAATTAATATTAAAGGTGTTATTTAGATTTTTTTTGTAAAAAACATATTTTTTTAAGCTAAATAAATATTTAACTTGAGATTATTTAAAATAATACTCTCTCTATTCAAAAATTAGTGATACAATTTGACTTTTGAAGTCAAATGACGACATATTAGAATAATTTGACTTTTAAAGTCAAATGAGAACATATTAAATTTTAATATATCGTTATTTGATTTCAAAAGTCAAATTATATCTCTAATTTAGAAAAAAAAAATAAAAACTTATTTTGACGGAGGGGAGGGAGGGAGTAGCAATCAAACTTTAAAAGTTAATGTATTTATGTGTAATAATTAATCTATAAATAATAACAAAATTGCCACGTCTCACTAAAAAAAAGTGATAATACAGATATAGATAATCTGTCATACATACTCAAATAATAGTCTCCTCCGAATTATCGATTTTTTGTCGTCGTTGTCTTTTAGGCTTAATGTTTAATTTAAATTACATAATTATTTGCCAAGTGAGGAAAGTTTAAAAGAGGATCCACTAATTTTGTGACATTTCAATTAAATTTGTAATGATGTGTTTATTTAAATTCCTTTACATAAAAAATAAAATTATGCTATTTGAATGTAGTAAAATTCTTGGTTCTGAACTGAATTCTGGGGAGGGGAGGGGAGGGGAGGGGAAATACAAACAAACAAACTGTATTTTATGTCCATTTTACCGAAATATTTTTACGACGACTCCGTGAATACATTTTTTTTATTTAATTTGGGAGAAATTTATTTTATTTATATAATTCGGCTACGGCAGGTTTGGCGTGAATTGCTGAACTACTTCGTCGTGCTCACGAGTTTCCCTTCAAACTAATGCCGGTGGACGGTGGTTGAAGTGAATTTAGCATCATCATTACTACTATTAGTAATTAATTTTTAGGAATTTGATGTTCATGACTTGTTATTGAATTGATGCTATACTCACTTTTATTTATATTTTAATTAATTAATTTGTTGATTCTTAAGACTAGCTGCCTCCATTGTAATTCACTTCACAATGATTGAATAAAAAAATAAAAGGGTATATAGCCAAGAGTTGAATCATGAAACTTCTAAGCTAAGGACTTTTAATCTTATACATGAAGCTATTGCAAATAACAATACCATATACCACCACTTAGACTTAATATTAATAGCAAAATATAATTTATATGTCCAATATAAAATATGGTTAATGTACAACTAACGGTAAATAATAAAAAATAATAATAATAATAATGTGTATGTCATTTTCTTACTCTCTCATATATATTCATACAAATACATAAATACTATAATTAATATTAACATAAATTTATCATCGTATCTATGTTAACAATTTAGAATAAATGATATTCTCAAATCCCACTTTTTCAAAATTGATATTGTAATAAATGTTATTAATTATAACATTTATTATTTCATAAATTTAATGCATAACAATAATATTGAGTTGAGAAATTCAAAATTTACTTTAAAAAAATTAATGAATGACTTAATAATTTAGAATAAATGATAGTACTCCCTAGTTCCACCTTTCTTCTTCTTTTTTTTCTATTAAAATACGGGAAAAAATTATGCGGACAGAACTATTATTTAAAGACAAATATGTCCTTAGACATTACTGCAATCGTATTGGCCAGAAGAATCACACTAACTAAAATTAATTCCTAAAAGTAGATTTATTCAAATAAAAATAATTGTTAATTTACGTCACGCTAATAAAATCTCCCTATTTTATAAAAATTATTTTCAATAATCTGGTTTCTAAGCAAAAACTACAGTAGTTACTAATTTAGCGCGTATCAAGGTAACAGCATTCGGTCAATTAAACGATACACGCGATCCAGGACCGCGTGAAAAGTATACACAGTGTGCACAGAAGTAAGTACTAGTCTTGCAAGGTGGTTTTGCGCTGGCCCAATCCAGTATAAAACTGGCTCTTCCCCCCTACCTCACACAGAGTGACAGAGAGAAGAAGAGGGAGGGGCCAAGCAAAGTGTAGTATTAATTGCCCCCATTTCCATTTTCATTTAGATTTTGGAGGGAGTAAGAAATAAGGAAAATCCTCCTCTTTCTATGTTTTCCAAAGTTATAGAACGGAATACCGCGTTTCATTGGAAAGTAAACTCCGTGTTGCGCTAAATTTCTTTCCATAAACCTCAAATATAACCATAATTATGTATTGAATTGACCATTCTTAATTGGTCTTTACTTCTCTAGACTCGTCTTTTATCTTTCTCCTCCTTTCCTTTTTCAACCTACAATATAATGCTCTAATGCAATAGCTGTATTCAACTTCCCAAGAAGATATTAATATTACCAAGAAATAACCGAGATGCCTAGTTTCCAATTTTCTCACCCTCGTCTCCGATTAGCCCTTTTCCTGTTGAATTTCCTCTGTTCGCCGTTGATATGCCTGGGGATTCGTTCTTTCCCGGCCAGTAATGGCGACAGGAAGGCTGAATCGGGTTTCAGCAATTTGTTCGGCTTCAATGAAGCGCCGGAGTACCGAAACGGGGTGCACTGCCAGCAGTCACCCGTCCACGTGGCGACGACCCTCGACTCGGAATACCTACGTGGGTCGATGGCTGTGGTGCACTCCGTCCTCCGCCACGCCTCCTGCCCTGAAAACGTCTTCTTCCACTTTATCTCAGCCGAGTTTGACCCAGCGAGTCCACGAGTTCTGAGTCAACTCGTCCGCTCCACTTTCCCCTCCCTCACCTTCAAAATATACATCTTCAGAGAAGACAAAGTAATCAACCTCATATCCTCATCAATCCGCCAAGCCCTCGAAAACCCATTGAACTACGCCCGGAATTACCTCGGGGACATCCTTGACTCGTCCGTTGACCGAGTCATTTACCTGGACTCGGACGTGATAGTCGTTGACGACATAAGCAAGCTCTGGAACACCGAACTCACTGAGTCACGAGTCATCGGGGCTCCGGAGTACTGCCACGCCAACTTTACTAAATACTTCACCGACAACTTCTGGTCCGACCCGGCGCTACCGGGAGTATTCGGGTCGAAGAATCCGTGTTATTTTAATACGGGTGTGATGGTGATGGAGTTGAGGAAATGGAGAGAAGGAGATTACCGGAGGAAAATAGAGAACTGGATGGAAGTGCAGAAAGGGAAAAGGATATACGAGCTGGGGTCATTGCCTCCATTTTTGCTGGTTTTCGGTGGAAACATCGAGCCCATTGACCACAAGTGGAACCAACACGGGCTGGGCGGAGACAATGTGAAGGGGAGCTGCAGGTCACTTCACCCTGGTCCGGTGAGCTTGTTGCATTGGAGTGGAAAGGGCAAGCCTTGGGTCCGGCTCGATGAGAATAGACCCTGTCCGTTGGATTATCTTTGGAAGCCGTACGATCTTCACAAGCCCATTGGAAAGCCTATGAGAATGAAAAATATTGACAATCATCAACCATTGGCCTTATCGACTAGTAGTTCCAATTTCATTGGGTATTCCAATTATTTGATTTGATTTGATTCTTTCTTTCTTTCTTTCTTTCTTTCCCTCACATCACATGGTTATTCAGACATTCTTTGATAGCTGTGTACAGATTAAATTTTTTCGAATTACAAAATTTGAGATGGTTGAAGTTTGATTATTGATTGGTGAGTTCCTGTGAGTGGAACAATTTTGGCTTTGTGATTTGTATGGCAGATTTGAGGAAAATGGAATAACATACTTGTTCTATTTTTTGTCAATACTCTTCTCTTTATTAAAGCATCATTTATTTATTTATTTTTTTCATATATACTTTGGACAATTAGCAATGGACAAAGATGATTAGAGATTTGGTAGCCTTTTTTATTTATTTATCAACTTTGTGTTTTTGTAAAGAATAATAATATTAGTTTAGTTATAATAATAATAATAATAATAATAATAATAATAATAATGTGATAAAACAGTTGAGCAAGTTATGATTAAATTGATGACGATGATTGATTAAAAAGCTAAGCCAATATAAAACGAAGATCTAATTTAAGTGGACAAAGGATTTTTTCTTTGTTCCTTAGCTTGGAAGATTAACAATTTATACCGAAATCGTATCCGACGCTATTCGCATACTTCCTTTCCACGTAACATAACGGAGAAATATATATAAATAATATTAGCATCAGTCCAGTCCCCTGGCCCTAACTAAGTCTAAAACCAACAACCTCCGCCTTCTTTGAGCTTGTGTACTAATTTCATTTGAAGAACAAAGATTCATCATACTCTCCCGGCCCCCCAAAAAGTGACACAGTAGTATACTCCCTCCTCTATTTCAAATTAAATGCTTTATTTTAACTTTTTTAAAATTAAATTGATTACTTCTTTTTTTAAAATTTATATATAAATATACCATTTTAATTATAAAAATTGTGTTTGTTGTCAAATGTATATATTTTACTTTGACATAAAAAACATACAGGATGACCCACTTTCATGTGTAAAACACATGTTGAAATAGTGTTCTCCAAAATAATTTTAGAAATGGTCAATTCGATTAATTTGAGACGAACGGATGGAATATTTTTTTTACTAAAATTAAGAAATTTAAAGTAAAGAAGAGAGTGAGAAAGTTATTTTTACTCATAGTAGACTGACCTTACATACATATAGTACTATATATAGAGTAAAGGAAGGAATATTATTTTTTTCCTTTGTTTATTTATTTAAATTAGTGAACTCCACAGTCCACTCCAACAAAGTAAGTATTTTGAGAAGAAAATAGTTTAGGCTGGTTGGTTGTTAAAATTTTGGAAGAAATATATATATATATATATATATATTACTTTGTGATACACGCATTACATATCTCCAAGTGTCGATGTTGGTGGTTGGAATGGAATGGAATGCCATTTTTAGCAGTCCATCAGATCACCAGTTAACTTACTAGAGTAATTATTAGCAGCATATATAATAGTACGAGTAGTAAATAATACAAGAAGTTTGAATTGGTGTAATTGACTATGAAATACTAGTAGTAGTATATATGTCATCAATTCACTCGTCAGTCGTGGTGTGGTCGCGGGGAGACTTTAGGTCGAGCTACGAGTTTAATTAATCTCCATTAATTAATTAATTTCGTCCCTTGCATTAATTAATTAATTAATTTCGTCCCTTGCATTGCATTTGATGCTGCTGCTATTATATTTATAGATTGATAGCATCATAGCAGCGCCACCACGGTGGGTGGGTGAGTGGACTTGAAAATTATTGAGACGAGACAAACATTATTATTATTATCAACTACTAACTGTAAATATGGAATACACAGTTGAGAATTCACGGAGCTGTGGCTGTTAATAGGTGAAGCCGGAAGTTTAAGATCTCGTTTTCAAACATTAATTTTTTTTTTTATTATTATTATTATATGTACCACATGAATTCCTTAATTGAGAGGAGAGGAGAGGAGGGGTGGGGTGGGGTGGGGTGGGGTTGGGGTGGGGGTTTCATCACATTAAAATAAGCCTACCCTATCATTACCATCCATCCAATCCAGGGAATAAGATTCGAATGTCATGATTAGAATTATACTACTTCTACTACTACTAGTGTTTGAAAACATAATTAATTTGGCAAAGTCCAATTCCATGCGAAGGCCGAAGGGAAGGGAAGTCCCCCCTTACAAGCAGGGTATACATTTCTTGCATGGTAAAGAATACTTGAGAATTCCAAGAATAATAAATAGAGTAAGAGGAACTAACAAAACTAAATTATAAAAATACGAAATATAATACTTATAAACTTTTATTTTCTTTAATCAATCAATATTATGTCATTCATTTAATAATAAAAACTTTTAATAATTACTAATACTTTTTTTTGATAAACTACAATTAAATGAATTCATATAAAGACTTCCAATTTCACCAAACAAAATGATAAGTTAATACTATTTCAGTATTATTATTAACGACCCCATTAAATTAAATTTTTTAAAATAAAATTAAAAAATTCACCCTCCAAGGTTCTTTCGAATCCTCGTCACATCTTGGCCGTTAATTTGAAACCCCTTCTTCAAAATATCATCAGGAATCCCCGGGTTTGAGGTAAATGTAGCAAGAGAGGCAATTTGTGCACCAGGATTCTGGCTATTGAGACCGGACACGGTTAGGGCTGGGGCCTTTGAATCAAGGTTGGATAAAAAATGGACCAAGCCTTTAGGAAATACAAATGTATCACCGGCCCTTAATTGTTGTGTATAGAGGCGATTAGACGTGTCCACGAATCCAACAAGAAGTGAACCTTTAAGGAGTATGGTCACTTCCGAGGCCCGAGGGTGCGCATGGGGTGGTACAAGTCCATCAGGCCCTAAATCCACTCGGGCCATGGTTAAGCCCAACGTGTTGAGCCCAGGTAAATTCCGAACATTAGTGAGAGTGACATTGAAGCCGAAGGGGTTGGTCCGGGTGTCGGCGGGCTTGGATAAAGCAGAAGTGGCAAAATGGGAAGATTTTGCTAGTGCTGGATCAATGCATGGTACTCCATTGCAAAAGAAGGTTTGGGGAGTTTTTGTATCTGCAATGCAGTAGTCTTGAAGTGGATCTGGGTCGGGTTTGACGAGGTCCGATAGAATAATTAGGCAAATGCACAAGTAGAGGAGCAAGTAAGAATTTGTTGTCATTGTTTGTTATCAGAATCAGACCAGAGAAAGTTTGTGGTGTGATGGGATTTGATTCCTACAAAGAAAGGACAAGGTGGTTATATATATATACTTTCACTCTGGACAAGGCATTAAGTAGCTTAAGAGCATCAATCATTACTTAGATGAGGAAAAGCACAATGCAAGCTAGGCTGGCTGGCTAGCTAAAGGAGTATGATTTACAGCAAAAGCTAGAACAGAACAGAACAGGAAATCTAAGTAGATGATCATTGATGGGACCAAGTTTTAAAGATTATTTACAAAAAATAATAAAAATGGAATAAAAGTTTATGAAAAAAAAAAAGAAAAAAAAAACTTAATTGGTGTTGGGGCCTATTGATAGCAACACTCTTCTACTGGGGACACAAATCTTCTAAGTTAATCTTACCCCACTTCTCCCAAGGTTAAGGACACTAATCTTCTAAGCTAATCCTACCCCATGTTAAAGGTGGTTGCTACTAAAGGATAAGGACTCATGATATCTTACCAAAAAATAAATTTTATTAATACTTATATAAAAGCTGAACCCCATAAGATTCAGGAAATTGTAATGTTTTCAAGTATACATTTTAACCTTTTTAAGTTAATTAGGGAAATTTTAAAATTAGCGTCAATTTATTTTAAAAAGTTTGAAAAATAAATATAGTAATTAGTAGCATTTTTTACTAGACAATTTACAATAATAATTATAATTATTTGTATTAAAAACATATAAATTCATCTAAATTTTAAATTTTTATAAATTATTTAAAAGTAAAAATGTACTCCATTGAAATGGATGGACTTGGATTACATCATATTCCATTTAAAGTGAGTTATATACTCTTGAACTAATGATATTTTGCTCTTTGAGTACGGTATCCACCGAGTCTCATCATACTCACTCTCATTAGAGCTATTATTATAAGTTTCTGACTGAAGTTCTCCATTTCAACTAAAACAAAAAAGAGAACAGCAAAAAAGAAGAAGAAAGACTATATTTCTCTTTTGTCTTTGTCGTAATTATATTGCTATCATTACTGATTTTGGGATCAGTTTTTCTGGTCAATTAGTTCAACTAATTAAATTCATTGGGTCCATGCTCGGAACATGCTGGCTCCATTATTGATCCAGAGATCTGTCTGTCACGTCCCCTTTCTCTCTCTTATTTATAGTTCCACTGTAGTACTACTTTTTTCTTTAGTGGGCCTTCCTTCACCATCTCTATCTTACTGTCTAATGGCTGATCTGAATCAATATCTTTTTGGGTCTTCCCAAATTTTGTGAATGAGAAATCCTTAGGCAAGAAACAACTAATACAATTCCAAATTTTACTGTTTGATTCGTTGAATCTTTGTTATGTAGTCATTTGTTTTCTATCTCACCCGCTAATTATTTTTGATAAAAGGTGTTTGCCTTTTCTTTTTATGCTTTCACAGTCTCGTAGTAGTAGAAAGGTGTAACCTTTCCGGGTAATAATTGTAAAACTTAGATTTCTTTCAATTATGTACCATTCTTTTTTTGTTGATGATTGGGTTTACCAATTTAGGATTTTTTCAGCAGAAATAGAAAAAGGAAAAGATTTTTTCTTAACCGTAAAAAGTTTTATGGATAATTTCCAAGTAAACAACAAAATAGAAAACACAGCACATGTATAGGCCTTCCTTGGGTTCCATTGTTCTTGTTTCCTTTTTGTCCTCATTTTGATCTCCTTTTTCTTGGTCTTTAGTGTGGTTCAGTGTATTGATAATAATTGCCCATGCTTGTCTCAGGTAATGATGTGCACATTTTGTGTATTTTTCTTGTAGCTGTGAGATAATTGAAAGAGAATCAATGGGTGAATCAGTGGTGGAAGTAGGGGATAACAAAAATAAGGTACACCTTCTTTCCGTTGATCAGTTAAAACTAGCCCATTATTAATTTTATCTACAATTATGTGTTTGAATTTGTCTTGATTATTTAAGATTCTTAGTTGATTTCCAAATATGAGTTAACAGATACTGTGTTGTTATGAGTTATCATACTGTTTCTTGCTTGAAAATATGCTTGAATTTTGGATTTTATGTTATTTAAACAGATGGGAGAGTCGGTTGCCTCTCATGGTGCTCTCGAAGTATCTATTTCGTTTGGTAGGTTTGAGAATGATTCACTTTCTTGGGAGAAATGGTCATCTTTTTCGCCAAATAAGTACTTGGAAGAAGTAGAGAAGTGTTCAACCCCGGGATCTGTAGCTCAGAAGAAGGCTTATTTTGAAGCCCACTACAAGAAGATTGCTGCTCGGAAGGCCGAGTTACTAGAACAGGAGAACGCAATGGGAACTGATTCTTCAAGATCCGATGGAACAAATTGCATAGAACGTATCACAAATACTTCTGGGACCGATGCTGAATGTGGTACATTCAATGGTCAGAGCTCTGCTGAAGAAGTTGAGCAAGACAACAATTCACTTAGTGCAGTGAGTTGCAGCCTTGTTGTTGAGCCAGCAGAGGATGATACCAATGCATTAGGATGTCAAACCTTGATTTTTGAGAGTGCTAAAGAAGAAATAAATGGAAAATCTCAAAGGAATGAAGTAATTTATCCAGAAGAAGCTGCTTTGGTTACAGAAGCGATTCTAAATATACCAGTGGAGGGCCAGAACACAGAGAAGCGGCCTCTGGAAGTGGACAGTGAGACGATAAATACTCAGGAAAGTAAAGAGGAAAAACCTGAGTTGGATGCACAAAATGTATCTCAGAAGGTGATTTTGGACCTTATCAGCCAAATGCTTTTTGGAGACGAATTACACCAAATTAATAATTTATTTGTCTTATTTTTCCTAAAAATTAGTTTGTTTGGATATATCCGGTGCCTTAAGTTGATTAGTTTTCTGGTGCTTAGGTAACACAGACCAAAAAGGAGCTGAATTTAGCACGAATAATGAAGAAGAAACCAGTGTCGCCTACAACCAAATCATCAGAGATGTCAATTCCTAGAACTCCTAGATTGTCAAAGCCCACATTAACCTCCACTCCCAGAATGTTTAAACCAATATCAACCTCTACTCCTAGAATGTCTAAGCCTATATCAACCTCCACTCCCAGAACGTCTAAGCCGATATCAACCTCCACTCCCAGAGTGTCAAAGCCAACATCAGTTTCCACTCAAAGATTGTCAAAGCCTATATCAACTCCAACAATGATATCTGTATGTCGGTCCTCAACAAAGAAGCCGAATGTTTCATCATCACCAAAGAGCAAAAATTCTTCTTTGGCAGAAATCAAGCGAGCTGCTCCTACATCACTTCACATGTCTCTTAGTCCGGTTCTTGATTCTACTTCTCTGACTACAACAAGAAAGTCTTCGATTATGGAGCAAATGGGGGATAAAGACATTGTTAGGAGAGCATTTAAGACATTTCAGAACAATTTAAACCAATTAAGACCTTCTAATGATGAAAAATCACGCGGGCCAAAGCAGGTTAGTCATTCTATGTTGTTTTTCTTTTCAGATACCTTGTGAACTATGTTTACCTTCTTTGCTATCTACTTAAGTGGCTGGCTTTGAGTTTTAATTCTCTTTTTTTTCTCCCTGAATTAAGAGGGCTATGATTTCAACCTCTTTGTGCAGATATCAGCTAGGGGATCAGAGCATAAAGTTTCAACTTCTATGACTTCTCAAAAAGAGAATGAAAGGTAGCCTTGAGTCTCAATATTTCTAACGAAATATCAATGAATGGATGCCTGTCATGAGATTGATTTTTCTCTCATTGATATATTTGTTCATATTATTTCCATATAAATCTTTATTTTACTGTCTACTTCTGTTGCAATTGTTGCTGAAAGAAATTTTAGACCATGATGATAAGGCTATTAAAATTGTACTGAATTCTTTACTTATCCAAAAAAAATGTAACTGAACTGTAGAACAAGGAAGGCAACAGAGAAGATGAATGCTCAAAAAACTCAACTAGGAACAAGATGGAATACTACATCATCAAGGTAACATATGTAAATTTTGTTACTTTGAAAGTCTTGGAGATCTGATACTTGTTCTGAACATGTATGATGTGACTAAATTGGGATCCTAAAACGAAGTCTCTATAACAACTTTCTTCTATCTTTGGTCTCCGTTCGTGTAATAGATCATTGTAAGTATTCATGTAACCTTAACCAATGTTTGCTCTCCCTACTTTCCACTTGAAGCAGTTATTAGTCGTCACTGGATAATGTCAAATGACTTCAGCAGACTATTATTGTCTTTGTTTAGGTGTTGCTGTTGACTGATCATTTATTTCGTTCTCCATCCTATTTTACTCTTCATTGATTCCAACTTTCTTGTCAAACTACATATTGAGCTACTTGTTTTTGGAAGGCGTTGTAAAAAGTTTTAAAAAATTGTTATAATTGACAATTACAACTTGCAAAGATGGCAATGGGGTGCAATTTTAAACTGAACGGCCTTATCCTGGCTTTTAGTTCATGAACTTTATTATCCTGGTTTCAGGGTCCCAACCTTTAGTTAAGCTTTGTGATATGATGATTTCCACTGCAGATGGTAAAACCAAAACCTAATGTGACACCCTTCCACCTTGCAGATTGAACATGTTCATGGTGATTAAAATTTAAACTTGCATTAGAGCCATTACAGTTTCCTGATCTATCTGTCCCATTTTATTTAGTTTTATTCCTATTTAACAAACATAAATGATGAAAGTGAAAATTTTATTAATCTATGTTTATATTTATGAATTTATCAATGACCTAAAAAAAATTCCTTACATCGATCCCAGGGGAAGATTTCTTTTTTCTTTCTTTTTTTTTTAAAAAAAAATCTAGAAAGAACCATTACGTTGTTCTCATTCATTACTAATTTAGGCTTTGTTATTTCCTTGCATGCTTATTTTTGAATTGGTTAATTTGGAGTAGGTCGCTCAAAGAAACAGAGGTGGGAAAAAATGTGAGAGTGGTTTCATCTTCTGTTGGCCTGAGACGTAATGAAAGAGCTGAAAAACGCAAAGAGGTGACACTCCTGTACTTTCATTTTTGACCTATAATCTTCTTAGAATTTTGTATGTGCTGTATTCCCTTAGCGACATGTAATAAAGTCTAAAAATTTGTTACAGTTTTTTGAAAAACAGGAGGTAAAGTCAAATGCTAGAGAAGAAGAAAAGACAGGTCTTAGCTCAAAGTCAAAGGTATACTTCCAAATGTGGGATAAAATCTGTGCTTGTTCTTATTCATTTATCATTTATGGTTAAGAAATAAGCTTTAATTATTTTTTATTAGTATCTTGATATGGCAAACTTGACTCAGGAGGACAAAGATGCTGATATCAAAAGGCTAAGGCAGGGCCTCAATTTCAAAGCCAATCCTGTCCCCGAATTTTATCGGGGACATGGGTTGTCCTAGACTCCTTCACTTTAGTAAAGGTACGCCTTGATATCTAAAGACTTTCAAGTCTGATTTCTTTAACAATAGAATTAAGAAGGGAAACTGATATTTTCACAACTTGATATTTCCACAACAAAAGTGTCGTTATAGATGTATAACGATGGTGAAAATCATCGCTATAGGATTTATAGCGACAGTTTTATTGTGAAAATATCATTTTCTGTTGTGAATTATAGATCCTCTTACCGTTAATATTTTAGAAAAGAATACGACAAAATATACCTACCACGAAAAGTCATAAGGATGACATATCAACTTTACTTCATACGTTGTCAATTTTTAGACGTGTTCATACTTCTTAATCTTACCAGCATTTCCTATATTATAGTAGTTGCTAATGGTGGACCAAGTAAGCTATATGTCATGCATTCCTTTGTTTTGATGCTCTTTTGACAGTTTCTTAGTTTTCTTATAAAAGCAATGATCAGCTTAACTTTCGTTATAGCTTCTACGACTAGCTCTGGACTAAATACTGCTTCCGGTCTTAAATTTGCATGGACAAACCCATTAGTTGTATGCTTTACTGGTTAAACTGAACCTATACTTTGTCAAGAGGCTCCCACTGAATGAGTTGGAATGAACATGTTGTCTTTTAAAAAAAAAGTGTAGTGCTTGTTCCCCC
Organism: Panax notoginseng; assembly: GCA_016801055.1. NCBI lineage: Eukaryota > Viridiplantae > Streptophyta > Magnoliopsida > Apiales > Araliaceae > Panax > Panax notoginseng. Next base: position 7,008,627 of record CM029022.1, on the reverse strand, counting down.
CCCCCCCCTGACATTAGCACCCTTTCCCCACTGTTAGGACTTGCATATCGCAACTAGAGGAAACACTGAACTTGAAGCATAGAAGATTATGCAAAGTTCATTATTATGTTAAGGCTACGGCCAAGGAATTTTAAAAGCTATTCTGCAGTTTCTTAGGATGTGTATGCATTATGCAAGCAATCTTTGTAAAACATGTATTTTGAATTATAGTTGTCAAATTTATTGACATTTATTTGATTTCATTTATTGCCCGAGTGCTATGCTTTTTCTCCATATTTTTTTTTCCAATAGTCATTGTGTTAATGTTCCCTGAAGTTCCTTCATACACCCTCCTTCCTGTTAATTGAGCTTAATGCAGGGGCGGACCTAAAGCACGACCACGGGGGACGATGAACCCATCCCAAATTTTTAAAAATTACCCTTTACATGTACTGGCCCTTCCCATTCAAAAAACTACCAATGCAAAATCTTCTAGAAAGTCTAGTGTGTAATGTTTTCTCTGTTTCTTGTACTTTTATAAACATAATTAGTTATTATAGTTATAAGAAAGTGTAATTGAGTATGTTTCTCATTTACTTATTTATGTTATAATTTTTGGTAAAATTTAGGGTCCCCTCTCACGTGAATTCCTGGTTTCCGCCGCTGCTTAAGCTTAAATGCCTTATTTTGTCATCTTGATCTACGTTTTGACGCTAACCACAGTTTTGAAGCTAGTGTATCTAGTTTCTCATAATATGTAGTAATGCAAAAATCATATTTGTTGTTGACTTTTTCTCTCTTGTACACACGTCAAGGTTTGCATACATAATTTTATCTCAGAAATAAACTTTAGTCATTAAAGATTAATACTAAAAAATATTGAAAAACATTGTGTTGAAGTTGTCATTCTGTTTAGTTCTGCTTTGCTGATTCAAATTTCCTTCCTTCTTATTTCCTTTCAGTCTCCCTGGATAATAAGTTTGTGGCATGCATGTGATGATGCAGGAGGGTGGCAAGAACAAGGTTGGTCATAAATCCGAGTCGTATAGGTAATAATCGGAACATAAAAAAACCAGCTTTTGTGAAAGAAAAAAAAAATCTCAGCAGCTGCAATAGGGCCAGAAGTATAATCTTTACAGAGAAAGACACCAGTTGACAAGGAAAAGATGCATGCAAAGAGGAAATTGCTTTCATCAAGGACCGATAGACATTATATTATCAATGGGCCAACAGCAAAGGTTATTGATGAACCTGATGAGGTCCATCAGGTTGTCTGGTGGGGTCTATTCATAATGTGCAGATAATGAATGAGGTTGATGACTTTTGTGTTCCTATATTTTGAAACTCCCCTCGTGTTTCACATTGTTTGAAAGGTCAGTCACTATATAAAGATACAGAAAGAGTAGTGCCATAATAATGTTTGGCTTGATAGACATTTATTATCCAACTTAATGGAGAGCGTGAATGTCCTGTATGTGCAAGTTTGTTATACATAGTTGGCTTTGAACATTGTAATTCCTAGAAACTGATAGTGATATATATATATATATATATATATATATATATATATATATATTTTTCTGTGCTTCTCTTTTTCCTTCTTGCACATTCCTTGATATTTTCAGATATTGATGGTTCTTTGTTCTTGAATCGGCATTGCCATTCTGTTGTGAAATTTGGAGAAACTAGAGGCTTCCATGTACAAATTTCTTGTTAAGAAAATCTGTGTAATAAGAGATCATACTGAAAAGAATAAACATGTTAAAAAAAAACAGAGAAAAAACTCGCTCGAATTATGTTTCTTTCTGTACCCTGCAACTTACCCTTTTCATCTATGTACACTTAATTCCTCACCTCTCCTTGCCACCATTAATTCAGGCATACTTAGAAATCATCTTCTGAATCACTAGAACTACTCTTTGACTTGTCCGACATGAAGTTTGATGGCAATAGGGGGAACTTCACTGCCCTAGTGGCAGGTGATGATGATGATCCACTAATGTCTGTTGAAGTTTTCCTCTTCTGCATATTTCTGGTAATATCAACACAAACCTGATCAACCATTCCTAGAAAATCTTTGACTATAACAAATAGTTGTAGTTGTTGTGCCCCTTTATCCTTTGAGGCTCCTGCTTGATAATAATCTGTTGTATTCTTTACAAGCTCCATTATCCTTGTTAGCTCTTCTCTCAGCACTCTTATTTCTCCTTCAGCCGCGTCAAGAAAACCTTTCATCTTTTGTATAAACCCTTGTCCTCCTCCACTGATCGCGCATTCTCCCACAAGTTGCCTTATTTCTGCAACACGGTCAGTTAGAACCGAGCATGATTGCTGCAAGGCATCATACTCTAGCGATGCTGCTTTCTTTACATTAGAGAACTCTGCACTGATTCCACCTACAACTGGCAACCCGAACATTATATACTCCTTTTCCCTGTCCCCTTTTGGTTTAGGATTGTCTATAATTACGCTGCCATAGTTGTTGCTGTTTCGGCTGCTGCTGCGCTTCAAGCTGTGATTTCTATTGATCACACAACGTTTTCCCTCTGCTCGGACTACCTCTTCCACGACAAAGTGAAGCAATGTAGTTTTTCCATCTGTGCTTTTAACGTCAGAGAGTTTTCGGAGAGAAGTAAGGTTGAAAGCTTGTGCATTTCCTCTTGATGTTCCTGCATTCATTCGATTTCCAGCCTTGAGGACGGCTTCAAGAAGTTTCAAGAAGAGTCCCCGAGTTCTCAGCTCCTTGCAGCCCGATTCAAGCGTTTGTAAAGATTCCTTAAGGTGGATAATCTCAGAATCATAAGTAATCCTAAACACCATGGCGTTGAAACGAGTGAATGCAGATGGAACGGCCTTCAGAACATGATAGAGGAAGGACTCGGCATCGGCGAGTCTTGTGTGGTCTTCGTGGAATGCAAGAATTTCTGCCTCTTCTTCTTTGGTTGGGGCTATTCTTGTGAGCTTTTCAAGAACGTCTACATCTAAACCTTGGCCCTCAATGAGGGCATCAACAATTTCTTTACGAGAAACAGCTAGAGACCGGAGCACAATTGCTATGTTTTGTGACTTTCTGGTGTCAAGGATGAAAATCGGAGAGGGTGGACCTGATTTTTCGCCTTTTGGACTGCTCATGTTGCTATCTCTTCTAGGAGATTTTCGGTTAGTTGCCACGGATCCAAAGAGGGCTTCCATAAGATCACCATCAAATCTGAAGTTTTTCAATGGAAATTTAGAAAGTTAGTGAGATCAAATAGATGGCAGGGTGCATATAATTTTATATAGAAAAAAAAAATCTTAAGAAAGTTTTCATTACCTAAAAGAACCACCGTGGACTTTGTCCCATACCATTGAGTGCTCAACATTAGGATTCACCTTATCCCAGTGCAAGGGCTTCATTTTCACCTGACCTTTCTCATTTCCAGTCATGCCTTGCTCAGATGAAGATGCAGCTTCCTTGTTATCACTAGGCATTCCTTTTGGAGCTGGTGGCGGCTTCAATGATGAAGACAAACCACCTGTTTTAGGCGGCAGAGGCGGCGGTGCAGGACTTCTCTTTGCCGGAACCATAGGAGGAGGAGGCGGTGGAGGTGTCGATGATGAAATCACAGGAGGAGGAGACGGTGCAGGTGGCGGAGAACGTGACGATAATTGAATTGATGAGTACTCTTGTTTTTCCACAGCTTTAATTTCCTTTTTGTCTACTGTTTCTGGCCAAACGTGGGAAGATGAAGACTTTCCTCTAAGCAAAGGAATTTCTTGAATAGGAGGCTTAGATTTCTTGCTTCTTTCCCCTTTGCTAATAATTTTTTTCTCTTCTTTTTCATCAAATTCCTCTTTATTAAACTTTTCCTTGTCACTTTCCCCTTCTAATTTTCTCCAATAGAGCACATCCAATCCTTCTTCATCAACAATCACCCCCTTGAGGTTACCATTAAATCGTACAAAATCATTGCGGGGATGAGACACTACAGATGGGTTACCATTAATCTTGGTACTAATTGCAGTAGTTCTCCTACGGCGGCGCGTGTACCTCTGGAGAAGAAAGAAAAATAGGGCTGATAGGACTAAAGTGCTTGCTGCAGTTGCAATAACTGCCTTGACAACAGCCTTATTCGAGGACGACGACGACTTTGAAGGCGGCGATGGCAAGGGAAGTGGCGATATCGGGCTTCCGGAAGGAGGGAGTGGTAAATTGCTACTAGTATTGGGAGTTGAGGCAATAGGGGGAAGACCAAATGGGTAAAAAGTTTGAATATTTTGAGGGGAATTGGATTGGCAAGAAGATTGAGGTACAGTAGAAATAAAGTAAAGAAGGAAGAGATATAGAATACTTCTTATTGTCCATGGCTGTTGCAGCTTATTCATATTCATGGAGCTTTGAATAGAAGTGCAGAGAGGTTTGAATGTGAATATGTTGTGCTGTCTTGCTGTAATTTAGGCATCGATGATCACTCTTTTGGCTCCAGCTATTGGGGTTTGGTAAACTTAGTTTCTGACAAATTCAAGAAGAGCAGGTAGGTAGTTATTTCTGGGTGTTTTGAGCCTTCCCGGGCTTTATATGGAAATTACGGATAAACCCCTTATGTTAGCGTGAAAGCATGAAGTCATGTTTAGTTTAGGATCATCTTATAATTCAAAATACAGTATTAATATTAGTATAATTTAATGTCAATTTGAAATATTTTTGGATTCAAAATTAACATGCATCAAGTTAGTGTTAGATAATACAAAATTCTGAAAAATTTATTGGTTTCAAATGTTGATGAATAATTATATATATATATATATACATCAATTTAAAATATCTCAAATTAATTCTAAGAATGTAGACTTGATCTTACTATATTTTACTAACGAGAGGGAGAGAGAAATGGATATAGGGGTTCTGGTGGGTTTTATGATCTGTCCACTCCTAAATTCTGAATCTTTACACGGCACATAGTTGATTTGGTAACATCTCATTTCCTTTTAAAATAAAATCATCACTGAATGGGTGTAATGTACAACACTAATCATATTTTATGTGAAGTAAGTGGAGTATTTCTACTACGTTGCAATGAAAGAAACGTACGAACGTACGTACGTACGGTGCCGGCTAATTTGTCGAAACCAAAGTCAGAAGGAAGAGGACTTGTTCAAAATATATTTGAAATTCATTCTGGAATTTGGATTAAACTTAGGAAACAAGATTTTATCTAATTAGATTGATTTCGGCTGCAAATTTTAACCTTTGATGAGGTCAATTTTGTCTTTTACCCACCCCTTAATTGAGTTTCCCGTTGTTTATTATCCTCAGACCACCCACTGAAATTTTTTATTACTCTAAAATATCAGAAAGAAGAATGCTATATATAATGAGCATTTTCTAACCAAAACTTAATCTACCATATTGAAATTTGGGGAGTCTATGCGGTAGTGGTATCAAAAATAGTAGTAATAATCTTTTATTTTTTGAGGTATATTAAATTAAATTTGTTAGATACATGTTTGCTTACATATAATTAAATCGTTCCATACCTTTTATTTAACAAAACATTTAAACTTGGAGGGAGTGTAAATAAAATATTGGGGACTCAATCCAAGCGTTTAATTATATGACAAATCAACAAACCAAACAAACCTCATGCATTAATTTTACAATTATAACCAGACTTTTTAACTTTGTCTTAACCAAGAGCTCATCTGCGGGTAAGCCTAAAAGAAGAGTATTGTTGGTGAAAATGGTTCACCTAAATTGACTTTAATCTAGAAAGTCTGCCTACCAACTTCATATCATATGAAGCAGTTGTAAAAGGCAAGAAGCTTCTAATTTTGGTGAAGGCTGGCCTTTGGATGTTTGTTTTTAATCTTTATCTTTTTTATACTTAAATAAAATTTATTTTAATCCAACTTGGATAAAGAGAAAAGGTCATTATCCCATCCATCCATCCATCCATCCCCGCTATTTCATTTCATTCAACATTTTCTTGTATTTTATTTTTAACTTAAAATCATCTACGTACAACAATACTTGGGTTACTTTCCTTTTTTGTAATGTTTTAAAATTGCTTTGCCTATTTTTTTCATTAATACTAAAATTATGGTCTTTAACATAAAATAATACTCCTTTGAATTTTAAAAAAGTATTTATATATATTTAGATGGAAAAATCTATAATATTAGTAATAGTTTAATGAAGATCTTTGTGTAAGAAACAATTAATATTCCCTTTCCTTCCCTCGGTTCTAAAACAACTAATTAAACAAGGGTATTATTTGTTTTCCTTCACATTTCAAATGAAATTTGATCTCTTGTCAATGATATCCTTAACTAATAATAATTCTTAAACTTATACTATTTGATATTGAAATTTTGTTTGGAGGTTAAAATAACAACTTTTTTGAAATTTGCTTTTACAGATGAAATTGTCATTTTAGGTCACAAAATTTGTAAACCCTAAATAATGCATGTAATATGAATATTTATATTAATTTAATATTTTTTAAAAAATTATTTTATCCTATGGTCCTTTAGTTAATATCATGAAATATTTTTCATATCATTTGATACATCAAAAGAGAATTATATATTTAATACTACATTTTCACTTGAGTTTTTTTGGCTATTTCTCTATTTGTGCATCATCATTGTGCAGAGTTCATGCTAATCTTCTATGTATTGTTCTAAATTAATATATAAACAATTAATTATAAAATAAAATAATTCATAAAATCATTAAATTAATATAAATAATTTTATTCTCGTGCATTAATTGTTCACTTATAACGATTAAGTGTATTCCAAAATTTGGAAACCTGTTCGACTTTGTTACAAGGAACTCTGAATTGCTTTTAGCAACGACTTTTTGTCACAGTCATGACTCATGAGTCGGTGCCAATTATAACCATAACTAACTTTCCTCAACTCAACTTAAGAATATAAGTCAATTATTAGGGAAAAACTAACTAGACAATCATCACCCGGATTGTTAACACATTAAGCCCAGAACCAATAAACTAGATGTTCAAGTAGGGCTTAAAGACTTGTCCTTTTGTCTATTACTCCCTCAAAATAATTACTCCATCCGTTCCTAAATAAACATACTTTAACTGGACTAAGTCCAATGGACGAAATTAAAGCTACCAGCTCCCTGGAGCGAGTTAGAAGCACTTTTATTATTAGTAGGTTGTGTTTAGTTAAATAGAATTGAATAAATATTTTATAAGCACTTTATAGGAGACTTAAATAAATTTTTCGAATAAAATGTAAGAATTATTTCAAAAACATCAGAGCTTAATTTGTCCTGAAAATAATTTAAAAAACTCCATCTGGTAAAAATGTTTCGCTTTCCTTTTGCTACCAAATAGGCCTCGACCTTATTTTGCAAAAGAAAATTAGATTTTTAAAAAATAATGTTTGAAGGTGTTATATATATATATATATATATATATTTATATTTACAGTGTTTGAGCAGCATTAGCATACCCTTTGTTGAGGAAACATTTTAAAGAATCCGAATTCTAGTATTTGAAAAAATAATTTTAAACCTAAATTAAAATTTATATACGTATTTTTTAAAAGTAAAGGTAATTTAACCAAATTTGACTAAGGTCTCTTAAAAAAACGACGTAGTTTTGTATAAAATTTAAAATTAACCCAAAAATAAAAAACTTAATTCTAAAGAGTAAAACTACGTGATTTTGTTAAGTAATCTTACTTAGCTAAACTTAACTAAGACATTGCCTTGGATAACATTTTTTCATTTTTAAAATCATATTCAAAACACTTTTGACTTATATTTATGCTCTACAAATTGGTGTCTATTTTACTTTTCTGAGGAACAATTTGGCTTTTATGAAAGTTAAATTTCCCTTTTTTTAGTAAATTATAAATACCCAAATATAATTATTTAAATTAAATGGACTTGTAAACTAGGATACAATTCCATCAAACAGGCACGTACTCTTGTCTAGAATTCTGGATTAAAATTGAAGGAACATGGCATGGCCGCTACATTGAACATTTATTCCGGTCTTGAGTCGTGGTCTGTGTCTAATGAACGTTGTGGGATCATTGTACTTAAATGCCCTAAATTTTGCTAGACTACAGCTCCCCTCCCCTTCCCATTTCACAGAAAATAGTTCAATTTGGTTATTATTCAAGTTAATTCATAAAGTTTCTAAATTTAAATTATAACGTGAATTGATATTAATTTTAAAATAATAATTTTGTGCTTAATACTATTTTTTAAATAGTTCGAAACATCTTCTTTTCTTTTTTTAAATATTTTTTTCACCTTATCAACAAATAAATTTATATTAATTTTAAAATTTTACAAATTAATTATGAAAAAATTAAATGAACAAATTTTAATCTTTTTACGAACGGAGGGACCTGACAACCCAAGTACCCAACCACAAGGCCGAGGGAGAGGGAGCATATAAACATGTCTTCCTATCCTTCTTCCAAATCCAATATTCCCTTCTTGCGACAAGATTTGACACTAAAATCAAACCATATCGGAATCAAATCATTTGTAACCCCTTTTATTTCAACCCCTTTTGGAACAGCCTATTTCCAGCCCAATACAGATCAACTTGCCAACCCATCTATATATTTATTATTGTACGACTCTTTTAGTTCAAATTAAAGATGCGTTTTAATTTTTTAAATTAATTAACAGCATTTCAAATTTAATATACTTGTAGTAATACAAACAGTTATTACTACAACTTTGTTTATTCAAAAGTTAAATATATTTATATTATTTTAAATTTTAACAAGTCAAAAATCATAGGAGCTTGGTGCGGTCGGACAATTAGAACACCACTTAATTTAGAGCAAAAGAATTTCAGTAATGGCAAGTTCGTCGCTCATGTCAATATATTTAATAGATTAACCCCAAAAAAATGTAGTAAGTAATTAGACAAGCCAACCCAAAAGGGCAAAAACCCTGCTTGCTTTAATCAAACAGGGAATGACCCACCTATATTATAAATGTAATAAGAGATCAATTTTTTTTTTAAAAAAAAAAAGGGGGGAGGGGGAGGGGGAGGGGTGGAAAAATTGATGTGATTACATTAGAGCCTCATTCTATTTCAGAGTTGGTCATTTTAAGGCGCCTTGTTGGAGAAGTTAGCAACGAGGGAGAACATGGCGTTGAAGATTGTGGCGAAGGTGACGATGATGATAAAGTCGTGGATGAATCCAGTGAAGACGAGGAGGAGAGGGAGGAAGATTCGGTTTTGGGTTCGGGTTCGGGTTGGGACATTTCTTGTAACTTTCTCTTGTTCATCCCTCGATCTTCATTCACTAATTTGTCCTCACCAAACATGTAATCCTTTAATCGTTTCACATCCGACAATTTTACAGGTTTTACAATAAAATCCTCTGCACCTTCTTCCAAACATCTGCATGCATACCATACGCGATTACAATTTACAATTTATAACCCACAAATTAGTGACACTTTCCCCTTTCTTTCTTCATTCATTATAAGTTAAGTACTCCTATTTGTAAATAGAAATAGAGATGATGAAAAATTAAATATAAAAGCAGAGATATTTATTACCTATCGATCCGTGCCAAGACGTTTTCCGATGACATGATCACAACTGGCACCTCTCTAAAAGTAGATGATCCCTGAAAAACATACAGGGAGGGATTTTTTTAATACATCAATTTAAATTCTTTTCATATAGTAATTGACCAAAGTCTAATTAACGGACTAAAAATTAATATGAAACCTTAATCTTTTTGAGCAACTCATAACCGGTCATTCCAGGCATACAGTAATCTGTAATTATCATATCCACCTTCAGACCCTGAAACCAAACCCAGAGAAGAGAACAATCAATTAAAGAAACAAATTAATCATCTTTGATTGTAAGATTCAAAATGAATTTTAGATTTTTCAATTTATAACAATCTTACTTACATCAAAACCAACGGAGCTCTTTTCTTCATCCAATCCTAAAAATTGCAGAGCCCTCCTTCCGCTATCAACCGCAGTTACTGTAACATTAAAACATTCAGAAATGTTCTATACATATTCCCTTGCAAAATATATATATATATATATATATATATATATATATATATATATATATATATATATATAGATTGTTTCATTTTTATAAAAAAAAAACAGAGAGAGGAGAGATAAATGAATATGAAAAAGCATGTTGTAGTAGTACCTTTGCAAGAGGTGATTTTGAGCAAGCGTTCAATCACCTTCCGATCAATGAGACTATCATCCACAGCAAGAACGTGAACATCATGAGAATCTGACGGAGAAAATTCCGACCATCTTCTCCGGGAAAACACACCGTTTCTGGCCATACCTCCGATTTCTCTCCGACAATTTGAATATGAGACAGAAAATAGGTAGCTAGCTAGTAATACCAGACCACAACAAATTAAACCCAGTACAGCTTGCTTAGTATTTTGCTCTCTGTAGAAATAAAGAGGGACAGATGTCTAATTGATCCTGTGGCCAATACCTTTTATATATTTATATATGATGATGATATGAATGGAGAGTCTATCTGTCCGTGTCAGAAATGATAGTGTAACGATGAGTCTATGAGATCAAATCTTGGGGAAAATCTACTTTAATATTATAAGGGAAATACGCTGAGATTCTGATATCCACTTTGGTGGTGATTTGATCTCCCATATCCGCCCTATTTTCCCTCTCTAACCCCACCATTGTTGGTGGCCTTGACTTGTAGTTGTACTACTACTATTTTTCCACGTCTCATCATATTGAACCAGATTTTGAATATATGTTTGTTTCATTTACTGAATCTTGGAGGGTTTTGTTTTTTTTTGGGCGTGTTTGTAAGTTTAAAATTTTAAATGCAATTTATAAATAAGTATTGTTATTCTTCTAAAAAACAGCACAAAGTAAAAGAGTATTCATAAAAGTTTCCCTAATAAGCTCTTTATGTCTAATTTAATATATCAACAAATTATTATCCAATAATTTCTTTATCCTCATTTAACTCTCTATCTTAATCTCTATATAGGATTTTACTACTAGAGTGAGGGAGTCAAAAGACAGTTCTCTATATATGCAAAATAACATTTCACATCATCATTAAAATAGACAACTCATCAATCATACACATCTTGACATTATTATCACATGACTTTTTTACTACTTCATTTTCAAATATAAAATTACTATTGACTTATTTTTTAAAAATTAATTTCAAGCGTATTCAAATTTAAAATTGATATAAATATATTTAATTTATGTTCATATAATTATAAATATTATAAAAGTACTATTAATTATAAAATTTATTATTTTCAAATTTTAAATTAAATGAATCATATTAAATTTAAATTTAAAAATATCACAAATTACCTTTTTAAAAGTTAATATTGATCTTATGTACATTTGTAACTACAATCCATTCAATACTCACTCTATAAATTACTTCAAAATTAAAATAAAATAAAAGTTATTTTATAGTGGAATACAATTGATAAATTATACTCTCTTTTATAAATTATAAGATCATTATTAATTTTTATAAGTCAATTTGATGCATTCTCAAACTTAATAATTTTGCTAAGAATTGAAAAAATAATAAATTTTATAAGTAATAGTATTTTTTTTCTAAATAAGTTAAAATATGTATTGATTAAATTTATATTAATTTTAAAATTAAAAATATCACATACTTACTTCAAAAAAGATTAATAAATTAATAACGATTTTATAATTAAAATCAAGATGTTGTAGTATATTACATCTATCATAAGCTTTAACGTATAAAGCTAATACAAAGGTCAAATAGTTACAGAGGTCAAAATATACTTTGACTGTTAGAACTTTAAAATTTAAAATTTAATTATTTAAGAAATCGATATAAGGAATTTATTGGGTACATAGTGAAAAAATTGAATGTTTATCCTGCATAATGACTCAATGACACTGCAGAGTAGGGATAAAGATAAGAAAATTATTGTGAATGCTCTAATATTCGGTTTTTTGAGTTTTAATTTGAACAGAAAAAGAAAGCCAAGAAACATAAAAATAAAATGGTGTTTTTGAGTTTTTTAACAGATGAGAAGAGGAAAAAAAAGAAAACTAAGAAAATGAGTGTGTTTGAATTTTAGTTAGAGAAGACAAGAAAATAAAGTTAATAAAAGTGAGTGCATTTTGAATCAAGAAGAAAGTTAGTCCCTACTTTTCTTTTTTATAATTAAAAAACTCATATGTTTGTTTGCAATGATTATAATTTATGAGATTATTAAAATTATTAAGTCATTTTATAATATCTATATAGACTAAGGATGTAAGATCCCAACTTTTATAAATAAAGATGAATTTTCTATAAATATCATTTTTGAATATTATGGAGTTAATTTGATATAATGTTATAGTTGTGGGTAATATTTATAAATTTTGTAAAGTACGCAAGTTGTTATATAATATTCGATTGGTCGGGGAATATTCGTTTTAACAGGGAATATTCGTACAACGACACAATCATTGGTGGACCCCACAACGGAATTATTGTCGGATTGAGAAAACGACAAAAATATTTTATTAAAAATAACGGCGGAAGTTTTACCATTGTTACTGTTGAACTACTCGGTAGTAAAAGTACAGTAATACGTGTAGTTGCATAGTAGCACACGGTATTGATTATTAATGCTTATATGAGAAGTCACTCAGTTTGATTCAATTATTGTCAGTTAATAATATGAATTATTTAGCGATAATGACGTTTTGTTTTATTCGTATTATTAACGTAATAAAACAGAAACATCTTTTTATATAAAACAGAATACTTTATTAAAGGTATTCTATAAATAGAATATATTATATCTTATTTAAAAGATTTTTCTTTAAATATGGACCGTCAGATTAAAGTAATCAATCTGGACCGTTCATGGATTAGTTACTATGCATTCTATTTTTCTATAAATAGCAGCTCATTCCTTCATTATTTCTTACGAATTCACTGAACTCTAGAGAGAGAAACTATAGAGAGAAACTATAGAGAGAGAGAATAAGAGTATTCTGCTACTTAACTACTTCCTTATTTCAGCTCGTCTTCAAAACGGTAGGGAATATTAATTCTTTTATATTCATGAAGAGAACTTCTGTTATTCCATTCTTTATTATTCTGTTGGAATAACCAGTATATGCGGTCTACCCTATACTTGGTGACATTCTTCTATTATTCTGTTGGAACATCCTGTCTGTGTGTTTTACACCGGACCTGGTTCCGTTTTTATTATTATCCTGTTGGAACATCCTGTCTGTGTGTTTTACACCGGACCTGGTTCCGTTTTTATTATTATTCTGTTGGAACATCCTGTCTGTGTGTTTTACACCGGACCTGGTTCCGTTTTTATTATTATTCTGTTGGAATATCCTGTCTGTGTGTTTTACACCGGACCTGGTTCCATTATTTATTATTCTGTCGGAATATCCTGTCTGTGCGTTTACGCCGGACCTGGTTCTATTATTTATTATTCTGTCGGAATATCCTGTCTGTGCGTTTACGCCGGACCTGGTTCCATTATTTATTATTCTGTTAGAATAACCTGTCTGTGCGGTCTATCGCATGCATGGTGATTTCTTTTGTTATTCTATTATTTATTATACTCAGTTGGTTAAGTTTTGACTTCTACACTCCATGAAATTTGTGGAATATCCTTGACATTTGCGCTTCATCTAGTATCTATTCATGAAAATATTCTCCTGATCATTCTTGAATTTTACTCCACAAAGTAGTATCATGTTGACAATTTGAACGTTGTTAATTCTTGGATAAATTAATTCTTGAACTTGTTTTATTAAATTCTTATATCATTGTCATCATCCTCATGTTTATATTCTGTTGAAAGTCATCTGTGGCATGTAGTGCATAGATGGACTTGGTATGATTATGACCAGGGATTATTCGGTGTAATCATGACCGTAATGTTACGAATGATGTGGTAAAAGTCCTTATTGGCCCGTAGTGCATTGATGGACAGTTGTTGGCATGATCATGACCATTAATGAATATACGAATATCCTTGGCCGTAGTGCAGGGGTAATTCGATGATGTGGATTATTTTATTAAGCTGAGTCTCAGCGATCACAGTGTTGGAAAATCTTTTAAATCATAAAAGATAGTAGAGTTTATTTTCTACTTGACTCTTTTAATTGATTGGTTGTTCCGCTGCAGTTAAACTTGATGTCTAATATATTTTATCAGTTTAACATTGTTGAAGGCTAATGATAATTTATTCTGCATTATCTTAGTCATAATATTTCTTACTGGGCTAGTTGAGCTCACCCTTTATTTCACTGTTCTCTTCAGGAAATGAGAACGTAGCTGGGGCAAGTCGGGGAACGGAGTGATGGTCCGAATGATAGTATTAGTTAGTAGTCCTCACTATTCTATGTAATGGTGTGTTAATAAATGTAATGAGGACTCCTTTTGAGTATGAATACTCTCTAGAAGATAATATTTGTATTCAAACTCACAGTTTATATTTTGTCGTATTGTACACGATAGTTGTATTAGTAAGTTGTATTTGTATTTTGTACTATATATCTGACGACCCAAGATGAGTGATGTATACCTAATTTTGGGGGCGTCACAAAGGAGAGTGTATTCAATTACGATTTTTAAATACTTTCAAAATTTTGTTATATTCAATAAAGACATTTAAAGAGTTTATAAAAGTTTACTGGTATTTAATTAAACTTTTGTAGTGTCTTTAAAAGTTAGGTGACATTGAATTGAGACTTTTATAAAGTCTATAAAAATATTTTGGTATTTAAAAAGTCATAAATTTTTTAAATTTCTATTAAATGGTAAGAGTTTATCAAACTTTAAAATAAGAGATACACATATCCAAAATATGTCCTCATTTATAAAGACTTTCAAAGACTTGAAAAAAAAAAGAGATAGAGGAGATGAAACAAAAAAGATAAAAGACAATAATATATATATATATATATATTAATACGACTTGAATTTATGAATGATTTCATTAAAATAGTTTTTTTTCTTTTTATAAAATAACTTTTTTCTTTTAAAATAGTTCTTTTTCTTTTTGTAAAATAGTTCTTTATCTTTTAAAAAAGTTCTTTTTCTTTTTTACACTTATGATTGATGTTTGGGATTGCTAGCTTAATAATATTCAACAAGATTGCCTAATATTCAACAGCCCAAACAGAAATAGTTCCGCTAGTTTAACTAGCGGATGGAGTTAAATCCAACCCATTAATGAGACTTGGGGTCAGATTTGTCTAATAATTATTTTTATGCGTCCGCTAAGCCCTTAATTTATATAATATATGGTTATGATATTATTTATTTATTTTTTATCTATAGCAAATATATGTTATGGATCATTTTTTATATATATATATATATATATATATATATATATATATAATAAGAAAAAATAATGAGAGAACCAAAATTACATTTAATACTTGGGGTAATATTAGAAACTAAGCAATTAATGTTTACTTGAAATTCTCAAACGACTTATATTAAAGAACAAAAATATTTATCTAAAACGACTTATATTAAGGAACGGATGAAATATTAAGTATAATTTTTACAAACAAACATAGTCCTAAAAATTAATGATTCATCGTCATATAGATAAACCTAGTAATACTAACTAATTACAACCAAACATAATGTATTGTATACATCTTTAATAACAATTTTTTAAATAAATACGAGTACTTTAGTGCTAGTGTTTAAAGTTGCGTTTAGATTTCTAAACATATCATGTTATTTAAAATATGATGAATTTTGTGTGTTGATAATTTAATAAATTACGTACGTATAAAATAATACGTCCAACTTCAAAGCGGCAAACTAATCAAACATGCATATATTGTGATTCATATTACCGTGTATCGTGATTTGCGGTTTATTTGTTGCCCACCTCCCCGCGTCCTTGTGTTGATATGATCAAACTTCGAGATTCTCTCCCAAAAAAATAAAAACTAAAACAAACTTAAAATTTACTCCATCTATTACATAAAATTAAAAAAAAAGAGAAGAAGACGAATTTAAAATTTAAGTATATACGTAATATTTTCCCCCAACCTACTTATCTCTTAAACAGTTACATGCTAATTTAATAATAATGATGATATGATAATAAAATCATGATGATAAATATAAGAGTAATGTTAGGGTGTCAACTTTTTGGTCCCAAATGGGTCTTAAATAACATGACATTAAATATGTTAATCATAAATTATAGCATAATCAATAGATTATTTTGAGATCAATTAATAAATGATCTTTTTTCTCAAAAATCGTGGTTTCAATTTAAATTGAAGATTAAATAGACTTTAGATAGCATTTTAAATTAAAATTATGTATTTGTGTGATGATTTTCTTTTATACTACAATCAAATCTTTTGTGGGATTAAGGAAGTATTAAATATTAACTTTTTGAACATAAGAGATTATGTTAATATGATGTGCTTAGGTTTATCTTGAAAAGATTCTAAATTCTGAAAGACTAACAGCCTACAAATAGTTCCCAGTAAATCAATCTCTTCACAGCAAATGGATGCCTGGAAACTTCTGTTGTTCAATAGTGATATATTTTAGCATTCAATTGAAATTGATAGGAAGAAAACATATTTTAACTACCCGAGGACAATTTGTCAATGACTAATTTCCCTTGTTTATTTCCCAATCAACACAAGTGGAGTTGGCTGGAAACTACAAATTTATGGCATGTTTGGTTTGGGTTATGTTAAAATGGGCATTCCAATGGAATAAATATTCGTGTCTTTACAGGAATATTTATTAAAGATTGAATATTTCATTCCAATCAATAAACTTAAAAAAAAGAAGGTGTAGCTTACCAAACATAAAAATAAAAATGTTCATTCCATTCCATTCTCATTCTCATTCGGTCATTCCCATTTTCATTCCATTGTTATAACCAAATAGACTATTTTAGGGTCTAAATTAAGAAGATTATAGGCATGAATTACATTTAAGCTATGTTTGTTTATCAGGATTATACTTAAGATATGACTATTAATTTTAAATGTCTTGTTTGTTTTCGAATTTAAACTTGAGACTATTATATATAAATTATTTAATGACTTAATAGTCATATAATCTCAAAATTATAATTATAATCATAATTCTAAGATTATAATTCTTACAAAAAAAAAATAAAAAATCATTGTATTATAATAATGAAATTACAGTTGAAGAGTATCAACTACGTACGTACCCAGCTAAAGCTTGTGAAATGTTTAAATGATCTACTGCTAGTACTAGACTACTAGTATTATATTGTTAAAAAGATTTGGGTTGTACCTTTTGAAGGTTGAGTTTGATTTGGGGCATCTTTTCTTTGAGACTTTTCTTTTCTTTACTTGAGATTTGGCATCTATCATCAACCTTTTGAAGCTTAACTGCAAAAGTTAGAAAAGCTTTACTTCTTTTCTTTCCTTCCTTCTTTACCAAACAAGTAATCAATCATCTTTCTCTTTATAAAATTAACTTCATCATAAATTAGTTAATTGACCAATACACTACTGACACGCAAAGAGATATATCAACTCCCGCCTTGCGTATTAACACTATATTAATCAATTGATCAAAATTAACTTCATGATAAACGCTCTCCCGCCTTGTCAAGCAAAACAATGCTAATATGCCATTCCAAGGTTGGACTTGGAGGACATACATTGGAAGCATAAGATTTGGATATGGTGGTGTAATATTCATTTATTGAAGGATATATATATATATATATATATATATATATATATATATATATATATATATATATATATATATATATCCACTTGTTTTTTAAAAGAAACTTTAAAACGACGTAATTTTAATAAAGGAGTGTTATTTAAGGAAGAGTGTTAGATAAGGAGAATGCTCTTGATCCTTTCTTTTATATATATATATATATATATATATATTTACTAATAGTGACATTTTATTGTAATTCTAAATTAGAGATTTAAAATTGGTTTTTTATGCCGTTTAATATTTGATTATGAATTGCAGTTATTGTAATATAACATGATGATGTGAGTTAAAAAAAACTTATTTCAAATTTGTAAAACAACTACTTCAAATGGGTCACTTTTTTCTTTTTTGACAAAAATAACTTTTTATTTTCTAACTTTTTTTAGCAAATCATGAGTTAATACTTCATATATTTTAGACTCATGTACCACTATTATTTAATTATGATAATATCAAAATAACTTAATTTGCCATAAATTTCATTTTTATTTAATTATAGAGACAAACATAATTACTTCCTCTATCACCCCTCGAAAGACAAAGTGATAATTTTATTAAATTTTGTTTTTTTGTATTTATTTTCAGTTGATACAACACAGGCCCATCTATTCTAAAAAACATAGGTCGACAGGAAGGCGTGGCGTAAGCGTGGTAGCCCAATAGGTACCAATTTTATCTGGGTCCGAATCGACAATTCCCAAAGCTTATTACTACTGTATCATGGGGGTAACTGTTTCATCTCAGTTGAGTCTTTAACCGGTAAGAATGGAGTGCGCCGGTAAAGGAAGAAGAAGCCGGTGCCTGGGTACACCCACCAGACGCTGTGGTCGCTGCGGAGCTGTTGCTTATTGCTCGGTTTCTCACCAGGTCCCCTTTTTTCTTTCTCACTGCCCCATATATATATATATATATATATATATATATATATATATATATCAATGGATTCTTAGTTTCTATTTTTAGCCCTAGTTACTAGCAACTAAAACTGAATAACATCGTTTTTCTGGTGACCTTCCTTAATTTATTTTTGCTTGAAAATCTGCACTCAATTGGATACTGGGAGTTAAAGTGCATAGGAAAGTAAGAGGAAAAAAGAAGCATCTTAACGAGCACAAAAAATCAACTATATATACTTATGGATAATTCAAGACTAAGTATTGTGCTAAAACTAAACCTATGTTTGGAAATTCAATGCAATGACTTAGAATTTGAATTGGTCCCCAAATTTTTTGACTAAATTTCAAGTCCATGGAATTGCAATTGTGCTTTTAATTCAGATGTCGAAGCTTGGCTTTGAGTTGCCAAACATAATTAAAGTGTAATTGGAGTGTAACGAAGCTTTGAGTAGGAGTATTTCATTGTTCCCTTTTGGTTCTGATTAGAACTCGGAATGAACACTATTCCAATTTTATACTTGCACTCTTTTAACAAGGAAAATCTAAGATACACTTTTTAAAAACCTAATATCAACTAGTATGCTAAACTAAGTGTATTGAACTGTTGACAAATATTTTTAAGACTTGCTTTAAAAAAAAATAAAAATAATTCCAAGCATGGCCTTCATGCACATATCTTTCCCCTCACTCATACTGAGCTTTAATCAAACTTTCATGTTAAATTGTTCAAAAATTGCTTTTTTAGATTTCCCATTGGAGTGCTCATAAAGAAGAATGTGAAAGATTAGAAGAGCAAATGAAGCATGCTTATATACTAAATGAGTTTCCATTTACATTTGCTCAAGAAGCTACTGTTGAGGTAATAATTAATTTGTGTTGTAGAAGATAGCTAACATAATTTTCTGATGGTTTTCTTGAAATGATTCCCCCCCCCTCCTAATCTGATAAATTTACTTATTTTGGGTAAGTTTTCTAGGTATGTGAAAAAATGGAGACCCGGTGTTCATTCCTAGCTAAACGCGGAATACACCGCATAGGAATGTGGATGTTTGAATGTCATTGTGGGGCATCAGTTGGTTCTTTAGATCAGTCAAGGTTGATTATCTTATCCTTTGAGTAAAGTATGAAATGATATATATTTTTAACCTCGTGCCTGTCTTTATACTTTATGAGCTTCCATGCTAAATATATTTTCTGATTGGTGAATGACAAGTATACTGAGACTTGATAACTTATATGACTAATATTTTATTTTGGGGAATGAAGAAGACAGACATCAGAGAAAAACTATGCTTCAAAACACATCTAGGCTAGGAATGTCAAGTGTAGTGGTACAAATATATTGCCACCTTTCATTTTTCTTGCTGAAATCTGGTCTAAGTTGTGGTCCTTGTAACCCTATGAAAATTTCAAAACTATATTTTAAAATCTAGTTAAAAGGGTTGGTTTTTATGTCCTGGTTGCTGTTGGGGTATATGGTTATGCTGCATCATGCACTGTAATCAAGACAGCTACATAGTTATAGTTCTTGCACAGTGAGTATTTTTATCTGGTAAGGCTATCTAGACGTAGTTAGAGATTTTCCAGTTTAGCTGCTGAGAACCTGTTTTTCTTGGGGTTTTAACATACTAGATTTGCATTAAATTCAAACGCATGACGTAGACCTTAGTAAAAGCAAACCAAATGCATCTATCTTTTCCCCAAACTGTTTGAATAATTTAGTGAGAATAACCTGTCATGCATTTACATGCAGTGTTGGAGACTGGTTTATAAACATATCGAAAATATTTCTGTGTCCAAATCGCATGGTAATGTATAATTGATTAGATAGATTCTAACGACTAAACAAAAGTCAGAGATAACCAAGATTTAAGTTCGAGCAATTTTTTATGGTATCTGCAATGGTAATGGAAAATTATTCTTCCATAGCATAGATATAGGATTATTTCAATTTCAATCAACTCCCACATGACATCTTTTCTTGTTTTTTTATATTATTGCTAGGTTGATTGACGGGTGGAGTCTTTCAAGTATATTGTGCCCATGTAGAGGTACAGATCTTTGATTTCATTTTTTCTGAATCAGCTATTGATGTTTATAGAGGTTACTTCACCTAAAAGTAAATTTGCAGAGCCTTTATCTCCAACACAGAAGCAATTAGGTACTTGGAAGGACTATTATGAATGGAGGTGTATCCCGCTACATTCTCCTGTTGCTTTCCTTCTTCACTGGGTATAATTGTTTATGTACTTTCTATTTATGTATAATCAGTCAAGCTGGTGTTTCTAACAACTATTATTGCTATTTACTGCCTTTCTACATTTCCTCACACCTTTTTCCTGGCAATGTTGAGTACACATGATGACATCTGAGTAATTTAACTTCTAAAAGAAGCATCTTTCAAAAGGATGCCTAAAAAATGTTGAATTCAAGATTCTTCTACTCTGTATTGCCAAAGTTTTACGTAATTTATTGTTAATGTACAAGTATAATTCATTTTTATGTATCAAGTGTGGGCCCTAACTGTTATATATTGAATTCCTTTAATCTCCAGCCACTGACCCTATATTGGGCCACTCAACTAATTGCTGCAAGAAGCTTGAATCTTGAAACCATTGATGAACTGAACATACACTACCTAGGTATTGTGTCTTCATCAATTTTCTTCTATCTTAAAATCGTATTTTAAAGTTCAATTTCTTCTCCAGATTCTTTTTCCAATCTGATACCTGCATTCTTTTATACTAGGCCTATTGATAACTGTGATGTATAGAATGTCAAAAGTTAAACATACATGACTTTATCATGGTAATAAACTATTGACTTTATAGCTGTTCTTTCGGGAGTATATCATGTTAAAATAATCTATGATGTGAAAGAGAGACTAGGTTGAAAAGTACTAGCCATTACACTAGTAGTTCAGCATCATCAACATTGCGATGACTCTGTAAGATTTAATTTACATGGTATATAGGTAATCACTGTTGTTTTACCTTTTCGTGAGAATATATTATCTTAAAATATATATGAGGTCTAACCACTTAACTACTTTCTTGCATGAGAATAGGGAACAAGCATGCGTAGCATTCACTCAAGCTGTTCATTTAGGACATTTTTATTCAAAGTTTGCAAAATGCTTTGTGGTTATCATAAGGAATTTCTTTAGCACAGATAACACAAACTATTACTGTACTATGTTCCACACTATGAATAATTAATGCACTTTTTGATTTTCTAATATTCTAGAAATCCATTCGGTGTGCTATACACTTATAATGGAGCAAGTAAGCTGCTTGTGATTACAATAAATCTATCTACTCAATAGTACTCAAACAATACACATCCTACAGGGAATTTGATGGTTAAAGAAATTTTCTAGACTATTAAATTCCTAAGCAAGACCCTTAACAACCTACACCAGTGTTTAACTACGTGGCATGATTTTAGATTTTGCCTTCCAGTGATGTACAATAACTCTCTCTGTTTCTCTATATTTCTATCTTTATCTCCCCCCCCCCTCTCTATATCTATCTAATACAAGGAAACACAAAAACCTACAAGTGCGTCTAAACTCTAAACACTAAGAAGTTAACACATTCCCATTCTCTTGCTTCTGCAAGTAAAATTTTTTTAGATGTTAATTGGCTTAGTCTTGTACTTGTACTAAATTTTTGTTCTTCACTAATCAATTTCTCAAAGGACCTGAGAAGGAGCTTTCTCAACTTGCTGCATTTGGGGAGTTGCATGCTCTTTTTCCCAGGGTACGAGTCCATTTGGAGTTTGTTGGACCTGCAATTCCAGAATATAGGTCAGCTTCATATCCACTACTATGTTACAGTTTGTTTTAGCTTGTTGTGTCTGGAGTGGTGTGCTCAGATTTGCCCCAAGGATAACTTTTAAATCTAGAAAAATTCATATTAACCGGTTCTGGATATTTGAACAGTTTCAGGTTACAATTGCCAATGTGGGAGGATTGGGTTTTGATTGTAAGGCATGGCGGCTCTTAATTTTGAATAAGATATAATGTTAGATATAGAATAATAGTGGTGAATAAGCATGTCTTTAGATACATATTATATATCTAGTATTTATTTTGTTTTATTTTATTATTCTGTTTTTATTTTCATTCCGAGTGCTACTTATTGGCATTTTTAGCTGATAATTACATTGGTTTATGAGCTTGTTTTCCATTTGTTTGACATTTGGATGACCAGGGATGCTGAGAGAATCGATCTTTATCATTTTGCTCAGTGCACGGAGACAGATTGCATTTGCAAATCTTCAGATGAGGATTTCAGCTCATGTGCATCAACCGGTAAATCTTTGGGAGTCACATTAAGGCTTCATGCAGGTTATTATCATGATCGTTACAAAGATCTTGCAAAGGTTGAGCGAGCATAATCTTGTCATGGAAATACTACAGATTTTCAGTAGTAGTTTACATAGTGTGCTTGTCGCTTCTTTCCTAACTCTGAAGAGATCTGTTCTATGGACAGGACTCTTTTCCTCATTTAATCATTGCTCCAAATGCCGGTGTTGCTGCTTACACAAGCTGGTTACCAACTATTGTATGTTCTTATACTCTTGTCATCGTCGTCATCGTCATCTCTCTCGCTGTCACTATGC
Source organism: Panax notoginseng (assembly GCA_016801055.1). Classification (NCBI taxonomy): domain Eukaryota; kingdom Viridiplantae; phylum Streptophyta; class Magnoliopsida; order Apiales; family Araliaceae; genus Panax; species Panax notoginseng. The sequence continues at coordinate 6,985,361 of CM029022.1, read as the reverse complement.
ATGTTTTGTATGGGTGAATGCTAGTGTGCAAGTAGGAGTCCCCCTGGTTTAAAAAAATGCCAATCTAAGTTGCTACTTTCTACAATTCTTATTGCAATGCAGGAGCTAATAAAGGAGATAAATGTCCCAGCAGTTTTTTCTGATTACTGTGAAGAAGCTTCTCATCTAGCAGCTTGTTGCATAAGCACTATAACAGGCTGTCCTCTCCCAGTTCCTGTGTGTTACCCATTGATTCTTAGTATTTGAAACCTAGTAATAGGTCACTTCTATTGATTGTACTGAAATTGCTTGTTTTGTTTGTAGATTCAACTAAATCCATTCAGGCAACCTCTGGCTGTGGAAGACAGTGCTCTGTTTCTTCCTTGCTACTCGAATTGCTTTCTTTTTGGGATGTGAAAGTGGCATACAAAAACAATCACTCGTTTGCCTGTGGATTGTTCAATCAACATGTGGCTTCGGGGAGAATGAGATAAACGGGGAGCAAGGTCAGGAGTCTGTGGACCGGAGGGTTTGCAGAAGAGGAACAAAAAATTTAATAAAATGACGCACTGCCATATGGTCATTACTGATGTAACATTACTATATAATATAATAGTAATGCTGTGAAATATTCAGGTATAATAGATACTCCCTTGTTCTACAAAGAGTAAAATAAGGATGTATTTCGTTCTGTAGTTACCCCAAATTTTTTATTTTTTTTTATTGGAATTATCATAGATTCATAGGTATATGTGGAGGGCATAATAAGCATAGAAATAGTAAGTGTGACATCAATCTTTACCATGTGGACTTGGTGATAATAACTAGTCACATTATTTTGTTTTTATTTTCTGTAATCATTCTTTAGTCATTAAAATACTATTGAAATAACAAAACTATTCAACTCAAAAGTGAACAATTTCAACTTGCAATGAAAAAATATAATAAAATTTTCATAATATTGTGAGTTTTGTGTGTATGAATAAGTTTTCGTGGCTTGGCTCAAAATAGATTGAACAGTTGTATCCGTCAAATTTACAATTCCTATGAACTATTTTATTTTTAATTAATAAAAAAATAATGTAAATTAATTAAAAAATACTACTAATTTTAAATTTTATTATTTCAACTATCATACTCCATAAATTTACATTACATTCTAAAAATTTATAAATCAATTTAAAGAAATCCTAATAAAAAAACTCTCTTAGTGTAACGATCACCATATTATCTATTATGCACATGATATAACTTCATCAAAATATTGGTTAAAATTATAATAAAAATGTGATGTAAAACTTTAAAAAGGAATTTAAATTAACATATGTATCATTTTTATATTTATAAAAGTTACATGTATATTTTTTAGGCTTAAATATAATTTATTATCCTAAACTACGGTGATCCATTTTTAAATTTTATCAATTAGATAATTAAAATATTAATTTTTTTCAATTCCATTCAATTGAGACTGTTACCTCAGAAATTGTTAACGTGCCTTTCTGAGTGGGATATAATTAAACTGATGTATAACAAAAAATAATTTTTTAATTTTTGATTAAATATTTATGATATATTAAAGAGCAAAATCGACAAACCTTTTTATATTAAACATTAAAGCTAAACAAAAACAACACCTAGTCTAAAACCATAAGCTTATTCTTCAATAACTCATTTATCATAAACAAAATCAATTTATCATAACAGTAACTTTATCCCATACGAAATCAAATAAGATAGAAACTCAACGATTTAAATTTAGAAACAGAGCTATCAAATTAATCGAAAAACAAAAACAGACCAGAAACTTGAAAATGGCGATCAAATCTTCTTCCATGGCTTACGCCTTACATCTTCAACGAGGAAGAAGATGGTGTCTTAGCCGTTGATTTCGACATCATCGACGTTGACACTCTCACCTACCTCCTCCGAAGCAACGGTAACTTCTCAAAAGAATATGAAAACTCTAGCCTGAGCCCCCACCATTTTTTCGCCTTTCCCTTCATTTCACTATTCGACGGCTCTCCTTTTGTCTTTTTCAAGTTCGGCGCATGCTGTGATCCCACCGATCTCTCCGCTCTCTATGAGGTTGGTGGTGGTACAAATTTATTCCAATCACCAGAGGAATTCAACCCAATTTACATTCCTCCAGAATTACCAAAATACTCTCCGAGTCGGCAGCGCCAACATCCAGTTCGTTGTGGACAACAATAATTCTATGGACGATGCAGGGTTTCACCTCCCGACCAATCTGGGTGATTATTTTATTGGTACAGGACTCGATCAATTGATCCAACAATTAGCGGAGAACGATCTGAATATGTTTGAAGCTTGCATCTAAATAAGAAGATTTGGGTTTTGTTTGGATGAATGAGATTTGTGGGATTGGTGTGATGAATTAGATTTCTAGGTTTGGTTATAAATTGAACTTTTGGGTAGTTTGATAAAAGGAATTTTGGGCTTGACAATTTGATTTAATAAAAGAATTTTTGGATTTATAATTTATTGTTCGTTTGAAGAAATAAATAGTTAATTTGTTTAGTTTTAATGTTTAATATAAAATGATTTGACTTTTTTATCCTTTAATATATTATAAATATTTAATCAAAAGTTAAAAAAAATTATTTTTTTTGTTATATGTCAGCTCAATTATGTCCCATCCAAATAATTAAGTCATTATTTTTTAATGTAATAAATTCAATTAAAAAAAATCAAAAAAAAATTATTATTTAATTATTTAAATAATAAAATTAAAATATGAATAATCAAAGATTTAATTTTAAATAATAAATTATATTTAATCCTAATTTTTATAACACTTTTAACAGTAATCAAAGTTGACATATTCAATTTATTTATGGATTTTGATATAGCTGTTTCTTTTGGATTGTTACTGATTGGTCAGTATAACTGATTAACAACGACAAACAAACGCTTCTTTTCAACCAAGGTGTGTATTCGTCCGGTCCAAAGTGAAGACCTGATATTCCAAGTAAATCAATCAGACAATCTCCAAACCCTTGAACCCAAACACCATGAATCAGAATCACAAATCTTAAAAACAAAACCCCGATCCTCTTAAAAATACACACCTCTAACAATTTTTTCAAAATAAAGGATCTTCTTGGAGAAGATGTGGTTTCTGAGAATATTATTGATTTTAGGGTTAGGGTTTGGTTCTGATTTTGGGAATGCTTTCAAGGTTCCGTTTAGGCCAAAAGACGTTCTTCCAGTTCTGCCGAGACAGATTTCGTGGCCCGTCCTTAACAACTTTCATAGTGCCGTTGATTTGCTACCGGCGTTTGTGGGCTCGGTCACTCCCAATAAAGCTTCCAATCAGTGGAAAGGTGCTTGCTTTTATAGTAACGAAGCTCGTCTCGACTTCACTGCCGGCGATAATATTAGTTTGGGCGGTGCTGTTCTCTATCTCAAGGTTTGCGTGTGTGTGTGTGTGTATATATATATATATATATATATATATATATATATATATATATATATATATATATATATATTGGTGTGCGGACTGGATTTATGATTGGACAATAGGTTTCAGTTTTGATTTTATGATTTTCTAAGTAGCAGTTAGCGAATATGCAAAGTAATTTTTGAGGGGAGAGGAAAAGAGAGATTTATTTATATAGTGGATTATGTGGTATTGAACTCATTATGATATAGTAGAACTTTTTGTGTTGAAGGTCAGTAATGCACATGGAAATAGAGAAACCAGCTGTATAAAAATTGAAATGCAAAGAGGGATTATGTTGAAGAGTATCTGAACAGTTTCAATTGCAGATATTTAAACAATGAGAGGTTCCCAAAACCCAATACTGAATTCTGATATCTTGTTAGAGCTTTTAACCCAAAACTATATGAAACTGGATGGGGTATCGAATAACAAATCTACTAGCTTCATGAAGGTTTTATTATACCAACGTTGGACACGTTCTCTCACAATTTTTGCATCTACTTGAATAAGAGTGCTCTCATTAGTGTGTGAAAGCTTATATCTTGAAGGTAGAATTGAAGACTCTCATATATAACCTTGTATTATTCACTAATGTCAACAGGTAAAACTTAGTTATTTAATCTTGTCAACTAGCTTGTTTGATGGAATATATCTTTTTGCTGAACTTTATTTTGTCTATATACTACTATAAACTTTTTTGATACACTATCAAGACTTCATGATCAAATCTATTTTGTCTTCTGCAGACTTCTGATGCTCACAGCTGGACATGTATGGATTTATATGTTTTTGCGACGCCCTATAGAGTTACCTGGGATTACTATTTTTCTGCCCGAGAGCATACATTGAACATTGACTCGTGGGAGGAACCTGCAGAGTTGGAATATGTATGCTTGTATTAATCATTTTGTTTGTTTAATTTTTATTGATCGGAAATATTAGGCTATTAGCTGATGATCTGATTGATCATTGAGCAGGTAAAACAACATGGAATCTCAGTATTTCTAATGCCATCTGGAATGCTGGGGACCTTTCTTTCCATGGTGGATGTCTTGCCCCTGTTTTCGAATACTGCGTGGGGTCAAAGTGCTAACATAGCTTTTCTACAGAAGCATATGGGCGCATCATTTGAAAAGCGTCCTCAGCCATGGCATGCTACAATCAATCCAGATGATGTTCATTCTGGTGATTTTTTAGCTGTGTCAAAGATCCGTGGACGATGGGGTGGATTTGAAACACTAGAAAAGTGGGTCACCGGTGCATTTGCTGGTCACACAGCAGTTTGCTTGAAGGATGAAGTTGGTAACCTTTGGATTGGTGAATCAGGACATGAGAATGAAAAGGTGTGCAATCTGCAAGTTACAAAATATGGACTAGTTGGAAGAAATGCATGCAAACATGAAAGTGCTGCTTAATTTTTTGTTAACTTTTTGGCACGATCAGAATATTACATAATACTTAAATGGTAGAGCTTTCTTAAGCTTTATTTGAAGAATTACTGATATTTCATTTTGGGCAGAATTCATATCTATAATTTACAGCTATTCTGTTGGTATTCCAGGTTAATTAATTGCATACAGTTAATCTGTCTGAAGGAACACAGCTTAACAAAGAAATCATGTTTCCTTTTTCTGAAACTTTAAATAAGGCCCCACCCCTTTGAAATTTTCAGCCATCTTTGTATCTGTCTCATCCTCCCTTCCAGTCCCTCCTCCCGTTATAATATTTATAAATTTAGTGCCATGAAATTATTATACTTAAGGGTTTAGTCTCAAATTTATTTGTTCCATTTAATATGCCAAATATAAAGTTGTCCCAACTTTCATGATTTTGTACATCTAGTATGTCTTATCAAAAATAAAAATAAAATGGAGTATTGCCAATTTTAAGTAGAAACATGTTGCTTATCCTTGTTAAATTTTTAAGTGGATTTGTTGGATAGAGAAAAATCGAAGGGATGTAAATTAGTGTGTAAAAGTATCATAAAGTAACTTCCATGTTGTGAAAATACTATAACTATGTGTTTTGCATCGTCTCTGTTGTTTTGTAGGGTGAAGAAATTATTGTAGTGATTCCATGGGATGAATGGTGGGAGTTGGCACTTAAGGATGGTTCTAATCCACATATAGCGTTGCTTCCTTTACTTCCTGAAGTGCGTGAAAAATTCAATTCAACTGCAGCCTGGGAATATGCTCGTAGTATGTTAGGCAAGCCATATGGTTACCACAACATGATATTCAGTTGGATCGATACCATAGCTGACAACTATCCTCCACCTCTTGATGCTCACTTGGTAATTAATTTATTTTTTTGATAAGTTTGATTTATACTCTATTAATCATCGCTCTCCACTAAGCACGTGGCATACTAATCATATAGCCAAATGGTTATTGATCATTATTGTAGGATCTTTTACAATACTTTTTGTTCCTTTTTTTTGTTCATCCTGATCAGTTGTTCCTTGTCAGAACTTACTACTTAGGGACTGTAAACTAAAGTCTTTCTATCGATAAATTATTTGCAATAGGTATATAATGATTCGAGTTATGATGGATAGAACTAAGAATGCTGTTCTAACTACCCAAACTTTGTTTACAGGTCACTTCTGTCATGTCTATGTGGACTAGAATGCAGCCAGCATATGCTGCAAATATGTGGAATGAAGCTTTGAATAAGCGGCTTGGGACTGAGGTGACTGTGGCTGTTCTTGTTTAGTGTTGCTTAACATGGCCTTATTGGTCTTCATTCTCTAAAGCATAATGCATTTGTTTATTTTCGTACAGGAGTTGGACTTGTATGGAGTTTTAGCGGAAACTGAATCACGAGGTTTAACCTTTGATCAGTTACTTTCTATTCCGGAACAAGATGATTGGGTGTACAGTGATGGGAAATCAACAACATGCGTAGCCTTTATTCTGGAAATGTACAAAGAAGCTGGAGTTTTTGGTCCAATTTCCAATTATATTCAAGTGACAGAGTTCACTGTGAGTATCTAAAGCTATGTAATGCATTTATATCTTGTTCTTTGAAATGAAACAATCTGGTTCATGTGCTCGCTTTACATGATCCTCAGATTCGAGATGCATACATGCTCAAAATTTTTGAGAACAACCAGACACGTCTGCCAAGTTGGTGCAACAATGGAGGTCATCAGCTTCCATTCTGCCAGATTCTTGGCGAGTATCGCATGGAGCTGCCACAGTATAATACTTTAGAGCCATATGCCAACATGAATGAGAATTGCCCGTCTCTGCCTCCAACTTATGAGAGGCCTTCACGTTGCTAAATATAATCTCCTTCCTGTAATGTATCAATGTGTTCTTAATCTCGTTATACTGCTTGCCAAGTTGTATTACATTTACCTAGTTATTGGCATACTCTACATGTCTTTCCTAAGTTTCCACTTGAACGACCGTTGTTTGTATATATAGTTGTTACTAATAATACATTTAGGTGGTCTGAAGAAAAATTCTCCCCGCCATTCTAATTCTATTTGAACGGCTTAGATGCCTGTGTAGTATGGATTATAGACATCTGATGTGTTTTTCGTTTCTTTTCTTCTCTTCTACTTTTGTGTAAAATGCATTTAATTCATGGTTGTTAAAATTCTCGACCCGGATCATAGAATTGCAAATATGAATAGGATTCTAAGATTTAGGATCGTGTGAATGGGATCCTAAGATCGGTGCGGTGCGGGATGGTGGTTTTGAGTTGAGTGACGTAGTTTTTCTTCCAAACTAACCGGGAGTTGGCCACTCACCCATCTGAAAGGAGCCATGGATCTCAAGGGTCGTATCTTTCAGCAAAACACTGAAACACCACCAGTCTTTCATGCTCATTCTCTAGACTCTTTCTCTCTCAAATCTTCAAGTCTTTCATGCTAAATCTAGACTTTTACCAAGTGAAGTCATAATTAAGCACAAACATGACTTCTGATTCTTCTGTAACTAGAGAACAACCAGGGGCCCTCAACCGTAATCTCTCTGGTCATCGGTCAGGGTTCATAGGGACACCCATAAATGCTATTCCCCCAGCAATTAACAGTGCTATATCCCAAACCCGAGTATATACAATAAATTACCTATTAAATCCCATGGAACATCAAGTGCACCACAGAGCACAACATAGTTGTGGGGCTGCAACAAATCCGGTGCTGTGGTTGGGAGACACTGAAATCGCCATTATTTCATAGTGACGGAGAAGGTGGGACTGACCACTGAGTGACTAGGGCATTCATCGACGTTTTTCATTTGATTAAAGGTTCTGAAAATGGACGAAGAACTAGAAAGGTTGAAATGTCATTCTAACAAGTTGAAAAGATAGAAAAGAAAAAATTTAAATAGGATACAATGGTCACATTGCACAATGATTAGATATGCACTTGGTTCAAAACCTTCACAAGCACAAGTAGGTTATCATTAGCTTTTGAGTTCCCTTGCACGCTTTTTCTATCTTATTGCATGCCCTTCACGTTGGTTACATTTCAATTTCGTCAAGTATTTATCTATATGTATATCATTTTCCTTGGCTTTTAGGACCACAGATGTTGAAGTGGGGTAGGTAAACTGCAGGTGATAATAAGCATTTAACTCAACTCACTTCTTATTGAAGCCCCGAAAAACTTCAGGCACGTATGTAAAACAAATTCAGTAAATTAAGATTTTACAAGTAAACAGAAGAGCCTAACATGCCAAACAAGTCGGCCTAAACTTGGTACTAAAAAAGAAAAAGAAAAAAAGAAGATGCATAAAACTCGAACAACAGCAACCCAAAAGGGCAGGAGTAGTCGATAGGCGACAGGACGAACCAACCCAAATAGATATATACTTGTGATGATGATCATCTCAAATCTCAATCTTCTCCATCCCAGAGCTCCTCAACAGTCTTGATCGGTCCAATGGGAGAGACGAACGACGCTCCCGAGTTTCCCCTGAACTGCGGGATCTCAGCAATCTTCTTGCGCTCTTCCTCGCTCAATTCCCACTCGAGAATTTCAAGGTTCTGTTTCAGTCTCTCTTTGTTGAAGCTCTTGGTGATCACAACCACCCCTTGCTCAATTGCCCATCTCAAAGCCACCTGAGGTAGAGTTTTTCCTTTCGCCTTTGCGATTTCCTTAAGAACCTCAGAGTCAAAAACTCTGTTGCTTCCCCAGAAGTTTCCTGCTGCTCCAAGAGGAGAGTAAACAGTAATAACGATTCCTTTGGCCTTACAGAACTCCCTCAGCTTCTTTTGTTGCCATGCTGGGTTCATCTCCACCTTTGAACAATACATAAACATATATATATTAGGAATACAGTACAGATACAAACTCATTTCAAAAAGTCTAATATCTCATTAATTTGTGATTTTTACATATGGAACTTACTTGATTGACGGCTGGAGGTATCTTGGCAAAAGCCAGAAGGTCAGTAAGCTTCTTGCGAGAGAAATTACTGACACCAATTGATTTAGTAAGGCCAAGTGTTTGGCACTCTTCCATGGCTGTCCAGACAGACTTGATGTCCAACGGAAGAAAGTCGTCTGGTGCTGGTTGCAGATTGATTGGCCCATGCTTCATGGCCACCGGCCAGTGCACAAGATACTGATCAACATACTCCAACTTAAGATTCCTGGACAACCATCATAAACAATTAGGAATTAATCAGCAGATGAAAATTTTCAATTTTTCATCGCCAAAGAACTTACTGTAGAGTCTTTTTAAGGGCAGGGACGACATGTTCACCATGGGCGTCAGTGCACCAGAGCTTGGAGGTAATAAAGAGTTCATCACGAGAGTTAATTAAGCCGAGACTAAGAGCTTGGGATATGGCTTCACCCAGATATTCCTCTGTAAAGTAAGCAGCTGCGGCGTCAAAATTTCTGTAACCGAGCTCAATTGCGTCAAGCAGCGCTTGTACGACGGTTTCTGGGGCAGGAATGGGATAACTTCCGGTGCCCAGTACAAGAGCCGGCATCGTTTTCCGATTGCCGGAGTGCAAAGTAATTTCTGGAATAGTAACGGGAGCCATTAGAGTTGGAATGGTATTAGTTATTAGTATAACAATAGTTGTGTTTTTTGGTTGTAATTTGAATTAGTGATGGTAGGTATCTTAATGGCTTTATAAAGAAGATTCAAAGCCGTAGACGTAACCAAATAATTTTTGCATTCCTTCAACATCACGTCACATCACAAGTAACGCAAATATCCTAAAAGTCAAACCACAACTTTTCATTTCATACTCAGAAAAATAAATAAACAAATGGATATTAATAAATGGCGTCACTCGTGATGTTTAGTACTCCAGGAAGTAAAAAATATAAACAAGGAAGGACCGATGGATGTTTGGTAGGGAATCCAGTCCCAGCAAGCTCATTCATATGAAAACTGTGCTAATCAAAAATGCTACGTAATATGAAAAAAAGTTTCTAGAAACTCCTAAATTTTTAGTCAAACTACACCAGAACACATCAACGGACTAATTTGCAATTTGAATGGAATTTGATTGCTTGATATAAGCTTAATTTCTTTTTGCTTCTCTATGCTTCCATAGATTAAAGTTGCTTCTCCGTCCTACAATACTTATTCTTAACTTCTTTTATCACCCTAATTCTACGAGCATATTATAATAAGTTATTGTTAATATACCTCTATAATATATATCAAGTTTTGAAATTGAACAATCTTTTGATAACAATTTACAAAATGTTACAGTCGAATACGTTTATAGAAAAACACTAAGTGAGAGAAGAGATAATTTTTCTTCTTCTAAGTATATATCACATATAATAATAACAGTTTATGTCAAATTTATTTTAATTACACATTATAAATAATAACAGTTAATGTCAAATTTATTTTAATTACACATTATAAATAATATTGCAAGTCACATTAAAAGATTTAAATTAAGTAACAGTCAAATTCAAAATATATGAACTTCATTTCTTTTGTTCTATATAATTAAATAAGATTGCATCACTATTTCTAATAAATTTCTTTTGTTTTATATAATTAAATAAGATTGCATCACTTATGCTAGTAAAACGACTAATAATCTTTTATTTAATTAAAATAAAATCAAAATAAATAACTTTGCGCGTTATCAAATGACTCACTTTAGATAGGATAAACACATATCAAATGATTCAAACTACACTCAAATGAATTATTCTCTTATTCTCTAGATAGATAGAGGACAATAAACCACATACTTTATACTTAAAATTATATAGATGATAATACTAATTTATAATAATGATGATCTCAATTAAACTTCCTTATCCCAGAGCTCCTCGACTGATTTGACAGGTGCATCAGCTGATGTGAATTCTTCTCCGCTTTGAGCTCTGACTTGTGGGATATTATTAGCAATTTTTTCAGACTCCTCGGCGCTCAATTCCCAGTCGAAAATCTCAAGGTTCTGCTTCAGCCTCTCTTTGTTGAAGCTCTTTACCACCACAGCAACTCCTTGCTCATAAGCCCATCTCAATGCAACCTGCGCAATAGATTTTCCTTTGGCCTTTGCAATTTCCTTGAGAACCTCAGAGTCCATAACTCTGTTGCTGCCCCAACTAGCTCCCGCTGCTCCGAGAGGAGAGTAAACAGCAATAAGGATTCCATTGGCCTTGCAGAAGTCATTCAGCTTCCTTTGTTGCCATACTGGATTCATTTCCACCTAATTTTGAACATTAAAGCACGATGCATTTTTACCATCTTATTTCTGACTTCATAAACAGTAGTTTTTTTTTTATATATAATAGCTAAACAGCAAAAAATCTTTGTAGCACTGAAGGATTTGTTCAATTAGGATCAAACTGTACTTGATTGACAGCCGGAGGAATGTTTGCAAAGGCGAGGATGTCACCGAGCTTTTTGCAGGAGAAATTGCTGACACCAATGGATTTGGTGAGACCAAGTGTTTGTCACTCTTCCATGGCTGTCCAGACAGACTTGATGTCCATTGGGAGCAAGTTTTCTGGCCTTGGTGGATATTCATATGAGCCATGCTTCATGCTCACCGGCCAGTGTACCAGATACAAATCAAGATACTCCAGCTTCAGATTCCTGGATGCACAACGATTAATAAAAAAAAAAAAAAAAAAAACTAGTCAAATAATATTATATAGTACGTAACTCTCATTTTTATGATCATGTACTCGTATAATTAAGAAACACGTAATTTATAAAGTACTCCAGAGTTTTTTTGAGAGCAGGAATGACATGATCAGGATGAGCATCGCTGCACCAGAGCTTAGAGGTGATAAAGAGTTCATCGCGAGATTTAATTAAGCCGAGATTAAGAGCTTGGGATACGGCTTCACCGAGAGAGTGCTCTGTTTGGTAAACAGAGGCAGTGTCAAAATGACGGTAACCAAGCTCAATTGCTTCAATCACTGCTCTTATCACTATTTCTGATGCTACTATGGGAAATGTTGCGGTGCCAAGTCCCAGTAACGGCATTTTCTTCGGATCCCCGGACCTTAAACAAACTTCTGGAATACTATAGGGAGCCATATATATATATATATATATATATATATATATATATATATATTTCTCTACTAGTATTTTTCACTTGTAAAGCTAAATAAATGGATGAAAAGTAGCAATGGCATACCAATGGACCAGTTTTGCTCTTTATATACACACGCGAGGGGATTTAGGAGATCAACTTTAGTGGGGTAGCCATGTCATGTGAATTATTATTTGGATACATTCATGATTCATTCATATAATGCTCACTACCTACCGTACTCCCAGCCACATTTATGTGGGTTTGGATTAAAAGAATGAATCAGAGTACGAAATTGAATGATTTTAAAATGTTTAAGTGAATATTTGGTTCTTGGTAGTAATAGGTGTTATAATAAAATAACAAAATTATCACATATATTCGTTGTATTAGAATGAATTTTATTTTACATTATCAACATAGAATAAAAATAATAAAGGAATAAAATGAATTTTCATTCTATTAAAATGATTTATCCTCCAAAATGATAATCAAATATATTATTTTTATTTTATTAATTTTTCTATTCTATTCCTTTGAACCAAAGCCATGTGAAATATTTGGACACATTCATGCATACAAGACTCACTACTAGTACTCGGAGGCACATTACCTCTAGCGGGGGAGTCGTGTGAATTATTTGGATACATTCATGATTCATGCCTACAAGGCTCACTACTAGTACTGGGAGGCACATTACATGCAAAAAACAGTTTTTGCTAATTTAAATCTTTGAATTTAATTGAATGTATTATTGATTGAGTTTTGAGTTATGATCATAATTTAATATCTTTTTTTTTCATATAGATTTAATATTTATTTGAATTGTATAAAGTAAATATTATACAAATAGATTTAGTTTTTTTACAGAATTTGATTGAATGTATCTTATAGATGTTTATTATTTGTGTTTAATTTTATCACTCTTAAATCTTGAGTTATAATCATGATTTAATATCTTTCTTTTTATATAAATTAAGTATTTATTTAAAATGTATAAAGTAAACACTGTACAAATAGGTTTATTTTTTTTGTAGATAAATTGATTAATTTTACGTATTTACTAAATATTATATATATTATATAATAATAATTAATATATTTAATTATTTATTACATAATAATAACGTCATTAGGTCAAGTGACCCATTTATTGATAACTTTTTCAATTTGATAATCGGTCCGAATACGAAAATATTGCATTCATGCATAAGGCTCACTACGGTACTCGGAGACATTTCTATAAATTATATAAAATAAAGTAAGAATTTTATAAAATTTAAAAGACTAACTAAAAAGAGAAAATAAAAATCACCTTAAACGTTGAAAAGTATTTTTGAAAGTAAAAAAAATCACAAATTTGTTAATACTTCGGCTATTATGATATCCCTCACGTCACTTTGGACAATTTTTCTGTTTTTTTTTTTAAAAACACTCTTAACAATTTACTTTGGGTCCTACATTATCCACTAATGAATGGTAGTAATAAAACTCAAATATTTAATTGTATTTCTTTCCAAAAATGGTGTAGTTATCATTAATAACTGCACTTGTCTGGTCTGTCGTTTAATCCTTTGGAGCGTCACTGTTGATGTCGATTAGTAGCAAGTTGCAAAATGAATTGAATACCCAAGGCAGGCGGCCGCCGCCCCCGGCCCCAGGAAAGGAGTGCACAAACCACGGCCATTCCTTAGATTTTGGTAGGTAACGACCAAAAATAAAAAAAACGACTATTTTCGAAATTTTTTTATAAAAAATATAAGTTGCATCTAAAAAAATATTTTTTCAGAGATTAAAGCCTAATAGTTTATATTAGAGTTGACCCGGTTCATTAAAAAATTATTTTTGTATACCTATATCATTATATATTTATATTTTTAATTCACAAATATATATACTATATATATAAAAAGTTGAAGACGTCAGGACAGTCGACCCAACAACCTTGGCACAAACTAGTTTGCTTTTTATGAGCACCGTTTATTATCTATGTATTGGTTTAGTATTCACAAAAAGTAGTTCACGATTACAAAATCCATAATCATATTTTTATAAAATGTAATCTGTGTTAGGATATAATCCCGGGGATATAGGTTCAGCCAACTTCAGTTAAGTTCAGGTTCTGATGACACCGAATTATGATTTGTTAGGGTAAAGTAGAGGTAAGTATTCGGTTATAACCTAATATTGAATTTTATTATTCAAACAAATATACGAAATATGTACTAACCGAATTTTAAATAACTGAATTATACTATTCGGTTATTCGGTTGATAATCGAAATATAAACTTAATTTTACAAAATAAAAAAGCTCATAAATTTAACATTAAAGTTTCCGAGTAATATTTAACCACAATTGGCAATCATAATAATTCATAAACTAATTTAATAATTTCAAATTTACAATACATAAGTACACACAATCTATATGACAAAATTTATCAAATTCTAATAAAAATTAATATTTTATTTTTTGAAGTTTCTACTTTCGATTCATCGGTTACCTGAATAAGATAATTTTCATATCTAAAACCAAAAATAAAAATATAAAATGATTATAATTAAATATATCCAAATAACAGAATAACCGAAATAATTCAGTTAAATAAATCTATTCGGTTCGATTCGAGCAACGTAGACGCACGCGATGGAACAACTCTCATTGAAGTCTTTACCATGAGAGCAGATCCTCTGTCCCCTCACTTAAATTTTAACACTTAATTTTTTATTTAATTTTAAAATTAATTAATATTAAATAAAAAAATAAATATTAAAATTTAAATGAAGGAACATAAAAAAATAAATAATTTGAGAACAGAAGATCTATTCTCCCTTACCGTGCGCTTGACTGGACAAATTGAGAGAGGCGATGGGACATCTCCCACTAAAAGTTTTTACCCATGTGCTTGATTGCGCATATATGATGAACAGGGGCCTACAACTGGAGACTCGTCCTGAGGCCTAGACCATCATCAGTTTTAAAATTATGAATTTTAAGGTTAAATAATATTTATTTTCTCCATTATAAAATATAAGATTATTATTAATCTTTTGAAGCTAATGCAAGACATTTTTAAAAGGAATAATAATACAGACACAAACTATTTTATAAATATTTTATAAATTATTAATGTGACATACTCCACATCAGTGTATTGATCAACAAATTGTTTCAATATAGTCTTCGGTCCTACATAATATGCTGAGGTGGAGTATGCCACATTAGCAATTTGTAAAATATTTATAAAATAATTTGTATATCTAACATTATTCTTTCAAAAGAAAAATAATATATATGTCGACAAATATGATTATAAAGTTAAATTGCGACCAATGTGAAACTTTAAACAATGAGTTAAAATAATAATGTATGGATTATATTTTAGTTCTTTCATATCTCATATATCTATATTATGAATTTCTTTAATTTTAATCAATGTAATAATAAATATTGTAAACTACTCTCTTCGCTCCTAAAAGATTGTCGTTTTAGAAAAAAAAATTTGTTCTAAAAAGTTTGTCGTTTACAACTTTTGAGGAGAATAAATTATTTACTTTCCTATATTATCTCTACCTTCTCTCATTGTCTCAAGAAATTCTCTCCCTTATATTACTTTCTATAAAGGGGTAGTGATGTAATTTCAAACAAATTTTACTTGGTAAAACCTTAAACGACGATCTTTTAGGAATGGAGGTAATATCAAACAAATACTACTCATTACAAGATTTATTACTTCATTCTCATCTCAATTTTAAAAATCAGATAGAGTGCGTGTTACATATTTGCTTATAATAAAATTATTTATGAGATAACTTCAAATAATTAAAATTATTTAAAAGATTAAATAAAATTTATCGTTTAAATTATTATATTTTTATCAATAATAATAAAGAGATTAGATTCTGAATAGTGTGAGTGGATATGAGTAGAATAACAAAAATGCATCTTTATTTCATGTTGATCCTTAAGATAATAAGTTGTTGGTTTTAATAATATATATGATAATAAAGTTGACGATATATTTTTTTGTCGTATAATTGTTTTTATAAATGAGACCTTAACAGGGAGAATATTACCGAACTGTTCTTCCGCAGTTTAATGGGATTAGGATTCTCTTCGTTTCAAATAAAATAGAGATTTTATTATTTATATATTTTTTATCATCTCTCTTATTATTATGATGTCACATTCCAACATATATAAAATAAAAAGGATCCTACCCAAAATCCTCCACATTGGTGGGCAAATTGAACGCATTATTCAAAAGAAATTACAAGCATACATATAACAAACAGGTATTCCATAAATTTGAAAGTGACAAATTAAGTAGAGTCGAGTGGGGGGTGTGTTGGTCCAAGTAAACGAGACTTGGACAAATTAACAGGAATTTGAATGTGAATATAATTCCGTAATCCGAACATAATCTCTGACTCTCAACAAATTAGAGGGCTGAACAACATCAAGGAGATGAAAACAATCAACGGAGACACCTCCGATCCATCCCATTACAAAAAATACATGGAGGGGAAAAGGAAACATATATTAAATCAATTCTAAAATGGATTATGGATGGATGGATGTGTTAATTAAATATATAATTTGTCATTTCTTATTAGTATTATCGTTTTGGTTAAGCTTGTTGGTGTGGCATTTGAGCTTGATCCAATTGACGCTAACCGTGGCTCCATTCTTAACTTTCTTTATCCCCTTGGAAGCCACCACTTTACTTTTCTCCATCTTCTTGGAGAGTTTACCGGAGGATCCTCCACCACCAAGATTAGCCGGCGTCGACTCAGTCTTCTTGTTATTGTTCTGCCGTAAAATTCCCCAATGGTCATTTGCCTCCATTACGCGCTACCTTTTTTTTCTTCTTCCAAAGAAGGTCTAGATATTAGATAACTTTCCTTGGAGAAAGGGAAAGACCGAAAGAGAGAGAGAGATTAGGAGGGAAGAGGGATTTGGGAGAAATTGTGGAAAGAGAGAAAGAAACCGGTAGCTACCTACCTAACTAACTACCTTTGTATTAATCGTATGGATTGCCTTTCCTTTTTCTCAAAATGGTTGGTTGACGCAACCATATTATATTCTCCATCCATCTATCCATCCTATAAAAAGATCACTACCTTTCCATTTTTTCAACACCTTGCACACACACTGTTATTATTGATGCACAACGGGTTAATTCAGGTGGTGATGAAACCGAGAATAAGGAGTCTTAGAAATTTAATGTTTTGGACAGATCTAGAGAAGAGAGGAGAGGATAGGAGGGAGAAAGGAAAATAGAGACGAGGAAGTAATATTGGTACAAATTAATATGGATGGAATTGAAGAAAATATTGGTGATTTATTTATTAAGGCAGGGTAAGTATTAATTACATATGTGTAGGTTAATTAGTGGTGCTTTTGGGGTACTTGAGTTTGAGGCAGTGTACACCAAGGGAAGGGAAGGGAGGCTCCTCCTTTCACTTTCTTTCTTGTTACCGGTAGTCGGTTGAGGCTGTTGCTTTGCTTTTTTCAAACTTGTCCATGATGCTGGAGGAGAATTTGGCGCCATTACCCTTCTTCTTCTTCTTCTTCTTATGATCATAAACAATTTAGTTCTGGCCGGGTTGCTGTAGTCCCATTCATCAGCCCACGACGTCTCATAATTATAAGCCTTGCCATTCATCATTTTGTATATATTCATTCTGATCAAACACTAGTTACAAGTTAGTTAGTTAGTGCTCTCTCTCTCTCTCTCTCTCTTTCTCTCTACGATAGATAAAGAAGAGGAGATGGAGGCTTAGAATGGCCATCGAGTTACGCCCGAGAGTGGCAACTCTAGATACCTGTTCAAATGTCTTCCTTGTGACAAAATATGAATTATAATATTCTACACGGCCGAATGCATTTTTTCAGCTTTTAATTCTTATCATTTATAAATGTCTAGATTCTACTCTCTTATTAGTTATTATTCAAAACAGAATAATTAAGAGACTTGAGATTTCTATGTTATTTTGATAAATTTGAACAAACTTATTAGTATGTCTAATGCGCTCACAAGTTCAAAGCCGGCTTGCTACTCACTCCTTAAAAACAGCCTTCAACTTTTAACCCCCGAACCTTCCCCGCTCTTCAAAATGGGTCGACTTATATTATACTCATAATTATTAAATTCCAACCCACATAATTCATATTAAAAATAAATATAATTATAACAATATTTTGAAACCAAAACTATTTTTTTTGTCAATCTACATAAAAGTATCCCAGCCAGAAACAGTTGAGTTGAAGCTCTGGCAGTAACGAAAAGTAGTTTTACCCCCAACCCAAAAGAAAGAACGCTGCACTAAACAGACGAGACGAGCTGAGCTTTGTTTGACAGAGAAAAACTCAACGCGGAAATATTCAAAACTCTTTCTTCTCTTCTAGATTCAAACTAATTACTTATAACAATCTTTCAACACATACGACATTTCTTTCCCAATAAGTTGATTTATTATTATGCCCGCCTGCCGTCCAACTCCATCTTCCTACGACATTTCTCAACGTTATTAAAACTCCATGTAACCCTCATTTTCCATTATTCCCATTTCCATCTCCTCATCAAACAAACATGAATCGCATCCAAAATCCATTAATGTTCATAACTAGTTTAGTTATAGTATCACTTTTTACAATCCCTGCACTCTCCCATTCTCTTTCCTTGCCTCATTTCTTCCCCAACATATCCTCCCTCCCGCCACCTACCAACCTCACCGCCGCCTGGGAATCCTTCCAAAAACTCGCCGGCTGTCACTCCGGCGATAAGAAAGCAGGCCTACATAAACTCAAACAATATTTCCAGCAATTCGGCTACCTCAACAACTTCTCCGCCACCGCAAACTATACCGATTATTTCGACGATTCTCTACAGTCAGCTCTCAAGACTTATCAGCTCAATTTCAATCTTAATTGTACCGGAGAACTCGATGAAAATACAATGAAACAAATTCTCCGCCCGAGATGTGGCGTTCCCGATATAGTCAGCGGAACCAGCTCCATGAACTCCGGCGGAGCACCGCCGTCGTCTCCGTCTCACCTCGGGGTGGTGGCTCATTACTCATTCTTCCCTGGCACGCCGCGTTGGCCGGCGAGACAGACTGAATTGACCTATGCTTTCTCTCCGGAGAATCAGTTGGATAATTCCGTGAAGGACGTGTTTAGAACCGCGTTCGACCGGTGGTCGGGGGTTACGCCGTTGACTTTCACGCAGACAGAATCGTTTGCCAGAGCAGATATTAGGATCGGCTTCTTCGGTGGCGATCACGGCGACGGAGAGGCATTTGACGGAGTTTTGGGAACCCTAGCTCACGCGTTTTCTCCGCCAAATGGACGACTTCACTTGGACATCGAGGAGAATTGGGTGATAAACAGTGAAAACTTGAGGTCCGTATCGTCGGCGGTGGATCTGGAATCGGTTGTGGTACATGAGATTGGGCATCTGCTAGGATTAGGGCACTCTTCAGTGGAAGAGGCGATTATGTTTCCGTCAATTTCGTCAGGGACGAAGAAGGTAGTACTCAGCAGCGACGACATTGATGG
Organism: Panax notoginseng; assembly: GCA_016801055.1. Classification (NCBI taxonomy): domain Eukaryota; kingdom Viridiplantae; phylum Streptophyta; class Magnoliopsida; order Apiales; family Araliaceae; genus Panax; species Panax notoginseng. Next base: position 6,965,856 of record CM029022.1, on the reverse strand, counting down.
GATTCAAGCTTTGTATGGGTCGAACCCGAATTACAATGGATCTTCGTATCCCAACCTGCAGGAGAGGGAGTCCAATGATGCTAATTTTGTGGGTACCAATTGGCTAATTTTGGCCGTTGGATCAGTGCTGTTTATTTTGTAGATGATGAGAATACTCCACACTTTTTATGAGTATTTAGTATTTTTTATACTACGTCATATATGTATGATATACTGAGCAGATTTGTTGGCTGTATATAAAATACTTTATTGTTCGGATTTAAGGCGTTTGGGCATGTCACTTATTTTTATGATGAACTCTACAAAAAAAAAAATGTATGCTAGTTATACTACATCATATTATTGATATTTATCTCATCAAATTATAAGTATTTACTAACAAAAAGTTAATCTATCTATTTTCAACAAACCAAAGCAGATTAATTCGAAATAAATGGATGGAGGGATGATCTATTGATCTGAGTAAGCTAGATAAGATACCCTTTCTTAACAATTTAAGCCTGCGAGCAAGTAAACTTTATTTACCATCAAACTAATCCCTGGACATGACTAATAATATTATCAACAACAAGACGGCCCAGACCCAATGTATTTTGCTTGTTGACAATGACATAGAGAAAAACCAAAAATAATTTAGAAAGGAAATAGTAGTATGATATAAGGCATAACACCAACCGTTTCAAGATTTCAAGCCTTCATTGTGATTAGAAATAGATAGTGGTAATAATTTAGTGGCAACTAATATTCTCACGTCTTATTGCTCTTTTTTTTACTCGATAGTCTGTAGTGGTTCCTTTATTATTTGAATTGATTTTGGGCTAGGCGCTTAGCCCACTGAACCCCTTCACTTCACGTACACTAGTCTGTACATTGAAATAATCGGTGTAGTTGCACAATCCGAATCCCAGTATACTTTTGGAACTGAGTGAGTGTTGCTTTTGGAACGGAACTCGGAAGGATGGAGCTTTAGAAGAAGATGCCAACCAACCGAGTCCCAAGAAGAAGAATCTAATTAATGCAGTTGTTGAAGGGACCCAAAACTATCTCTATCTGTGCAGTACGTACTCTTCCTGAGTAGACTAGTAATAGTACAACGGCTCTCTATTCTTGATTACCTGTCTTTAATTTATCCAACTGTCTTAACGTTTTGTGCTAAAAGATCTAGTATTTATGCAGCCAAATTAGGAAGAGAAATGCAAAAAAATTGTGCATAATAATAAAAAAAATAGGAATCCAAATAATATTTTACACATTTTCATTGATATATCTTAATATTTATGCAAATAATTAATTATTTGTGTATAATTTGTGCACATAATATTATTCAAATAAAAAATATGGTTATCCTTCCCTACCATCTTCTATATTTTTAAATTAATGTTTATATAAGTAAAAATGATAATTTTACAAGATCCTCATCAAAGTAATAAAATAAATGAGTCAAAGAAAAACTTATACAAGTATTATTTTTACTTTTAAAAATATCAATTAATTGTTATCATCTATGCATTGTATAAGGAGGAGATTGAGTGAATCACATAAATTATGTTTTTGTATGTGATTGTTTTTTGTTGCGTAAGCGTTACCATTGCACATATTTTTAGGAATACTCTGAGAGCATGTAATGTCACTAAATATAATAATATCAGACGGGACGGAGCGGAGCACCAACCATTTCATTTCATTTCAAGGATTCAAGCCTTCATTGTGGTTGGAAATAGTTGTAATTCTTTTTAGCGAGCGGAGATAGAAAGGAATGATGATTCTTTAAATAAATTCACAACCAAAAAAAACCTAAAGATGAGATGACAGTGTCTCTATGTTGTTAGATTAGTTAAATGTTGTAATGATAGACAAGAATAAGTTTACTACTTGAGGGTTTCTTTCTAATGAATTGGTAGAAGTTGACGTGTAGCACTCAAAACTAATAGTGACCTGCCTCATCTACTACTACTTTTTCCCAACTATAACAACTTTTGTTTTTGTAAACAAGATGAGCCAAATGAGTGAGTGAGACTTGTACTAATATAACCTCCATTCATTATCCTGTCTAATCCAAATATTATTCCTACTTTTTTCTTCCTAAGGTGGTGCATGAATCGAAATATTCTGCATAGATTATGTGTATATTCCAAGAGTAGAAGGCGGATATAAAAATTAGAAATAAGTGTATTTAAATTTCACTTATTTGTAATTTGACCCCCTTTACAAATAGGTAAAATTCAAATACACTAATATCCAATTTTCATGTCCATATAGGGTTTTTGATATTCAAAATATAACAAAATAAATAAAACTAAATAGGTTTGATCTTAAAAAGGCAAGTTGCTAAGTGAATTTTCGGTAAAAGAATTTCCTTGTGTGTATTTTCATTACCTTTTTGATTATTTTACAATTCATCTTACATGTCACACTCGTGTAAGACTCTTTTATTATTTCATGAGAAAGGCCTTGGTATAGTATTCCAATTCCACCGAATTTTAGTGCTTTCTCTGTTCACAAAAAAAAAATAAAAATAAAAATCTCATCTGAAAATTATTGTTTTGTTGTTCTATAGACAGAATCACTTTACTATCAATGACCATATAAAATAACATACTATTCTTAAATTTATCGTAACATAATAATTTCACGATTATGATATCATTACTATTAAACAAAACAATTAATGAAAGATTATATATGTTTACCAAGTGTCTTGTTTGTTTTTAAATTTGAACTTAGAACTATTAGTCCAAAGATTATAAAATAGCTTAATATAGGGGATTATTTAATACTATGTTCAACTAATCTCCACCATTTAGGATTAAAAATTTCTAGACAAAACTAATCTCAACCTTTTTTAAAATAACCATAATATCATTTACTAAATTTGTATTCCAGAGTATACCTCTTACAGCTTATGTATTGAGCTATAGCTGCCTTTTATGGAAATTATAATGAAGATAAAAAATTTAATTTCTAGGCGGACGAAGTAAATCATATATATTATGTATAAGTGTATATTACATTATATTTTGACATAATTTTCGAGTAACAACTAACAAGCGTGAATGAAAAGTTTGACTTCGATTCCTTTGCAAATTTTTTTATTCTAATTCTTTTTTTTGTTGCTTTATTTCGATTCTAAGTATCAATTTTAATTTTGTTATAAAATAATTTCGTTCAACGGACCGTGACTCTATTAGATCACAGGACTTTACAGTTTATCATTTTTTGATGTATAAACAAATTTAAATTATAGTTTAAAATATGTTATTATTAATAAGGGTATAACTAATTCTGAAAAAAACAAAACATAACATGGAATTGTTTTAAGATATCCACGAATAATTCCACAAAAAACAAAGATATGACTAGAACTATATAATCCCCATATTATAATCTTTGCAAACAAGTATAACCTTTATTATAAACATGAAAAATGCCATTAAATGGATTCTATTGTTGAAGGGTGGGTGCGACATGCGAGTATTCATACAAAGGAGCGGGTGTAGGTCCCAATTTTTTAGACTAGGATTCTCTACCCTTTCAAATAAAATGTAGAGTCTCTATTCTTTATATATTCCCTATCACATTCTAACACATTTTAAATGTGGATCGTGGAATGGATCCTAATTCCAGTTTTCCAGCAGGCAAACAAGGATGTTTGTTGGGCCATCTTACTAATACTCCTTGAAAGAATGAGACTAGTACTACACTAGTATGTGGAGAATGCTGCTGCCTTGGAAGCTTCAAAAGCTCAAGTATGTATCCCCAAAAAAATAAATGCCGTGTCCAATTGGCAAAAAAAAGGAAACCACGGCACTATTCAGTTAACACGCAAAAACCACTGGATCCCATTGGCACGCTATGGAGTAACAGACAAAAGGAGGTCACCCACCCCTAAGAACAATTAATGTAGTTATTTCACTAAATTCTACGCGTACTCGGAAGTATAATTAGAGAGAGAGGAAATTCTGAGCCGCCTTCTTTTTTGCCCTTCAGAATTTACACATGGCATTAATTTGTTTAAATTTCAATGTTACCTTTTTCCTTTTGTTTTCTCATGCAACAAAGATAAATGGGGACCATATCATCATCAGTCTGTCCCCTAGAATCATCAACTTGGCCGCTAACATCAAATTGTTTTCCCAACTTCCTTGTCATCAGAAGCATTCCAGAGGTAAGCATTAAATTGTGAAAAAGCTTCTGATGACAAGGAAGTTGGTGGATGAGGTGATATAGAAATCCTTACCTTTTTTACTTAAAGAAATCCTTTCTCGAGGTTTTCAAGTTTTGAATATACAACCAACAGAAATCTCATGAAGGAGCATTGTTATGACAAGAATGACTACATTACTAATGTGTATTTGAGGGATTTATTAGTTGTTCAAACTTTTTAGTTACAGGTCATTTTTAAGTGATTTAGGGGTTTGAGAGTCGATTTTTAAGTTTATGTATAATAAGAATTTGTTGCTTTTGAATTTCAACTTATATTGTATGGGCAGACATTTTATTTTACCCACTTAGACCCCCATTCACTTGACCCACTAATTAAGTTCCATAGTAGAAACCTTGTTTATATGATATAGAATATGAATATAAATTGAGATTTTCACAGAAGAATCTCAAACAATCCAACAGGTTAGTGATGGAAATTAGCAAAAAATTTTGGAATTTTAACTCAAAACAGGATGATGCAACTGTTTTTCTTTATCATCATGATGATGCAAGTTGCAACACCCATTTTCCAGTCTAATTCCATCCCTCAATTTGAACTGTCTACATCTTTTCTTTGGGCCCATTCTTCCTAACTTTTCTTCTTCTTTTCCTAAGCTAAGCTGTTTCTTTTCTTTTTCCAACCAAATTGCAATATAATGCTAAAAATATCATTCCCTTGTATTGATGCTTTATATAAGTATATATGCTATATTCTTACTCCCTCCATCCAAACCCAAAAACATTTCTCTCTCTCTCTAAATGGGATTTCTTCCTTGTCCTTTGCCTTGCCAACCGCAAGAAGAATCTGATCAGTCCAACCAACTTCACTCAGATTCCTCAAACAACTCCTCCATCTCCTCTCAACCAAGTCTACCATCAGTCCCATCCCTAAACCCACTTTCCCAAGAAATCTCCACCACCCATCACCACTGTATCTCCACCTTAAAGGGTCACTCCTCATATGTATTCTCTCTCACCCTTGCCGGAAGACACCTCTACAGTGGCTCTTCCAATAGCGAAATACGCGTTTGGAGCCAAACCCCTTCAAATCATGAATACTCAACAGACAACATTGTTTCCTCCTGCAAAAGCGCAGTCAAGTCCCTAGTAGTCTTGGGCGATAAACTATTTAGTGCTCACCAAGATCACAAAATACGCGTCTGGAAAATTGACAATGACACACCCTACCAAAAATACAAATGCATATCAACTTTACCAACACTTAATGACCGTATCACAAGAATCTTCTTGGCAAAAAACTATGTAGAAGTCCGTCGGCACAAGAAGTGCACTTGGGTGCATCATGTTGACACCATATCGGCTCTAGCATTATCAAAAGATGGTTCTTTAATCTACTCTGCTTCGTGGGATCGAACGTTTAAAGTATGGAGAACATCGGATTTCAAGTGTTTAGAGTCCGTCTGGAATGCTCACGATGATGCTATCAACACTATAGTATCGTCTAGTGATGGATTTGTATACACTGGTTCAGCTGACAGGAAGATTAAGGTATGGAAGAAGAAAGGAGCAGATAAAAAGCATATTTTAGTTGATATATTGGAGGAACACAAGTCAGCAGTAAATGCTTTAGCCCTTAGCACTGATGGGACTGTGCTTTATTCTGGTGCCTGTGATCGTTCTATAATTGTGTGGGAGAAAACAGTTGGTGGTGGTGGACATATGGCGGTGGCCGGGGCACTTAGAGGGCACACAAAGGCAATTCTGTGTTTGGCTGTTGTGTCAGATTTGGTGTGCAGTGGGTCAGCTGATAAAACAGTTAGAATTTGGAGGAAAGGAATTGGAAAAAGTTATTCTTATTTGGCAGTGTTGGAAGGACACAGAGGGCCAATTAAGTGTCTTGCTGCCGCTGTGGATAATTCTAGTGCTGATAAAAGTTCAGCTATTGGTACCCCTTGTTTGATCTACAGTGGTAGTTTGGATTGTGATGTAAAGGTCTGGCAAATATGGGTTCCCTTCCAATAATTGTACGTCCTTGCTTCTTTTTTTTTTTTTAGGTTTGTACATTAGAAAGAGAAAATATTAATTATAGTGTTCTTGTATTTGAAAAGATGAGCTGTATTATTAGTATTTGTTTTTGATAGTAATGAGAGGAAATAATGAATCATTCATTCAATGAATCTTACTTTCCTTTGTTCTTCCTTTGAAGTTTTATATGAATTAGAATAATATTGGCAAAGTTATGATAGTTTTGGTAAAGGTTGCATTTTACTGGCTTAAGTTAGGTTGGTGAAAAACTTAAAATCTTCTATTTCTCCTCAAATTCTCTAACACGGCACTGATTTATGAATCTTAAAGGGGTTGAATAACTTGGTATATATTTGACTACCAAGCAGGGGAAGATTAGACTGATTTATCTGAGTCTAACTTCCATGGGTGTTGGTGTGGAAGAGGAATTTTTTTAAGTACAGACTACTGTCGTGATGTTGAATATCCCTGATTCAAAACCGATGTTGTAATATTCCTTCTCTTCAAAGGTTTGGACTATCATTACAGTTGACCTAGCAGTAGTAAAGGACTAAAGGGATGTAATTAACAGAGAAAAATTGGTGTTGGGAGATAAAATGAAGAGCAGTCCTTTTGCCCTCAATTTGGCGGCATCGGCATTTAACAAATATATCTCATCAGTTATTTGTATAATTATTCTACGCTACAACATGGATTGACAACACTGTCGAAGGAAAGAAAATTTTATATATTGCTGCGACAAATAAATATTAACTATTAAAACCAAGGCAGAGCAAATTTGTAATATATGTTTCAGAAAATTTGTACTATTTGTATCTCATATGACTCATGAAGCATGAACTTTTGAGGAAAGAAAAAAAATTCAATTAATCCTGATAGCAAGGCCTTCCTTAAAGTCTATATAAGGCAATATTCTACCCTATCTTTTTTCCTTTTTTGGTCATTTGAATGACAAATTTTGGAGGGTGCGTTTCCTCCTTTTAAACTGTCCTAATCCATTTTAAGGTACACAAATGATGCATTTATATACCTGTGCAAAATGAACATATCCATTGTCTTTCAGATCATCCAAATTCGATTGTTGGTGTTCATTGAATCATTCATTCAAAAAATGAGTATTTAATAATTTTTTATGCTAATATTTGGTGAATTGATTTGTCTCCTAGTATATTTCATACCTGTGGTGAGGGCTCTATTTTGAGAGTCGATTCTGCCTTCATTTTTTCTGCAGGGAAGGAAAAAAAAAAGGTGACCCGTTTAAAAAATTCAATAAGAAGGGGAAAAGCAAGTTTTCAACTCGAACAAACTTGCGCATGTGAATCAAATGTCTTCATGACTCTCCGCCTAACAGAATATACAGTTTTCCATTAAGACTTGTTCAAGTAGTCTTCAGTCTAATCCATGATGATCATAGTGGATTTTCAAACATACATTCCAGCAGATGAAGATTAATGAGTTAACTCACCATTTGGATGACTTGGCATGATTAAATAATTTTAAACTAAATTAATCTTTTCAGTTAGAGGTTCAAAGATTTCATCTACTTTAATTAATTAAAAATGGGTAGGAGTTTGGCTAAAAGTTATACTTTAGCCTGCATTTAAAATCTCTGCCTTGCTTTTTAGTTTAAGTTATGCGGATATTCATGGCAATGGAACTTTTGGAGACATGACACAACTTCATTTCTTACCACTAAAGATCATTGAGGACGTTGATAAACATTCTTGAACTTTTCCTTTTCCAGAAAAACCTACCCCCTACCTTGTGGTTTCGTGTTCAAATATTTTTGGGACACATTCAAAACCATGGTTGTTTTGTGAGAAGTATTAAAATCAAACCTTTTAGTCTAAATAAATATGAAGATAAAGGAACAGCTAATCTAGGTTGCTAAATTTTGCTGGAAGTATGGATAAGATACATTCATCATTACGTTTGACCTAGGTTATTATAATGTATTCAGATAAAGAAAGTCACAACTGGAGACGATTACTCCATGAATGAATATCAATTTAAGTAATGTCAAGGTTTCAATAATATTGGAAACATAAAAGTAACCGCCACGTCCCTGCCAACTTCGCTATCAGCAGTACTGTTGCAAAATCATTTTTATTAAATGGCGAGAACAAACATGTCGCCTGCAGGTAGCTATACTTTTCTAATCATGTTGATCACCTGAGCGATTAAATTATTGCCTTAAGCTAAATTCTAGCCGATGTAAGTTACTATTTGGAAGTTAGATGGCGGTGTCATTAGTGGTGACAGGTTTAAAATAAGCTCAATTTGGCATGGCTCTCTTCCTTTTGTGAAATTTAATACACGCTTTATTTGATTAAGCCATTATTAACACAATTAACGTTCTACAATCGACAAACAACATTTTTCTACAGAATAAGAGTAATATACTAAGGGGAAGAAGACAAAATCATTTCTTTTGAATTACTATATATTATCAAGCAACTTTTTTTAAAAAAATTTCTTATTAGTATGTGAATTAGAACCAGGGATAAGACCATCCTTAAAACTGATTCATATGATATGATTTAGGTCTCATTCTCATCACGAAGAATACCCAAAATTATATTAGAATTTAGAATCCAACTCATGATGTCGCACAGCACAATCTCACGTGGTACATCTCAAAAAAACTACTGAAGTCAACTTATCTCAAACTATTTATTGGTCAAGAGATTTGTGATACTGAATACCATTATAATTCTTTGTATGTGTGTGTATTGAATTGGTAGCCTTAAGTAAACCAACCCCCGCCCTCCCTCAACAAACCCCAAAGGCCGAAAACAGAAGCCAGAAAATAATAACTATATGCCCCTACTGTTAACTTGGTAGCAAAATCAACACAAGAGACGGATCTAATTCTGCGACTTAAAAATGTCCATAATAGCAGACATTTTTCCACTTCACATGATCAAATGTTCTCAAGTAAGCATGAGTGCAGACACAGATGACATAAATTTCTCGATGTTATAGATACATCAATACCTTATATATAAATACAGTAAGACCGATCTTTTTAATTTGAAAAATTGGTGAGTCAACCCTTGAATTATTGAGAGTTAACTCGATCAATTTTGTTGGAATTGGTCATCGTTCAATCTATTCATCTCTTTATCTTCTTCAAATCGAAGGAGCATCTCTTCCTCTTCATCTACCCATCTCTTTGCCTACTCCTCTATAAATACACCCAAATCTCTTCATCTCTAATGAATCAATCGATTTGATCTCCCATCTCAATCTCCTCATCAGACCAATGGATGTTGTAGACATCCATTGCCGATTCTGGATCTATATTTCTCTGCAATTACTACTGGGCTATGGCATAACACTTACTATTACGATTCTCCGCACATTAACAGTAAGAGATCTTTTTCCCCAATTCATTTTCAAAATTTCGAATTTTCACTTGCAAAATAAGCTAGAGATTCAATGTTGGAGGATTTATAATATGACCATCCTTCCAAAGTTTTCCATGGCGTTCGGTTTGTTCTACTTGGATTCGACCCCATTACCAAAACCAAGGTATCTCTATCTAAAATTAGTTATTTTCCCTTTTTTTTAAAAAAACAAATATTTTATTTTTTCGTTAAATACTTTTAATTTTATTCTGTTGGGGTTTCGATTGACTGTGCTGGAATGAGTAATTCAACAGTTTTTTATTTTGTACGCATAACTCTTCTATTTCCCCTTCATCTTCTCGTTGATCTGTGATACCCACTCTTCTCCCCTATCTCTCTTGCTCTAGGGTTTCTATTCCCCTCTGTATTACCCCCTCTTTCTGCAGTTATTCCGATCAGACGAAGCTTGCCGATCATAACGAAGGCCGAGCAATTGTTTCATCTGATGATTTCACTTCATCTCTTCAAAATCGAACCGTCGTTGTAATTATGCCTAATTCTTTGGATTACATTATTTGGATCGTAATTTTCATCACCATTGTGACGCTCCCAAAATTAGGTATACATCACCCATCTTGGGTCGTCAGATACATAGTACAATACAAATACAACTTAATAATACAACTGTCGTGTACAATACGACAAAACATAAACTGTGAGTTTGAATACAAATATTATCTTCTAGAGAGTATTCATACTCAAAAGGAGTCCTCATTACATTTATTAACACACCATTACATAGAATAGTGAGGACTACTAACTAATACTATTTTTCGGACCATCACTCCGTTCCCCGACTTGCCCCAGCTACGTTCTCATTTCCTGAAGAGAACAGTGAAAGAAAGGGTGAGCTCAACTAGCCCAGTAAGAAATATTATGACTAAGATAATGCAGAATAAATTATCATTAGCCTTCAACAATGTTAAACTGATAAAATATAATAGACATCAAGTTTAACTGTAGCGGAACAAGCAATCCATTAAAAGAGTCAAGTAGAAAATAAACTCTACCATCTTTTATGATTTAAAAAGTTTTTCAACACTATGATCGCTGGGACTCAGCTTAATAAAATAATCCACATCATCGAATCACCCCTGCACTACGGCCAAGGATATTCGTATATTCATTAATGGTCATGATCATGCCAACAACTGTCCATCAATGCACTACGGCCAATGAGGACTTTTACCACATCATTTGTAACATTACGGTCATGATTATACCGAATAATCCCTGGTCATAATCATACCAAGTCCATCTATGCACTACATGCCACAGATGACTTTCAACATTTTATAAACATGAGGATGATGACAATGATATAAGAATTCAATAAAACAAGTTCAAGAATTAATTTATCCAGGAATTAACAACGTCCAAATTGTCAACATGATACTGCATTGTGGAGTAAAATTCAAGAATGCTTAGAAGAATATTTTCTTGAAAAGATACTGGATGAAACGCAACTATCAAGGATATTCCACAACTTTCATGGAGTATAGAAGTCAAAACTTAACCAACTGAGTACAATAAAGAATGGAATAACAAAAGAAATCACCATGCATGCGATAGACCGCACAGACAGGTTATTCCAATAGAATAATAAATAATGGAACCAGGTCCGGCGTAAACGCACAGACAGGATATTCCGACAGAATAATAAATAATGGAACCAGGTCCGGTGTAAAACACACAGACAGGATATTCCAACAGAATAATAATAAAACGGAACCAGGTCCGGTGTAAAACACACAGACAGGATGTTCCAACAGAATAATAAACGGAACCAGGTCCGGTGTAAAACACACAGACAGGATGTTCCAACAGAATAATAGAAGAATGTCACCAAGTATAGGGTAGACCGCGTATACTGGTTATTCCAACAGAATAATAACAAATGGAATAACAGAAGTTCTCTTCATGAATATAAAAGAAATAATATTCCCTACCTTAAAAGAACTGGATATTGGAAAAGTGATGTAGCAGAATACTTTTATTCTCTCTCTCTTATTCTCTCTATACTTTCTCTCTCTATAGCTTGAATGAATTCGTGAAAAATAATGAAGCCCTAGGCCTCTATTTATAGAAAAACCGAGGGTGGCTCTTGGTCTTAACGAAGGGTCAAATGACTCTTGGTCTTAACGAAGGGTCAAATGACTCTTGGTAATATTGAAGGGACAACTACTATTGACGAAAGTAATTACTATTGACCAAGGTAAATACTATTGACGACGGTAATTACTATTGACGAAGAGACTCTTAGATGATGACATATGGCCCCCCATAAAATAACCAAACTTACCACAACGTCTCAATTATTGATTTAATAATATAACATATTATACAGATGATACTATGACAATAATTTAAAAGATATGATGCAGCAATTACTGTAGCAATAATTGAGTATAGCTGAGTAACTTCTCACGTAAGCATCAATAATCAATACCGTGTGCTACTATGCAACCACGCGTATTACTGTACTTTTACTACCAAGTAGTTCAACAGTTTTAACGATTTTAACGGTAACACCTCGGCTGTTATTTTTATAGAAAGATAATTCTGTCGTTTTCTCAATCCGACAATAATTCCGTTGTGGGGTCCACCAATGATTGTGCCGTCGTACGAATATTCCCCGACAAAAAGAATATTCCCCGACCAAACGAATATTTTATAACAACTTGCTTACTTTGCAAAATTTATAAATATTACCCACAACTATAACATTATATCAAATTAACTTCATAATATTCAAAAATGATATTTATAGAAAATTCATCTTTATTTATAAAAGTTGGGGTCTTACAACCATCATTGTCAATATCCACTTCCTATAGGTCCTTATCTGTCTCTGTACACAGTCTCTTGATCCCACTCGAATCTTTAATAAATTATTCCCTTTCTTATGCTTTCTGTTTTTTTTTTTGAAAAAGTTGTAAGAGACTGCAAGTTAGTGGTTAAAGCCCAATTTTTTGCCCTATGATCTCTGTTTGTGTGTTGATTTCTTATTTGGGGTCTTTGGTTTTTGGTTCTAAAGATGACTATTGAGAAAATTAGAGGAAGTTATGGGGATGAAATTGATGATTTTCCAAAGGGTATGCGTGTTCTTGCTGTTGATGATGACCCCACATGTTTGAAGCTATTGGATGGCCAGCTACGGAAGTGCCAGTATCATGGTTAGATTCTCCAATGTTTTACAGTTTCTTGCTTATATTCAATTTATGTTTGACGACTCTAAATTGGGATTTGTTAGATTTTAGGCTTGATTTGCGTTTTTCTCGAAGGGGTTTGAAAATCTTATTATTGCTTGCTTAATAATTTAGGTGTTCTGTGTCATGATTTCATTGACTACAAAAGGCTCAATTGATCTAATTTTTAACATTGTTATTAGTATTTTGTTACAAATTACAGTCGATCAGTTAAGTTTGATGGTTTAATTTTTGTGTTTTAAAGAAATTCTTGAAAGATTTGAAAATGTGTTTTTTTGCTTTCTGTTATCCAAAAAATTGTCATAAAATATTATTATGTATATATATCTTCTAATAATTTTAACAATAATTGTCATTGTAGCTTAAATCTGCTATGTATATTTGTATTTGCCTAGCCAGTATTTTTCTGTTGCTTTAGTTATTTGTTCACAAGTTTATGAATCATAATGTTTTTTCACCTGTTGTTTATTACAGAGAAATTGCAAGGTGTGTACTGTTATGTAGGGGTGTTCATCCGGTAAAAACCGGCCCGAACCGGACCGGTACCGGTACCGAAATAGGCCAAATATTGATACCGATACCGGAACCAGTTGGATCGGTATACCGAACCGACGGTACCGATTCGGTACCGGTTTTTACCGAAAATTAATATAATTATTATTTTTATTATTATTATTTTTATTTTATTATTATTATTATTATTATCATTTTATTATTATTATTATTTTTATTAATATTATTATTATTTTTATTATTATAATCATTATTTTATTATTATTATTATTATTATTTTATTATTATTATTTTTATTAATATTATTATTATTTTTATTATTATAATCATTATTTTATTATTATTATTATTTTAATAAATTATTAATAATAATAAAAAATTAGAAAACCGGTATATACCAGTCCGGTTCGGTTTTTACCGAACTATAAAAACGCCGAACCGAAACCGGTACCGAAAAACCGGTATATACCATTTTTTTGTACCGAACCGGACCGGTTCTTTTTTATACCGAACCGACCGGTTCGGTCTGGTTCGAAAAACCAAAAAATCGAAAAAACCGATCCAAATGAACAGCCCTATTGTTATGTTCCTAAGGTTTCATTTATTTATAAGGCTAAAATTGGTTTTTTTTTCTTTGGCTTCAGTTTGTTAGTATATGAGATTGGAGTAACATATGATTTTTAAGTATTAATTTTTTTTGGGTTACTGATTATTGTTGGCATAGATTCGGTTTCATTTCATTTTACTTCAGTATTATGTGATGGCTCCTTAGTTGGATCTATTAATAGTGTTTGAGGTGAGATTATCTGGATCGTTTTAGATAGTATTAGGGATTATTATATTTTATGGTCTTTTTTCGAGACTTTAGTATTTATGTTTTTTCCCAATTACAGAGGGCCCAAATCCAATGTATACTTCAGCGGTCAAGCACTTATTCATCAGCAGCAAAAGAGGTGAATGTCATTATGTATATATTTTCTAATAATTGTAACAATAATTGTCATTGTAGTGTAAATCTGCTATGTATATTTGTAATTGCCTAGCCAGTATCTTTTTTTGTTGCTTTAGTTATTTGTTCACAAGTTTATGAATCAGAATGTTTTATCACCAGTTGTTTATTACAGTGCGTAAAAAGAAGATCGATTTGAAATGGTGTGATATTAACGTTGGTGCATAGATTGTGTACTTCCAGTCTGTTTTGACATAAATGTTGGACAAATTATTAAATTTATTATTCAAATTGACCCGTACCCGTGCATTGCACGGGCTATCAACTAGTCTACATTACTAACACCCGGACCATTCTAGATCTATATTTCGCAGAAAAATATCAGTAATGGATAATAGCACATAACCATCCCAGAGTTTGCAAGCTACTACAATAGACCTCGATTATAGAATGGGGTAATAGATCGGGGGCCGAATTATTGGAGAAATACATGCAAATGTACATGATTTACAGCATATAAGAAATCCTAAATCATTTAATCCAGTTCGTGTCATTACAATAATTCATTTACCACTTAATTTTGATTTGATACCAGAATTGTGAGGTATTATCTCATTAAATACTTCAATGAGGGGGGAAGTATGAAGCATACCTTAAACAAATTGCAACAGTGAAGCGGGACCCTTGATTAAGGAACTCTTTTTTTCAATTTGAACTTCCTGAAAAGTACAATTCATCAAAAAAGAAATCCTCTTTAATAATCAAATTGGACAATTATAGTAACAATTTGAGAAACCAGAGTTTCTCAAGTAAAAACGTATCAAGCAAAGGCAAAACAATAAGGCACAACGGAAAATAAACTGAAAACTAAACGATAGCGTATACTGTACCAAGCATGATTGATCAATGGCGGGCTCTACAGAGGTCAAATTAGTTAAGTTTGGCGGGACTTAGGGTTTTAAAATTAGAGCTGTTCCATTTATGATGACGCCACAGAACAGGTTCCTCAAATCGAGGTGTTCAAATGGTAGTTGAAACTTGAAATTATGTTTCCTTTTATTGGGCCGGACGCCCAAAAGGCACAAATAAACCGTGAGAGTCTAACGGCTCTAGCCCAAATTTTGCAAGGCATAAAAAACAAACTAATTCAGCAAAAAAAAACAACAAGACCTGCAGCCACCATTGCTATTGGCTAGGTTCACCTAATATAAGATAGAATATATACTTAGAATTAAATTGTAATACTACAAATTATTACATTTTTTGACTAAGATTTAATTTAATTTTTAAAAGCAAGTTTAATAAATTTTAAAATTAAATAGTTTTTTTATATTTTAATTAGAAAAATATTATAATTATTAACTAAAATTTTATTTTTTTTCAAATTTTAAATATATTAAATGAATGTTGAGTTTAAATTTATATCAGTTTAACTTAAAAAAGTTAAATTTGATCTTATATTTTAAAATAAGTGTATTGAAAATAAATTTTTATTAGCATTACTAAATTCGTACTCAGTATTATTTAGTCACCAAAACACATGATTATGGATTTATAAAATTAACACAAGGGAAATGAGTATAAAGTTCTTAAAAACATAATAATAAATAAATAAATAAAAAGCGCTCATTTTTAGAAAATTTGAATGAGACTTTTATTATAAAAAATGTATAGTATTTATTATCATTAGAATTTTTATATAATATAGAATTTTAGATGTTATTTGGATACATTCCCAATCTTAATCCCGATACTTTTATGTCCCTCTATCATTCTCTTATTTAGATAAAAACTATGGACGGTATAATCATGTTATCGTATGTATATCAACGCATTCCCGAGACCACGGATGTTAGACAGCTCATTCCAGAGGCCGGTGATGTAAGACAGAGGATGCTCGAGATGAGGGAGGTTTGAGAGCGGATGCCAGAAATGAGGGAGGTTAGAGAGCGGATGCCAGAAATGAGGGAGGTTAGAGAGCGGATACCTGTAATGAGGGAGGTTAGAGAGAGGATTCCCGAGACGAGGGATGTTAGACAGCTCATCCCCGAGGCAAGGGGTGATAAACAGCACATGCTCAAGGCACGGGGTGATAGACAGCAGATGCCAGATCCTACCAGTGCTAGCGTAATGGGGCGGATCCCGTCCACAAGAAGTGTAAATGGGGTGCCTCAGATGGATTCGTTCAGAAGATCTTATTTTCCTTGGACATTGGATCGATTAAGGAGAAGATCACCAGATGGAATATTAGGTCTTCCTAGAGGTGCTTCGCCACCAAGGAATGAGGAAAAGTCACGGAGAAGACCATCACTCAAGGCATATGATGATGTTAGAACGGCTTCATATTTGAGTAAAGAAGATCTTGAGCTCTCTACGCCCATCAGGACTGCATTTTATATGGCAAAACCTGCTTTAGCTGCTGAACCTGCAAAGCCCGTACTGCCCATGTTAGACATAACACCTTCACCTGGGGTCATTGTAAACAAAAGCTCATATATGGTTCAAAGCTACTTCCCTTTACTGCTTTTCTTTTTCTCAACTTTCCTTTCCCGGAATTAATGCTTCAGCTGAATATATGTGGAGATGTCTGTTTAATTCTTTCAGCGCCTTCCGCATCTTTCTATATCTCATGGCATGTCTAATAGCTTGTTATAACTTCATATTGGCAATCAAAAGTCGTATTGATCTCCAGAGCATGGTCCACGCATCCCACTCAAAGAATTAGAAAAGATAAAACTTGTTATGGTATTTTCCAGCCTTTAATTTTAGCATTGTTAAAGTTCTATATTATGCAGAAAAATGTTCTGTGGCAAAGATGACGTTAACTAATCGAGCTTTTCTAACTTGGAAAAGAATATAGGTGCAAAAGTTGTTGTTTAAGTTAAATTGTGTGATATATTTCAATTACTTATACAGTGACGAGCTAAAACAGAACTAACCTGTCTCACCATGCTGAACAAGCTTTTAGAGTCAATCTATAATGGTTTTATAACTCAAAGTTGAAAACCCAAACTGTTTAGGCCACGATATATATAATTCCAGCTTTACCTTATCATGCATCTTCTTGGAAGATGCTTGAAATATATTATGCTCTTTGTTTAAGGTTGGTTCACTTATTTTGACTGTTCCAGCCTATACAATGCTATAGTTTGGGTATATTATATGTGAACAATGGCCTCTTAACCATCTTTATCATATTTTTTTTCTAGCATATTACATCTATGCTTTTCCTGCTGGATTTTCTCAGATGGTTTTGAACGTTAATGGTGGCAATCATCAATGTTTGAAAAAAGAAGAAGATGAATTGCAAGTCAAACTGGGATCCCTTTTCTTCCATTTTTTTATCTGTTATCATTGGTAAAGTGTTATTTTTGAAAATGCATGTTCTCACTGTGCTTCTTTCAATGTTCTAAAAGGCGAGAGGCATACGGGCGGCCGTGAGGCCTAGCGTCTAGGGCGCCTAGGCGGAATTTTTTATTTTAAACCAATTTTAATATTTTATGTAAAACCCCAGATTTTATGAATAAAGATTTAATTTTTCGAAATATTTTTTTAAATATTATGGTGTGAATTTGAGATAATGTTATAGTTGTGGGTAGTATTTATAAATTTTGCAAAGTATGCAAGTTGTTGTATTATATTCTATTGGTCGGGGAATATTATTTTTGTCGGAGAATATTCGTACGACGGCACAATTATTGGTGGACCCCACAACGGAATTATTGTCGGATTGAGAAAACGACAAAAATATTTTATTAAAAAATAACAGCGAAAGTTTTACCGTTGATACTGTTAAACTACTCGATAGTAAAGTACAGTAATACGTGTGGTTGCATAATAGCACACGGTATTGATTATTAATGCTTACGTGATTAGTCACTCAGTTTGATTCAATTATTGTCAATTAATAATATGAATTATTTAGCGATAATGAAGTTTTGTTTTATTCGTATTATTAACGTAATAAAACATAAACATCTTTTTATATAAAACAGAATACTTTATTAAAGTTATTCTATAAATAGAATATATTATATTTTATTTAAAATATTTTTCTTTAAATATGGACCGTCAGATTAAAGTAAATCAATCTGGACCGTTCATGGATTAGTTACTATGCATTCCATTTTCCTATAAATAGAAACTCATTCCTTCATTATTTTCTTGCGAATTCACTGAACTCTAGAGAGAGAAACTATAGAGAGAAACTATAGAGAGAAAGAAGAAAAGTATTCTGCTACTTAACTACTTCTTTATTTCAGTTCTTCTTTAAAACGGTAAGGGGTGTTATTCTTTCTTATTCATGAAGAGAACTGTTGTTATTCCATTTCTTATTATTCTGTTGGAATAACCTGTATACGCGGTCTACCCTATACTTGGACACATTCTTCTATTATTCTGTTGGAACATCCTGTCTGTGTGTTTTACACCGGACCTGGTTCCGTTTTTATTATTATTCTGTTGGAATATCTTGTCTGTGCGTTTTATGCCGGACCTAGTTCCATTATTTATTATTCTGTTGGAATAACCTGTCTGTGCGGTCTATCGCATGCATGGTGATTTCTTTTGTTATTCCATTCTTTATTATACTCAGTTGGTTAAAACTTTGACTTCTATACTCCATGAAATTAGTAGAATATCTTTGATATTTGCGCTTCATCTAGTATCTTTTCATGGAAATATTCTTCTAAGAATTCTTGAATTTTACTCCACAAAGCAGTATCATATTGACAATTTGAACGTTGTTAATTCCTGGATAAATTAATTCTTGAACTTGTTTTATTGAATTCTTATATCATTGTCATCATCCTCATGTTTATATTTTGTTGAAAGTCATCTATGGCCTGTAGTGCATAGATGGACTTGGTATAATTATGATCAGGGATTAATCGGTGTAATCATGACCGTAATATTACAAATGATGTGAAAAAAGTCCTCATTGGCCCGTAGTGCATTGATGGACAGTTTTTGGTATGATTATGGCTATGGATTCTCTTTGGCCGTAGTGCAAAGATGAATTATTTTATGGCATGATCAGGACCGTTGATGAAAACATGATTATCTTTAGCTGTAGTGCATAGATAATTCGTGGTCGTGATACTAAAGAATATCCTTGGCCGTAGTGCAGGGGTGATTCGATGATGTGGATTATTTATTAAGCTGAGTCCCAGCGATAAAAGTCATGAAAAACCTTTTAAATCATAAAAAATAGTAGATTTTATTCTCTACTTGACTCTTTTAATGGATTGTTTGATCCGCTGCAGTTAAACTTGATGTCTATTATATTTTATCAGTTAACATTTTTGAAGACTAATGATAATTTATTCTGCATTATCTTAGTCATAATATTTCTTACTGGGCTAGTTGAGCTCACCCTTTCTTTCACTGTTCTATTCAGGAAATGAGAATATAGCTGGAATGAGTCGGCAAACGGAGTGATGGACCAGATGATAGCATTAGTAGTCCTCAATATTCTATGTAATAGTGTGATAATAATTGTAATGAGGACTCCTTTTGAGTATGGATACTCTCTAGAAGATAATATTTGTATTCAAACTCACAGTTTATGTTTTGTCGTATTGTACACGACAGTTGTATTAGTAAGTTGTATTTGAATTCTGTACCATGTATCTGGCGACCCAAGATGGGTGATGTATACCTAATTTTGGGGGCGTCATATTTTATCTTACATTTATCCAAACAAAACAATAATATAAAGCAAATCAATCTATAATAAAGATAATAAAGACATTTGCTTAAAGTTCAAACACATATCCAAATTGTTAATGTCAAAGTTCAAACACAAACATGCAATTGTTCAAAGTTCAAACATATTTTTAATGTATTAGTTTTATTCATAAACAAGATTGCTATTAAATAATAAAATTTAAAATTTTAAGAATTTAATTCAATATTAAAACTTAAGAAACTAAACATAAACTTAAGAATTATATTGAATTAAACTAAATATTACATATGTATCATCATTTATATAATTTGAAGTTGGTACAAGTTCAAAAAATTACAACTATAATAAAATTATTCATTTTGACTTGATATTGTTCACTTCTTGTTGTAATTTGATATGCTACAACCTGTATTATAAATATAGTAGATCAAAAATAAATATATCAAGATTTGGTTTGGATAGTTATTAAAAAAAACAACTCTCCGCCTAGACCTCACCTAATTTTCTGGAGGGATTTTTTTGCCGCTTTGGGCCTAGGCGAGGCATCAAGGTGGGCCTAGCGCCTAGGCGGGCATTTTTAGAACACTGGCTTCTTTTCTTGTTGGTGATGTTGTTATGTAGGTTGATGAACAACATATTGTTGAGGGCTTGTTGCACACTTTGGGATTGGGAAAATACGAAATAAATTTCAAGGCAAAGGAAGTATGTAGCCTGCGGTGACCTCCTCTTAGTGTTCACTAGATTACTTTCAACCTTTTGTGGGTTTTAGATTTTAGTATTAACTTTTTACCATGTTTATGTTCATGCTGATGTATAGAAATTGTGCATGATTCATCCTAAGCTGTTAATCATGCATGCCACAGAAACTGCAGAAATATATAAGTAAGAGACAACTGTATTGTACTTTTTAGCTACTTTTTTTTGTCTCAAATGCCATACACAGATACACATACTTTAGCTTGTAAACTTTTCTGCACTTCTCTCTTCTAACTAGTACCATAGGCGTTTGAAAGAGGCATACTCCAACTGTTTTTATATAGCTCTTACGTGGATCCATATGGATACTTTTGTCAAATTTGTTCTACAACTCAACCTTTTGATTCTTACCAAATTCATACTTTGTTTTATTTTAATCCCATCTCAGAACTCTGTACTAATGTGTCACTATCTCTGTCTTTCCGATTAGTAACACCTAATTTGTTTGTCCATTTAGTAGATATAATTATATATTTATACTAGTGACAAATAGTGTAATGCAATATTAATCAAATAATCTCTGTCCTGGGGTGGGAACTAGTTGTGCCAAATAATCTTTTTTTCTTTTTTTGCTAAATTTTGGCAAATAATCTTTCAAGGTTGGGGGTTATCGCTTTGTGAAAATAAAACTGGAGGCTATGTCTATATATCTCACACCCTTAATTGATGGTACCAATTTTTTTATTGATTTCGGCCTAGTTGTGTTTTACTCATTGTCCATATTTATGAAAAATTTAGTGTACTAAGTTGCATGATGCAGAGGTTCTGTTGTCTTCATTACTTATTACAGAAACAGTTAATTAATTTAATGACTCATTTGTATTAATTGTTGATCAAATTTGAATACTTTAAATGCACATTCATGTTCCCTTCCCCTGCTGGATTTTTTTAGGTTTCCTAGTAAGTTGAGGCACATAATGAATAATATATCTAACCTTTTAATGGAGCTTGATCCTGATTAGTTTAATTCTTCTGCAGGTGGATATGCATGCATTGAGGCAGATGGGAGACAATGACCTTCAAGAGTTGGGAATACCTATGGTATTTTTCTTTTTCTACATAGAAGTTTTTGATCTTTAAATATAGTTGTTTTGATGTTAGTATAGTTATGTTTCTACCTTTAATAGATGCAGTGGTGTGCTGTATCCCTTATGTTTTATTGGCTCAAGCTTTATGCATATACTTGGCACTGCATTATTGCCATTTTTATCATCCACATAATAACCATTTATAGACGATACTAGACATGCATAGTCTGGTGTTATATAAGATGTGCCTTGCTGTGTGGAGGCTCTTCTTTATGTTGTCAGCTCTGTGACTTTTCAATGTCTGACTGATTTTTTTTTATAATTTATGCATGGTTTTCACTTTTCAGTTCGTCTCACCTGTCAACCATATACGGTAGTATTCAGTGGATCAGCCTGTTGACGGCATATTTCTAGGATCAATTTATGGTGGTTTGTCATTCACCAGTATAGACTAGGAGAGTATAAAAATCTTCTGGTCTTGTTTTGACCTAGTCTAAACTATAGAATACTGAGTTGATTGTGAAGACAATTATCCATTCTTGATTCTGACCTTTCTGGGCATGAAGTGATGATCTACATTTCTGCTATCTATTAATTTCAAACTTTGAAGTACTCTTATATTCTACTCAGAACCCTGTGAGAATTGGAAGGATTCTCTATGAACTATCACTACTTTAGCATGTATGGTATCACAGTAGAAATAAACTATGTGGATGCTTAAACAGAGAGAGAGAGAGAGAGATCATCTTTATGATATACATCATTATCAGATTTGTTGCTCTATATTTGCTTATTGAGTTTGCTTGACATTGCTGGGACCCAGAAAGAAAATTCTCCTTGCTCTCCTGTCCTGTTCCAAACGGCAAGTGTGATAAATGTACTTTAATAGTCTAGAAGATGCATATGGGTCTCTTTGGAAGCTTTATTCCTGTAGTTGGCCACTATTTTCTATTTATTCCAATATTGGGTTTAGATGCATCAATTGATGTCACATGGAAGTTGATAATATTGTTGATGCATGCCATTTTTTTTCAAGTGTAATAATATTTCTGTTTTGTGCTCAACATTGCCCTGGTGCTTGCATGTTTCAATTGGAATAACAATTCTTTACTTTTCAGGGTATAACTTTGCATTTCAGATGATGGCAACTTCCGTATTACCTTTTCTTTAGCAGTTGCAGCATCAACTGTTACAAGCTGCAATACACCACTGGGGAATTGGATATGCCACAATCTAGGTATCCAAAAAACAAACAAAAATCATCTTGCATCAAGCATCCATCTCCTAAACTAAGTTTTGCCAGAAGGTTTATTTCGGGGAAGCATTAATATGTGGACTAGCTAGGTTGCACCATGGTTTGAATACACACACGCCTACCTTTTTACTTTTTGTTTAAACATTTATATTTATTTCTCTTTCTTCTTTTCTTTGCATTTTGCAAGTTTCAAACATACTCTTAGTTAAACAATTTCCAAAATTTTAACTCTAAAATAGAAATAATGGTTCATTTTAAACCCTGATGTTATTTAGGGTATCTAGAACTCTTATTTTGATAATAATTCTAATTTTATTGAAAAATCTTTTTAAATTTTAATAGATGTTTATCCATGAAAATATCTTGTTAATCAAATTCAAAAAATTAAATATACGACAAAAACTTTAATTTATTAGTACAAAGTACGGTTTCAATTTTACTTAGTTATAAATTCTAAAATCATAACTAAGAAAAATTGTAACATGTGGGCTACTTTTATAATATGTTAGAGAACTCTATGACTTTTTTAAGATTCAACTCGTGAAACCTTAAAATCTAAATTAATTTATTTTAAAAACAAAAAAGAAGTTGTGATTATTATATTTTTTAGATAATTTATAATATTTTATTGACTAACACTAAATTAAATCATAATAATTTTAAAGTTCAGAATTTCATAAAATGATTTTAAAAAGTCAAAAATGAGTTTTTTTTTTGTTTTTTAAGGGGAGGGAGTATATATTTTTAGAGAAAATGGAGCGTCCTATTATTTTAAGAGATTTTATTAGTACTGTTTATGGCATTTCACCATTTTCATTAATGGTTGTTTTAATATTTCATCAATTTGTCAATCAAAATTACGTGTTATTAGGACACATATTCTGTTTTCTCGTATATTTATCCCTTTATGGTATGAAACTTAAAGTAAATATGCTAAAATTAAAAACAACCAAGTGAAGTGAAGGAGACGAACAATTTTTGGTTGGGAAACAGTTGTTGATCAATGGGAAAGTGAAGGCTGTTTGGTAAGAATATAATATTACCATAGCTAGCTAGCTGCCTCTATGGCTCAAGGAAGGAGAGTTTTTTGCTCCATGGTTATTGTAGAAGTCAAACTTGCTAGTTTTAATTAGGTTGAGGAAATTTTCTAGACCAAGTGTGTGTGTGTCTTGCTTAATGTGGAACTCCCATGGACCCCCCGTACGTCTATATTTATCTAGTTGTTTAATTCATTCGTACAGAGCAGTTGCATCATCACATAAACTGCTCATGTGGCAGGCAGCATAGGCCAATCTCTCATTTTCTTTGTATGTAACTTTCCTTTCTCATATTGGTTACTTGTCACAGCAGGCCAAAGTAATAGAAAATGCTATGGAAAACGTTTCCTTAAAAGGCAGATTAGTGACAATTTTGCCAAAGATTGTCACGCTACTTATTAATCTTCTCCTTTCATTGGATTTGCATTCCAAATTATAATTAGAATTGACTTACTTTTCAGTGATGCATTTTTCATCCTTTCTGGGGGATAAATCCACTGATTCCACATCAAGGTTTATTATTGTCGAGCATATATATATATATATCTTGTCATTATCCTTATACTGTTGGTGAATGTTTTCATTTTGCAGATCTTTAGCATTGTGATAATGGAAAATTGGTGACAGGTGATGTGTACTCACCTGCTCAACTACTAACAAGAATTTGTAAGTTCCTCATTATATTCAATCAGTATTTACTTTAAAATTTTGCTACCTTTTTCCCTTCCCACTATGACAATGAGCAAAAGTTGCGTATGTTATCAGCGCCAATAAACTTTCTGATTGGTAAATATTTTATTTCTCAAATGCCCAAGTGAAAAGGATATATATATATATATATATATATATATATATATATATATATATATATCATAAGTCTTTACGGTATGTGTCAGTTTAAACCCTTGCAGATCTTCTGGATGACGACTGAGGCGAAATCAAGAAAAGTTGGCCGGGAGGCTTTAGTGTAAGCAGAGGATGCAGAACAAGTTTTCTACAATTTAAGAATTATTTTCATATGAGACGAACTTTGCAACAGGTGCGGCATAGATGTTGGTTCCTTAAGGATCATGTCCTCTTCTAAATTGCTTTTACATCATGACTTCTTTACAAAATAATAAATTTAATTTGTTACATTTTCTTGTTCCTTAGTCAAATCTTGCGTAATTTTTCTCTCCCTCGAATATTTAAGTTTCTTTTGGGATTCTTCCACAAGAGGAGAAAATGCAGTGAATGGGAATGGTTTTTAGGTGGCTGATGGTAGGGGCCACGTTGGGGTCCTTTCATCTACCAAGAGATGATGAACTAAAACAAGAAAAAAAATCAATTAAGCAACCAACCCACCCACCCAGCCACCATAATCCAATCCTTCCGATTAGCTTCAATTTATTCCACATGTTAAGGCAGAAATGCTTGATGACAGCATGCCTACTTGGAATTCTTCTCCTAAAGCAAGAAAGCAATTAGAATAAGACTCCAAAGAAGATGAAAAAGGAGTGGGAATTGATGAGAATGAGAAATCTATTGGTACAATAAGTCCACCAATTGAAGATCTCCTAAGAGACAGTGGAATAAAAACACAATCCAATAGTTTCTATCTAATATGTCCCGAAAGTTACATTAGGTGGGACCAACAACAACATCTGTCCAAACCAATTTCTTTATTTACATATTGATTAATATTAACAGGTGACTTGATTCACCTTAAACATATGCTTTTTGGTATAAAATTTAGTGTTTGTCTGCTCTAAGAAGATATGCCCAGATCTTGTGAAGACCCTAATTAGTATATATGCTTACATCACTTTCCACTTCTTATATTCCTTTGTTTAGCAACTACTCTCTAATATTTTAAGAGCATCCCCAGAACATGGTCAAGATAGACGTTTTTCATCTTATTATTCTTAATTCTACGTGGGTGTAAGGATAATCACAAAGAAGCTTCATTTAGTGCTGAATAATCAAAAAAACTACAGGAAAAACAATGTATGAACAGGATTTGGGGGACTGTAGTGGATGGGACTTAGCACCCATAGATACTTGTACAATTGATCCTATATTATATGATATGCTTTGGTAGATAACAATACATGAATCCACTAGTTAGTTGGTCATCAAAGCTATGTCATATAAGCATATTTTTTTTTTCAAGTACAGTGGTAGATTTGATGCAAGTTAGGACCCTTCCTTCTATCTGATTACATCCCCATCTTGCTTTGACTTCTTGTTATTATCATCAGTATAATAACATTTCCTTATCTTTAAGCATGGAATATTTATTTTAAAATGCCTAACCAGTACATAATTGCTCGTTTTATATATTTTTAAGTGTTATAGATCATGGAATTCCTTTTTATTAATGCACACTGAATCCTCTTCGATGGGAAAAGTGTGAGGTGTATCTACTACATTATTAATATAAAAATGCTTTAAACCAATATTGCATGAGACAGCTTCCCTAATCTGACTATTAATTTTTTTTCTCTGTTTTTAAAATTGACCTTAGGTGCTTATGCTGTTCATGATTATAAAACTATTCTTGTTTGGAGATGCAATGAATTGTCAAAGCCTGATTAAGTTTACTATAAAAGGAAGAGTGGCTGAACGCAATCAGTACATCACTTAAAGAAGAAGGAAAAAAAATCATAGCCTTTATCATCTTCAAGAGATATGAAGAAAGATATCTCTAATCTTCTTTCTCCAACATGGGATGGAGATAATGAACACACTGCCAAGACCTGCATCGAGAAGAAGCTTAGATTATTTGGGTTTGAGCTGGATCCATATAAAAATGGCGAGACCTGTGTAAAAGGGTCTACAGATCGTGATGAAAGCGTAAACTCGTCATCAACAATAGTTTCATCTGAAAGGGAGAAACTTTGCAAGGAAAAAGGTTTGACCGGTGATCCTGAGAGCAAGAAGTTCGAGTGCCAATACTGTTTCAAGGTATTCGCAAACTCGCAGGCATTGGGGGGTCATCAAAATGCCCATAAGAAGGAAAGAATGAAGAAAAAGAGGTTGCAGCTTCAAGCAAGGAGGGCCAGCCTCAATTATTACTTTCAGCCTTTCCAAAATAACCATTCTTTCGGTTATCATGGCTCCACTCCACTGTTTTTTGATACCTCATATAATGCTTCTGAATTCACACTCTGTGAGGAACCCCAGATTAGCTTCGGTCCATTTGATCAAGATCCTGGTTCCCAAATATCAAATTGGTATTCATTACCTGCTCATGTGCCATTTCAAAATGATACATGTAAGTTCACTCTTACACATGCAGATCAATCTGGAGAAAACAGACCTGTAGTCATCAAGCCTTCTCACTTGCCTGGCTCAAAACAAAGCTGTAAATCTTTGGATCTTCACTTGGGGTTGAGCTCATAAATCGTGTTTGCATATAAAGCCAATTCTTCTCCATTTTTTTTAAATTCTTTTAACCTCCAAAACATGAAACAACCGCAT
The DNA here is from genome assembly GCA_016801055.1 of Panax notoginseng. Lineage (NCBI taxonomy): Eukaryota > Viridiplantae > Streptophyta > Magnoliopsida > Apiales > Araliaceae > Panax > Panax notoginseng. The sequence continues at coordinate 6,938,359 of CM029022.1, read as the reverse complement.
GGAGTTGATGATAGCTTGCAGACTGGTCAATTCGAGGGCTAGTTTTCAACCCTCGGAAAGAAAAATCTTGATCATTGTCCACTGGAACTACCTGTGTCTGTCGGTTAATACATGGCATAAATATATACTGCTTTTTTAATACATTCGACGAACCAAATAGCTAGCTAGCTAATGGGACTTGAACAGAATTGTGTCACAGTTTGAAGCAAATATATGGTGAAGCATATGAAAGTTAACTCGACACTCGGATTGAGTTTATAAGTTGGAAGAGAAGTTTTGCATGCTTGTCTGACAATTGTTACATTAATTTGGTGTGTTAGCCTGACTGAAAATGCTTGATTAACTATTCCTCTTTAGCAGATCTGGAAGCAAAGGCAATGAACGTTTATTTTTTTTCATTTTGCAAGGAAGGATGTATTCTTAGCAAATAAATATACTTTCATCTTTCGTTTTAAACAGCAACCATGAAATGTTAAAGATTTTTACTCTGTAATAGTTTCGTTCTTCTGTGTTCTCCATATTGGTTTGCTTTTGAACTCATGATTAACGATTTGATGGACATTCACATGCATGCTCGTAACAACGAACAGACGTATTGGTTAGCTTTTGTACTCATGATTAACGATTTATTGAGTCAATCCCAACATTATTGATACTCCTCCTTCTCTTCCATAAAAAAATAAAAAAATTTGTTTCGCAAAAATAGTGTTTATATATATATATATATATATAGTAGTATAAAAAGACAAGATATCCTCAAATTCATCATAATTAGATAATCATATCAGCATTATTTAACTAATAACTCATAATTTTAAGATAAATATGAAACAAAAATTATATGTTGTTCAAATTTTGTAAATGAAACTCTTTTTAAAAGGGATTGAGCAACTCTGGAACGTTTTGGCTCCTAAGGTACCCTCGTGTCGATTGATTATTTTGTTGACTCGAATATGGAAACGTTTAAAATAGCTAGGCTACCATTTACAAATTCTAATTTGATTTTTGTTGTCAAGTTTTTTGTTTGTTTTCGGATAACCTATTAGGTTAACAGTAGTTTCAATACTATATAAACCTATAATAATTATAATAGGATGCTTTTCTAGATGGTAAGAAAGTACGACTATTTTTTCAACTTGGATAGATAAGAGATCTCTAATTTAATTGTCTTCTTTTTTTTTTACACTAGCTAGCTAGTATAATCAATGTTAAGCACACATTAATAAGACTATTAACAATCAACAAATTACATAGGAAAAACTGAAAATTCAAAATCATCACGTGGATTTGGTTCACGATAAAAATTTAAACCAAATAATACGAGTGGTAATATAAAATCTCATAATTAAATTAAATGATTTATATGCCGACTAATGTCATTAAAAATTTAGATTGTAACGATAAAAGCAGAATAATAAAATATAGAATATATTTTTATTCCCTCCTATTATCCATCCATGGACATAAATTTGTTGTTGTATGTAAACAGTGTGTAGAGCACCGGGCTTAGGCAAACCAAGGTTGAACCCATGTTGCAGGTTCAATGCATGCAAGTGTTGAATAAATATTATTGCCTCTGCCTGAAGAACAAATGCCAGTAGCTTACAGGTCACAAATTGAACTTACTAGTATCTCCCTCCACTCCACAAGGCACAAGCTCATAAAAAGCCCAATCCAAGTATTAAAACCAAAACAAATTGATGAAGTTAGCTAGCTTGCTATCTAGTAGCAGCAGCAGCAGCAAGGTTCAATTCAATAGCTTAATCATCTTAAAAACAAAATTTCAATGCTAGTGAAATTCAATTTCACGAACCATATATATTAATTAAGTCGGTGATATATACTCCCACCTATTTTAATATTTTAAGGAGGACAGATGATGAGCCTCCATTTCATCTCCTCTCTAATTACATCCGATACACCATATTTTTATAATTGTAAATAATATATCGATCAATTAATTTATTATATTGAATAGCATAATTGTTTCAAAAATAAAAGTAATATCATCAACTATCTATTAACATATTTTAATTATTACTAATAAAATTATTTAGATCAAATAATTAGTGTATTAGATTAGATGGTATTTGAGAATGTCATTCTATTTTGATTCTTGTCAAAAGAAAAAGAAGCTGTTATAAACAGTAAAAAGGGTTAATTTATTTGTCTGTTAAATTGACATCGCATCTCGGGTTTGGTATGATTTCATTTATTTCCATCAATCATCATCATCCAATTAAATAATAATTAAAAAAAAAAAAAAACACTGGTTCAAATAATAGGATGCATTTATTTAATTAAAATATCAAAAAATTGTGTGTTAATTATGTATGGAATCATTCGTTTATTTACTCCTCACATGATCGGACGAAACCTCCTATGAAATAATGAAGCCATATCATCTTCTTGCCGACAATAGCTTTGAAAAGACATTGTTTCTACTTTCATATTCTTTCAAAGAAATAGAATAAGACGGTCGTACATAATATACAATAGCCTGTAATCTTAAATAAATCAGCAAAAAATAAAATAAAGTCTTTTATTTTGATGATTAAGATTTAAATCCTTTATCATTTAGATCTCATCTCACGTATGATTCTTATTGTTATTGTGCAAGGCTATAATAATAATTAAGTCTAACTATTTGTCCTAATAGTATACTCCGTGCAAAGTTCGAGTCTTATTTTTTATTAATTTTTTATATATAAAAAAATTATTTTTTGAACCCAAATTAAATGAACAAATATAATTAAAGAATATCTATAAAAAAATTCTTATAATAATTGAATCGTATGATCGATAAATATATTATAAGTTTATTTTTGTAATAATAACAATTACATTATCTAAATAATGACTAAACCTACCTTACTTATACTCGAATCAATTATTATAATTATATTTTTAATAATAGTAATAAACTTAAGTTAGGTAAATGAATTTATGATAATTTTATTCTTTTTCTCAAACAGTACTATTAACTAAGCGGGAACATAATTTTAATTAACCTTATATATATAAAAGAATTCAATTAGTATTAGGTAACATGATATTATTGTGATTATTTCTTATAAAATTATATTATGAATTCATGTTTTTTTTTATAATACTACAATACTAATTCTAATTTTTAAATAAAAGTAACAAACTAATAATAGGTAAAATGATCTTATTTTTTTATAAAACTATATTACTCATTTTTGTTTTCTTATAAAAACAATTTTTAATTTGAATTAATAAATAATAAAAATTGACTAATTATAGGAAAGTCAAAAGTCAAAGTCTAAAAGAAGGAGAATGAACCAAATACATCATGTGCAAAGCACGATATTTTATTATAAAGTTCTGATAATGTTAAAAAAATATGAATATATTATTAGATTTATAAGGTAAAATAGTTCTAATAACTAAATATTTTCTTTCTAAAATTATATTATTTATATTTGAATATATTTACACTTATATTTATTTAAGAGTAACAAATTCAAGTTAGATAAAACAATCTATGTGAAAATTATTTTAGTCTCAAACTATATTATCTAAGTTGTAATAAAATGTTATCTAAAAATGGTAACAAATTAATATTAAGTAAAGTGATCTTATAAATTATTTTCTTGTAAATTATATTACTAATTTTTATTTTTGACTTGATTGAACGGAACAAAAGGTGTTTTTGAATAATTGTAATATAATTTTTGTTTTGCATTTTATTTTATAAATTCTTATTGAATAGAGTAATTATTTTTTATTTAATAATTAAATCATATGATCGATTAATATATTATATCATCTAAATAATGATTAAATCTCATTTATACTCGAAACTAGTATTATATTTATATTTTAATTATAATTATAATTACAAATTTAAGTTCGATAAATTTTTTATGACAATTTTTTTTCTTGTCAAACTATTTTATCTAAATGAAAATATAATTTTTCTTAAACATGTATTATTGTATATATATTTGAATAAAAGAAACCAATTAATATTGGGTAAGATGATATTATGTTGGTTGTTTACTTATAAAACTATACTACTAATTCTTGTTTTCTTATAAAACTGCCATACTATTCTAATTTTTAAATAAGTTTGTATTATTGTGTATTTTAATTAAAATAACAAATTAGTTTTATGTAAGATGATCATATTTTGATTGTTTCCTTATAAAACTATACTAGTAATTTTGGTTTCCTTATAAAACTACTATACTAATTACAGTTTATGATTTGGACTGATAAATAATAATGGTTGACTTAATGTATGAAAAGTCAAAGATGAAACAAAAACTAAATATAACGAACTAAATTGTCTATTTAATTATATTATAATTGACCGTATTTATTATAAAAAATTGTTCTTAAGTTTATTAAATTTAAATACAAAATTATTATCATAAGAAAGTACATAAAATATACTATCAAAGTCAACTTATTTGATTTCAAAATTTATAGTATATATGTTTAATTATTAATTTTAAAATTGGTCACTTTAATCTTAAAAAGTCAATTAAAACAAGTAAAAAAATGAAAATTTTAAAAGGAGAGAAACTAGTCCACTAAAAAAGATAATAGAATTTACATGAATTTAAGCCTTCTATTCTATTTATATGTTTGACACCTAAATTTGAGATCGTTACTTAGAGAAAAGTTGTACTACACTTTTTAATAAGACATGATATGATGAATTATAATTTAATTTAATTTGGGTAAAGTTTAATGGTAAGATATCAAACATTATGATCCCATCATTTATATTATTGGTTTTGGTTCAAGTTTCTTAGTCAGTTCCACCCCATTGATTGCGATTTCAATGAGGCAGCCCAGCCATGTAGGTCCAGGTCCTTTCCTTTGTACATTAATTACGGTTACGATCTTAGTAGTTCACCTCAACTCCCTTTTCCATCGTACTATAATTTACTACTAGTAATTTTTATGTATACGGATAGATTTATAATTTTTATTTTTGAACAACCCTATTTCTCACTCATAATTATTTATATATATATACACTGATTTCGAAACATGATAAAAAAATATTTTTACATATTATATTAGTTATGTGTATAATATGCTACTTTTATTTTATAAAAATATTTCATTTGACTTTTAATCTTAATTAGTTTTAAAAAATGTAAATTTAAAATATGATGGTGAGTTTATTTTAAAAAATTATTAAATTCATACTCTCTCCGTTCCTTAATATAAGTCGTTTTAAAAAAATATTTTTGTTCTTAATATAAGTCATTTGAGAATTTCAAGTAAGTATTAATTGCTTAGTTTCTAATATTACCCCAAGTCTTAAATATAACTTTGGTTCTCTCATTATTTTTTGTTCAATAATTAACAATCTCTTCTTCCAATTCAAGGGCAATATAGACAATTGATATTATAATTAATACTATACAATTATTATTTTAATACTTGTGTACAACTCTAAAACGATCTATATTAAAGATCGGAGAGAGGACTATTTTTTATTACTTTTAATCGTCATTATTTGTGACTTTCCTTTATTTTATTGTCGAATACTTGATATTTCCGTATTCATGCAAGCGCAATATAAGCCATGTGCGTACGATATACAAGACCACAATTAATTTAAATTTTTAAAGGGAAAGAATATAAATCCTCCAATTCTTAATTTTCCTCTCCCCTCTATTTCTTTTCTTTCTCTGTCAACATCTTCTATCTCCTCCAACAAAGCTCCAGCTTGGCTGTACCTGCCCTGCCCTGGAGCTTTGTTTCTCTCTCCTCATTTCGTTTTTTCCGTTTATTCTAAATTGTTCTACTCACTAAATTATTCATAGAATGTGCACAGCAAATTAGTCAAATTCTAACGAAAATTTATTCATGTCGCCAATTTGCAATTCGTTTGACCCATTTCTAGGGTTTTGGTCAACAATTTAAACTAACTACTGGGTGCAATTCAAAATGCCAAAATCCGACAAGAATGCTGATGAGTCAGCTGCAAAGCAGCTCCGAAGAGACCCCTACGAGGTTCTGGGACTCTCCCGGACCTCTACAGATCAAGAAATCAAGACTGCATATCGTAAAATGGCTTTGAAGTATGTGAATTTCTTCTGTTTTATGAGATTTCTTAATTTAATTGAATTATTGGTGTGATTATGTGATGTGAGTGGAATTGTTTTTCTTCTTCTTTTTTAATTGAGGCTTTGTTTGAAATTGATCAGTGCGGTAATTGCGTATTTTGGGATATTAATGGTATAGTGTTTGGAACTTTATACTTTGAAAAGTCTGATGTTTACACACATTTGTATTTTGATTACTTCATATGTTTGGCTAATCAGAAGCCTAAAGCCTAAGCCCCAAATTTTATTCTCACCTTCATCCCCAAAACTCATTCTATTTAAAATAAAACAACTCTAAACCTAGTTGACAAGCTACGTGTTCATTCAAACCTGTTTGTATTCCAAACTTGTTGGGTAAGCTAAAAATCCCATATGAAATACAGAGAGTAAAAAAATAAAATAAAAATAACTTAATAAAAAAAAATAGAAAGAAAAGAAGGAAAGGAAAAGAAAAGAAAGAAAATACATAATTAAAAAAATCAATGTAAGAAAAATAAAATTAACTCCCCTCGAAAAAAAAAATACATATATACAAAGTACACACAAATATACAAAAGCTGAAAGAAAAATAAAATAAACAAAACTTGACAGCTTCGACTTTTTGATGCTTTAGCAGTTTCGACTTTTTGATACCTTACTTGGCCTTGTATGAATCTGTTTGTTTCCTTAGGCATATAATTGACATATCCTGTGGTGGATTTTTTGTGCCTTTATCATACACTTTGAAGGAACTTTTGTCATCGAAAACAAAGAGATCTTTGTTTACGCTAGTTCTATACAATTTTAAGTTAGAATTCTTGTACCTCTGAGTCTCACCTTATGTAGATGGTGCACAATATGTCATTATGTTGTTCAATGTGCCTGCTGCATGTTTTCATCAGAGTGTCACTGTATGTCCGTGAAAGGAAGATATTGTTCTTAGTTCTATGTATTACTAATTTAGGTACCATCCTGACAAGAATGCAAATGACCCTAAGGCAGCTGATATGTTTAAGGAGGTCACATTTTCGTATAATATTTTGTCAGATCCAGATAAACGACGTCAGTTTGACACTTCTGGTTTTGAGGTAGGAAAAATAGATTCCATCATCATTTATTGGAAATGCTTTTGAATTCACAATTGCCTAATCAATTTTTTCTTCAATTCATTAACATGAAGATAAGTTATACTCAAAACATAATTTTCCACTCCCCAGGCTGTTGAATCTGATAACCAAGAATTGGAACTGGATCTTTCTAGTTTGGGAGCTGTTAATACCATGTTTGCAGCTCTTTTCAGGTAATACAATTTCAGAACTATCTTTTAGTTCTTCCCCCTTTTTTGATGTCGTTTAGCATTTTCTATTGTCCTTTTTCTCTACCCTCTTCTTCTTGCTCACTCATTGTGATATTATAGGAAACCACTGTGCCATAATATAGTAGTTTTGTTCCTTTTGTGTCTAACATACAGTAAACTTGGTGTCCCAATAAAAACCACTGTATCTGCCGGTGTCTTAGAGGAGGCCCTAAATGGCTTGGTGTCCATTCGTCCACTGCCTATGGGGCAACCACTATTTAGAAAGGTAAGGTATTGTCATGTTCTTTGGGATTTAATTCCACAGAAAAAGGCCTGTTTATCTGGATCCTTTTCTATTTCTCCAGGTTGAAAAGCAGTGTGCTCACTTCTATTCAGTTACAATAACTGAAAATGAAGCGGAGGCTGGGTTAGTGTGCCGAGTGCAATCAGCAGATAAAAGCAAATTTAAGGTCTGTTAAAATATGGCATATATGTATATCTCTCGTTGGTGCTTAACTATTGATTTGTTGTCAAATAATGTACTATTATGTGTTATTAAAATATGCAAGTTCTGAATGGACTAAATTTAATAATTTTCTCCATATTGTGGTAAGTAAAGTGTTGGAATATTACTATAGTAGTTTTTGTCTTAAACTATAGGATTTGGAAGCTATGAATATTACATATTAACATGTAACATGAGGGTGAGATATGATTTGTTTGGGCCAAACTTTGAGTTGATCCATTTGAACTCCTTTTGACCATGTTAAATTTTTGCTTGTGGAACCAACTACTCTCAACTCTTTAAAACTTAAAAGCTTTGTTGTATATTTTCTTCATTTTCACTAACTTAATGACTACCCCTCAGGTTGTCTATGGATCTTACCCTTGTCGATATTTTCTATGGTGTATTTCGTCACCACTTTTAAGGCACAACAGAAACAAATAGGAGTTAAATTTTCATATACTTCTCAATTATACAATTATATTTTATTTTCATACAACTATATTACATATATGTTTAAAAATATAATTGGTATATAACTTATCCATAAATCGTAATAATATTTTGGGTATATGTGTTTTCAACAAATCTTAAAATTTGTGCATAGATTCACCCAAAAAAATCATAAAATAAACAGGGAAGGAGGGAATCATACTTACAAAAAAAGAAAACAGCTATATACGAAATTCACCTTTGAGGATGTGGAAATGTTGATCTGTGATTTTTGTGAAACCGCATAGATTTTGCTTTTAACTTGTACTCCCTATGTCCCACTTTAAATGGCAAAATTTCCTTTATACGATGCCCCTAATTAAATGACAAAGTTACGAATTAAATGATAACTATTTGCCAAAATTACTATTATTACCGTTTTAAAATAAAAAAGAAGAAGAAAAGTAAGTGGGTCCATTATTTAGTGTTTTTTGGAAATCTAACTTTTCAGAACAATATAATTACTACAATAAACTTTGTCAAAATGGAGGAGTAACATAACGTATCAGACCATCAGGGCCATAACTAATTTTACTAATCGGCATTGTGATTGTGCAGCTGTTATACTTTGATCATGATGGAAATGCTGGGTTAAGCCTCGCTTTGCAGGTAAACTTAATTTTCATATCACTTACTATATATCGGGTCAATTGGAGGTTTTAAGACCACCCACCTGTCTACGTGAGTGATGATGAGCTACTTCGACTTCAGTTTACAACAGATCATGAAATAGTCTTTCTATGCATCTATTATTTTCTTATTTAACCTTAATAAAACCAAACAAAAATGTTCTATAAAACCACTTTGGCTTCAGAAGATTGTTGGAGGGCTTCTTGGAACTACAGGAAGTCAACCTACCTTCTGTGGTACCTGGTATAAATTGGTTTTATAGTCATTGTTTTGATGGACTTGGTGGATATATATTTGTTTTATATATGAATTCTAGTAATTGTAGTTCGAGTATTTTACTGCTATCCTATGCCGCCCTTAATTCATTCCTCACCCAATTTCCACCTTTTTGTTCCACCCCTTCAATTTTTTGCTCCGCCATCTGAGCTTTTTTGTTAAGGCTAGCTTTCCTAAGACAGTTCCTATGCTTGATTGAAGTTATCCTATGGCCTCAAAAGAGTCCCGAGGTTTTCCGCTGAGAAAATTAGGTTGAGGAAGTTGTCCAAATGTTGTAAAATTTTAGCTGTGTAACCAATCCTTACTCCTTAGTCCCCTAATTATTTACTTCTTCCAATAGATCAATGTATTGGCACTCAACCGTGTGGTCGATTGTTTTCCCTTTACTTCTGTATTATTTATAATTTCCTTTAGATTGCTAATATTAAACTTTAATTCAATACTGCAAAATGGAACTCTTCATGATGAATATATATTATTGCGTCTCATTATGAAATACAACTTCCTTTCCATTATATATAAGTTGTTTAAGACATAAACACATTAAGAAATCTCATTAATTCTAATGTTAGGTAATTAATGTTGGTTTGAAATTTCATTACTACCCATGCACTAATTAATTACTCTTTCTCCTCTCTCTCAATTACTCTATTTTTTTGGGGGCAAAGTATGAAATGATTAGTTTTTATCCTTGATATATGTAAAACGTCTTATATTATGAGGAAAAAAATTTCTCCTAAAACAACTTATATAATGGAAAGGAGGGAGTATCTTTTTGTGTCTTAATGTGTATTCACATTAAATTAGTTTGTAATTTGCAAATAAAATTCCTCATTAATTTAGTTCGCAACATGACTTGCAACTGTTTGCAGTTCTTAATTTGTATATAACTTTTGGTGCAGGAGGATTGCACAAAAACAGGAAAGGTTACATCTGCTGGAATGTATTTTCTTGGTTTCCCTACTTATCGCTTTGACCAAACATTGAACTCAGTGAGTAATTGATTCATTATAAAAATCATTTAATACTCAAGTCTCAAACTGTCTTTTCCACTAATCATTTACCTTTTTGTTCCTTGTTGAGTTGAACCAGATGGCAGCTGCAAAAGACCCTGACACTGCCTTTTTCAAAAAACTGGATGGTTTTCAGCCATGTGAGATAACTGAACTAAAAGCTGGCACTCATGTATTTGCTGTTTATGGTAAGTTCTCTGTTGAATACAATCTCTTTAGGCACCCCCATATATTTTGCTTTTCCACGGGAATTGATTTAATGTTACCTCTTGTTGCTGTTCTGGCTTTTGTTTGCAGGTGATAATTTTTTCAAAAGTGTTAGCTACGCTATTGAAGTTCTTTGTGCTGCACCTTTCAGAGAAGAAAAGGAAAACCTTAGAACTGTGGAAGCTCAAATTTTGTCAAAAAGGGTGGACATATCTAAGTTTGAAACTGAATACAGAGAGGTCTGGACTTACATAACATAATGTCGAGTTTACGAATATCTTGGTTTTGTTCATTCTACAAGTAGTAATATGTTGACAGGTTCTAGCACAATTTACAGAGATGACGAGTAGATATGCTCAAGAAATGCAGTCGGTGAGTTGAATTAATAACTACATATGGAGCTTCATTCTTAATGATTATATGTTGAATTAGTAGTTTCTGAGAAGCTGGAATTGTTATTCTCTGTGGTTTATGCAGATCGATGAGCTTCTTAAGCAAAGAAGTGACATACAGGCATCTTACACAGCTGCTCCAGCAATGAAGCGTAGTGGTAGTAAAAGCAAGAGTAGAAGTGATTCTATGGAGGCTAGAGAAGATGGCCATGTAAGAGACAAGAAGCAATCTACGAGGGACAGACCAAAGAAGAAGAAATGGTACAATATTCAGTTAAAGGTGGACAAGAGGAAACCTTGCTAAATAGGTTAGAATTTGAAATCGACTTGTTTTTATAAAAGATATGTTTTTCTCCCATTTTGGCCTCATTTTCATATATATTTTTTTCTTGTGCACTTTAGAATATAAATCTCATTGAGAACAATGGGGAAGTTTGATTTCCTACACTTTGGGTAAAGCCTGCGGCTGGTCTGCACCTCATGTATGTATTCGTTTGCTATACTTTCATCATTGTAAAATGAAATTTCAAGAAAGCAAAGGTGATCCCTCCACAGGACAATTCATCAACAACTAAGGTGAACATAGGATCTAGTGGGTCTAGGATACACGCATAGTGCTGCAACTCAAGTGTATTGTAAAAATCTTTCCACTTTCTGCTTTTGTTATTTTCTGCCTGGTCCTTGTATTTGAAGCAAATGCTGTAAATTGCACAAATTATTCATGAGGTTCTTTTAATCCTCCACCATTGGGATTCAAGTGTTCAACTTTCAAGTCAAATTCATAATCGGAAGGACAAAAGGAGAAAGATAGTGTTGCCACTTCCTGAATAGGTATATATTTTATGTTGCAAAACTTAAATGTAGGTATTCTGCAAGCCATGTGTTGTTGCCATTGTCAATATGTTTAGAGTCGATTCTGTATAATCTACCAGGAAAACCGCAGGTTAGAGAATTGCCTATTGGTGAAGTCTTATACGGATACAAATGTATGGTATGTCGATTGCTGTACGTTAGACAATTAAACAATTCCTTGTTTGGCGTTATTACCCAATATTCATGTTTCTGAAATATGTACTGGGCCAGGCCAATGTTTTATTAAGCTGACAAAACCAAAGTATCAATTTATTTTTATTAATTATCATGATAGAAGGAGGTAAATTCAATTCTAAAAACACTTTTTAAAAAATACTTCAAAGCTAGATGTTCATTTTGTCTATTTATAACACACATGGGTTAATATTAATAATACAATTTAAAATTATGGTGTATGTCATTTGATATTATAATTTGAATATAAATAATATAGTATGGATGATAGTAATACATTAAACATGAAATTAAAGCGTTGTATGTATATTAGAATTATTGTACATGTTTTTTTAACCCTTGGAATAATTTATAAACGGATACAAAAATTTGGAATAATCATGAACATGACATGCATTGTATCACTATCAACAAAGGTGGTGAACGCAGGACTAACTCACTGATCAACTAAAATAACTCAATTAATTTGAATAAAATCTCTATTTGTCTTGTTATATATAGGGATTGCAATGGTCTAGAACCGCATTCAAGATTTTTCTATACTAATACTGCACTGGTCAGTTTATATTTTGAACCACACCACACCACACCACACCACCTATCAAGAATTAATAATATTTTTGACTTAATTTTTATTAAATTAGTTTTAATACTTTACAACACACATTATCATAATATTCATTAAAATAGCTCAAAAAATATTAACAAGTTATATAAGAAATATATGTTCAATTAAAATTAAGATAATATTGTTATAATTTTAACATTATTATAATTTTAATATAAGTCAACTATATATAAAAATATTCATAAATTAACTTTTTTATATGCATAAATAAATAATAATAAAAATATGTTTGAGTAACTCTAAGATTATATATAACAATATATAATAATAATAATAATAATAATAATAATAATAATAATAATAATAATAATAATAATAATAATAGATATATAATTAAAATAAACAAGTATATATAGAGTGGTTCAAGGATTGGTGCATCGCCAATTCAAAAAGCTTAAGGTGCACCAGCAGTTTAGAGACAAATACCAAAAATACACCGCACAGGTCTTGTTTAAAATAAAATCACCAAAATCGCGCCAACGAGACTAATGATTTACATAAAAATTGATTGGTTCGATACAATTCAACTAGTTTTAGATCGGTTTCGATTTAAATTGTAACCTAGTAATATAAACACACACGCGTATATAATAAGGCAAAACCAAGTGTTTTGGTCCTTAACCTTTGATATGTGACTAGAATTTTTCCGCTACTAAAATACTTGTTAAAGCCTCCTGATTTTATTTTATTAACTACTATTAAAATATTTTTTAAACTAGAACTAAAACACCATTTATAATCTTAAAAAACTTTAGAGTAATTTATTATTTTATAACAATTTTATTTCTTATAAAAGTCCTTTACTAATATTGATTTTCATAATTGTGACGCCCCCAAAATAAGTATACATCACCCATTCTGAGTCGTCAAATACATAATACAGAAATAACTACAACTTCATTATTACAATTGTCGTGCAAAATACGACAACACATATACTGTGAGTTTAAATACAAATATTGTCTTCTAATCAGTATTCAAACTCAAATAAGTCCTTATTATAATTATTGATACACTATTTTACAAAATAGTGAGGACTGCTAAACAACTATCTTGATTCATCATTCTATACCCCGACTAGTTCCCGCTATATTCTCTCATCCTGAGAAGAAAAATGAAACAAAAAGAAAAAGGATAAGCTCAACTAGTCCAATAAAGAATATTATGACTAAGATAATATATAATAAATTATCATTAGTCTTCAACAGGGAAAAATCTGATAGAATATAACAGACAACAAGTTTTAGATCAACAACTGTAGCAGAAACAATAATCCATTAAAAGAGTCAAGTAGAGAATGAATTCTACTATCTTCTAAGATTTAAAAGTTCATCATCAATATTTTAATCCTGTAACATCAATCAATATACATCTTGAATCAAATATTCATATTTGTACTACAGGACAAAGATATTCATTTGTATCACCAGTTGATCATGTTCATCTCAACACATGTTCATCTTTAAACTACGAGCCAAAAATATTCATCAGTTAATAATTCATCTTTGCACTACATGCCAAAGATATTCAGTAATATCATCATTTAGGACTGAGGATTATGAATTAAAGAAAACGAATTCAGTGAGATAAAATAACAAATATTAGAGATTTGTATTATAGTTTATCCAAGTTCAAAAATACTCCATAATAATTAATTGTGGAATAAAATTTAAAAATAAAGATCAAAATATGAATATAATCAAAGATAGTAATTATATTAGATATCTTAGATAAAGAATTTTTTTTTTTTTTTTGTAAATATTATCATATTCGTAAATAGTATTGTATACGTGAATAGAACGGAGTCGGGAGTATATACATAATCATGTCATTGCCGCTGGTTGCATGCTTGCTTGCTTGATCTATGGATTTACACGCACCATTACTAGTACAACTAGTTGTACTAGTACTACCTACCTATTAGTGGATATATATTTGACTCACAAAGTTTGAAAAGACACGTGTTCCTCTTTTGAACAACATACCTTCGTGGCTGATGAGTGGAGTAACAGACAGCTTGTTGCCAGCGTTCAGGACAAGAAGAGAAGACGTGCATGGGCTTCATTCCTACCTCATTCCTCGATTCTGATAAATGCTGCTACTGCTACTACAACATAATAATCTATTTACGTATACCTAAGTGACAGCTCCGTAAATGCTTACACCATTGTGTACCATTTATACCTTATAATATTGAAAAGAACGGAGGAGATTAATATTGGGAAAATACCATATATATATATATATATATATATATATATATATATATATGTAAAAGCACTCTCCTTGAAATACTACTACCATACTATATTATATCAAAACAAAAACCACGGCGAGACGCCTATAAAATGAAGTTTAGGCCTCCCATGTTCCCATGTTACTTCCTTTATATATATCGACTAGCTGAAGTTAGCCTCCTATATTATTTTATAATATATATTCACTACACAAATCAAATGGCCTTGCGTTTTTATCTTCTGGTAGCTCTCATTTTCTTATGCATTCTCCAGCCCCAGGTATATATATATATATATAATCGTACAATAATACTACTATTAATTTAATTTGTAATGGCCGGCCGGCCGGCCGATTAACTTAATTTGTGTTAAGCTCCAGGTTTCATCTGATGCGGACAATAATCACAACCGCTCATTTCAGGTAATTAATTAATCATCAACATATTCTTCTTGCTAATAGGCAATAGGCAATAGGCAATAGGCAATAGCTACCTACCTAGTTGTATTTATTTTTCTACGAATAATTAATGCTTTTGTGAACGTGAATACAAAATAATGTTTTAAATACTTGCAGGTAAAGTTATCATAACACTATTGACATCCACTTGTATTCACAACTTTTAAATTAAATTATTACTATGAAAGTATGAATGAATGTGTGTTTTATTTGATTTCAGGTGGTGAAAGGTGCTAACAGGAGGCTTTTAACTTTTGTGGGTATGTATGTTATTTTTTATTATGAAATTTAGGTTTTGGCTGGGCTGGACTGGGCTGGGCTGAGCTGGGTTATTTTTATTTTTTCCCCTGTATATAATAATAATTGGGCTTGGCCTTTTATTGCAGACTGTGTAGGGCTGTGCAAAGTGAGGTGCGGTGCACATTCGAGGCCGAACGTGTGCAACAGGGCATGCGGGACGTGCTGCATGAGGTGCAAGTGTGTCCCTCCTGGTACCTACGGAAACAGAGAGGCCTGTGGAAAGTGTTATACTGACATGACCACTCATGGCAACAAGCCCAAATGCCCTTAACCAACTCTAATCATACTCGACTACTCCACTAGTCAAAGTCACACATCTATGTATGTATAATAATGTATGAGTTGGCAGGCATCTTCATCTTCATCTTCATCTTCATCTTCATCTTCCTTCTTAATCATAAATAAATCTCAACTACAATTACTAATAAGTACCTAGATGTTAAAGACTGAGATCATAAAAGTAATCACTTAGCTTAATTATTATACCCTCTTTTTCTTCTCTCTTTTGCTTGCATGCATGAATATATACTATACATTGGCTTGGATTTTGCCTTCAAGTTTTAAAAATACTCTCTCGTTCCTAAAAGATTATCGTTTAAAATTTTTGCACATAAAATTAAAAAAATATCATTTACTAAATAAAATTTATTTAAAATTTCATCACTACCCATTTATAAAAAATTGAAAACTATTAATACAAGAAAAAAATTTTCTTGAGACAATAAGAGAAAGTAGAAGTAATATAAAAAAGTAAATAATTTATTCTCTTCGAAAGTTATAAACGACACTTTTTAGAATAAATTTTTTCTCATAAAACGATGACAATCTTTTAAGATCGGGAGTATAACAAACATAAAGTCGGTGACATTGGGAAGTTGGAAAACTGATCAGGCCAGAATTCAAAGTAAAAAACCAAAATGAAATGGCTAAAGTTTCTAGAAAAGTTCCATCTTTTAAAACTTAAAATCTACAACATGGACAAAAACTGGATAGGAAAACCCATTGATTGCCTAACTATGCATTGCTATTCCAGATGATTATTTCACATACTATTTTCTCGAATAAACATGATTTCTATTTGCCTACTTAGTGGAGTTATCCTCACCTTCTTCCTGAACTTGACCATCTGCAGCAACAGAATCCCATAAACATTAACGAAATCTATCTGGGGACAAATAAAGACATAATTAATTTAAAAGAGCAAAAAAAAAGTCTCACCGGCAAGCTTAACGCCTAGGTTTGCTTGAGCATCAGCATCAGAGTTAAAGCCCTAAAAGCAAAAATGAAAATGTTTCAAGGACGAATAACAAGAAATTACAATTGGACCGGCACCGGTACAGAGGTAAATGAGATATTTATAAAGAGTAGAAGGAAACATAAACCAGAAAACAAACAAAGAAAAAGAGACCATAAAACCTACCCTCAGAACATGAGTGATCTGGAAAAAGAGAAACTTATCCTTCAGTTTCTTAGCCTCCTCATACCACCTGGAGATGTTCTGGTTCCTAACCCTCCATAGACCTTGAATCTATTCCATAGAAGTAATTTTAAATTGACAGCTTTGAAATAGATAGCAAAGACTAAACAAAAACAAGGAGAGGCCATCGCTAGGACGAGGAGTAGACGGTTGTGATGAAGCAAAACTAAAGTCACACGTATTGTTTAGCTAAAGCCAGGGATAGAAAACAAAACAAAAGAAACAACAAATATAAAATATAACTAAAAAAAAAAAGCAAAAACTTGCAACTCACAAGTATGGTTTGACAATGATCCTTCTCTTTAGTAGAGGAGCTAATGTAATCAAAGACACTACATTGGTATTGTAGCTGTAAGTTCTATTATACCAGTTTCTTGCTCCCAAGACGAGAACCAATTTACAGGTACATAATACATTCATGCTGCGCTTTGTTTAATATAGAAAGACAAATCCTAACGTTTCCTCTACAAAACTTACGTATAGCTTGATTATCAAAGTGAAATAATCAACATAACAGAAATAGGTGGAAAAAATTAAATACTCCAAGAAATTAAAACTTCCATCAAAGAAGGCAGAACTTGTATGTCAAAGAATATTTTTAATTGCAATATACACTCCTATAGAATATCCAATTAGCAAACATTATTGACAACAGGCATCCTTAACTAAAGAAAACATGAGAAGCACTAACTGGAGAAAAAGTAAAATATTGACAACCAGCTAAACACTAAAACTCGAAAGAAATGCGGATCTTCTATCACAATCATATAAACTACATATTCATTATCTAAGTTCAAGCAACAAATAAGACGAACATAATATTTGTGCTACATAAAGCTATTAGAATTTTATTTGTTTATTTTAAATCCAGAAAACAATTTATTTGTAGATTAACCCTTTGTCAGTAGTGATTAGAAAGTAACCTTTTGAATCAATAGGAAATAACAATAAGGAACACACCTGCATACATACAAGTTTGGAGTCGCCCAAAACACGAATACTTGTATACCCTTTTTCAAGTGCATATCGCAAGCCTAAAATCATGGCTCGATATTCAGCAACATTATTGGTTGCTATACCCAATCCTTCACGCAATCTACAGATCTTTACAAACAACTATTGGAGATACAAGATTCGGAAGTAAAAATAAAAGGACATACAAATTGTAAACAAGAGGGATGCTTACCAAACTTCCATCATCAGCTCGCAGAACAACTCCTGCCCCAGCTCTTCCAGGATTTCCTTTAGAAGCACCATCAAATTCGAGTATACAAGAGGGCTAAATAAACAAAAATATCACGTTTTCATTGAGAAATTATTTATAAGAATTAGACTGCAAACGTTTAAAATTTTGGAAATTAAAAGAAACATCATTATTTTATTTTTTTTAATCTTGTGGATAAACCCTCAGCCACTACCCTCTTTTGGTGTGCATTAAGAACCCCTGGCTCAAAAGCACCTCTTTGGAGTTTTGAACCCATAACCAATACCTCAAATGAAGTACTTATCATGCTGTTCACTACCACTGGATCAACCCCAGTTCAGAGAACATCACTTCAAATTTATTGATTTGTCTGTCAACTCTATTTAATAACTTAGTTTAGAAACTTTTGTAGTTGGCGACTCGCACAAATAGAGAAGCAGGATTCCCCAGTAGTTCCACAGTGCGTGTGAGGCAGTGGGGTTGCCCATGTTTAAGAAATTTAGTCAACTACTCAAAGAGTCCAAATAAAATGTTAAAAAGTAGTGAGACCCAAGTATTTCTGACCATTACCAAGTAGATAAAAGAAATGATAAATATTTATTAAGGATTTATAAGGAATTGCCACCACTACAACCACTTACACCAGAAATTACAGTTTCAATCTCTAGATGATGGTCTAACTTGACATTCTTCCTGGGATCATTTGAAAGAGATTTAGACTCAGGTGTTTCCTGCCAAGTTCAATGCAGATAAACAGACAACGTCAAAATCAAGTAAGTTAACACACCCCACAAGACATGCAACCTGATAGAAACCCTATGTTAAGTACCATTGATCTCGTTATTAAACCCCCCATATTTTATAAAAAGGCAATAGCTTAGTTCATGACATCTGTTTTCACTTTTTATCAAATGAAACCAAAAAGGACAGAATATTGGAACTAAACACCTTAGGGATGCCCTTACTTTTCTTGTAATCTTATTATCTTGATTGAGATAGAAATTAAAAGGAAATTATGTAATCTATGCCAATGTATATTACTCTCCCTAATCCAGAATAGACTACTATTTTCTGTTGAATAAAAAAGATTATAATGCTACACCTAGTATATATGTGAATCAATCCTATATTAAATAGACCAGATTCGATAAAGGTTATAATCTTTTGTATTCAACACAAAAAGAGTAGTCTATTTTGGATTTGGGAGAGTAACATATATTTAAATATAAATTCTGACTGATGTGAAAAAAAAAATGAAATTTACTATAGACACCTTCGTTCGATTCTAGGGAGTTTTTAAAATCATGCACTACCCTAAAATGCATATATATGCATGTGTATTCACCATGGAAGGCAATACCAAAGGCAAAAACTGCACTCTACTCTAAATCCAATGTTTCCGATCAAGGTTTCGTGTTTATAGTATTAATGACATCTAGATCCAAAAACCAGTCAATGCTTAATACAAATTGTATCAGTTTCAGAAGCATGTGAATGAAATTAACAAAAACGTCTTAAATGATTACTGAATCCAAAGGTGCTCATCTATAGCTGCAAACGTTCAGTATTTTAAAATCATAACCAGACAACCTGAGACTTGAGTAGAAAAAAGGTGAATCCACTTACAAAACACTCATCATGTACCAAAATGGCATATCAATAGAAAGTTGAACTTGCAAGTCACTTCCTCAGATGAATGGCATTATATTCTCCAAAAAATTCTAGGTACATGACAATCCTAACTGAGGTCAGGACATAGAAAACAACACATGCAACTGGTATAAAAAGTATGTATGGACTATGGTTGTAGATTTCAAGTAGAACCACTGAGATCTTTCCTTCCTTTTCTAATTTGTTTCTATGTATTTGTTTCCCCCGTAATGAGAGGTCCGAACTCCACAAATTGACATATAAAAGTCACCAACAAGTCCTTCGACAGAGTCTACTTCAATTTCAGACTGAGCTCATTTTTGCCAATAAAGTATGGATGAAATGGAATACTTTCAGAAACTGAGAGAAATGTATACTAATTTGCAATATTTATACGTATTTTAATCTGCCAGAACATCTCACCTGAAAAGGGCAAGGCAAAAGAGTGCCAAAGAGTTCCTCCGTTAGATCTGCAGCTCTGATGGAATAAAGAGCATTCTTAAGCCCGCTAGAGAGAAGATATTCTACTGTGTCCTTAGGCATAGAGTACCCTTTGTACACACTGACAGGAGGATCACATATCTATCAGAAAAAGAAAATTCAATCAATGGTGAGTCCATTACAAATCATCTTACACAATAAAAAGAAATAAAAAAAAGATACTATACCTATGTAAGCAAATAAATGTACAGAGAAAACCAAATCAAAACTACTGCCAAGCACATAAAGAGACAGAATTGAGTAGATACAAGCCAAATTTAGGGTAAGATAATAATCACCGAGGATCCAACTTGCGCCTGACAATCACTTAAACTCTTGTAAACACCAACCAAATCCCCTTTCCGTACAACAAAAAATGAGTCTCTCTCTTCTTTCATCAGCGCAGGCTTTGGTTTTCCATCTACCTTCTTCTTCGAAGGAGACTTAATTCCACTGGCCTTTCGAGTAGAGTAGCACTGAACACGAAATCTTGTCAACAGGAATTTCAAATTAAGGGTTTTTACAGCATCACATTGAAAACTCCTTCTCCATAAGGGAGTTGAAAAGTTACAAACTGAGCTGCTAAGGACAAAACGACTAGTCCTTAAAAATACATTTGCGGAGTAGGCATGAAACAAGCCGTACATTACAGAGTAGTTTCCCCCAAATTTTCCAGATATCTGAAAAACTAATCCAGCAAGTGCCTCAAACAGCAACTCCGACTCCTAAATAAGGTTTAAACTCTTGATACGGTAATCATTCTCAGTACTCAATCGGAGTTATATTAAGGTCTAATTAGGTTTGGAATCAAAATACAGTTGATTGATCGCAAAGAACTGTATGAACCTAGTGAAAACGGGGAAGCAAAGGAAATTAGTTGCCATTGAAAATAAAATAAATATAACTCCAAACATATACTATATATACTCCTCTCTTTTCATTTATTAAAAAAAACGGCTTATTTAGATAACAAAGAGCTTTTCTGCTGATAACAGAAATAATATAATTTTAACAAATTTATTACCATAATTATATTAGGGTTATATGTATACACAGCTATGTATTACTACATAATAGGACTATAATAACGGATTTTTTGGGCTATGACGACGGATGACCCGACGCCATAATTCAGAATAACTATGACGATAAAAAACCGTCATTATAGTCACAGTTGTATACATACATTTTTCTCATTATATTATCATGTAATTAATTAATAATACAGACTAAATATGAAACAAAAATAAATAAGTAGTTTTTGTATATAAAGAAGGAGTGGTCCTAGAAGTCTCAAAATTTTTAACTAATTGAATTGATGTGTTATCATAACATAACATTAGTCATACAAATTTAGGCCATAAATTATTAGTAAATATTTAATGACGTCATTTCAAACCCATTTGAGAACTAAAAATTTAGGGATCCGTAATATTTTTTGATATTTTCACATGTGAAATTTATTTTTTTAATATTAAATAGTGGATCCTACTTACAAAAATATCAAAAAAGTCAAAATTTAAGATTTTTAACATTACCCACTCATAAATAAATGAGTAATATATTTGTAGATGAATAAAAGTTTTTGTCCCGGATGAGGACGTTTATTTATATTTATTTAAAAAAAAAACTATTTTATTAACTATATTATTTTGAATTGTTTGAAACAATATCTAAAAATCGTGGCAACGACAATAATCACGTTTTACACACGATTCACGATAAATTTACCTTCATCTAACTATATATTCTTCTTCTTTTTTTTAAAAAAAAAATCTTTTTATTTTCCTTCTTTATTGAACACAAGTAAAAATGTAATAATGTCTACACTAGGTCGCTTGAATTTTAAATTTTTAAGCCATTGGCATTCATTTGCCTTGTGAGTCCATGACAACTCAAAACACCTACTTCAAGCAATGTACAACCATGTCTTCAATCCTCTTAAGAGTCTCAGGTAACCCACCAATTCACTCCACAATGGATGTTCCCAAACTCCTTTTTTCTCATAAACTTTATAAGCCAGAAGAAGAAGAAATAGGAACAGAAATTTGCAAACTTCCAAGGTTTTCAATTGGGGAAAAGCCAAACAATATTATTAGTTCGTCCCTCCTAATAGCTTTAAGCAAGTTTACACTCCATACTTTTAGCTGTAATGATAACTCCTGATGCGCTATCCTTCATCAGTTATGTTCTTTCACAGTTATATCAACCTTTGGTCCATATTTGGAGAACACGTCCGTAAGCACAGCCTTCTCTTTTATTTTTAACCTGCATTATAGTGCTAACGAGTGAAAATTTATAATAAAGAAAGATAAGACTAGAAACTACGTAGTTAATCAACTGACTGTTGCGGATGATCAATATACAGCCCATGGCCTACCTATTTGCAGATCCCGGGATGTTCAGTTTTGGAGCTGAGCCTTTCTTTTTAACCATGAGCTTTTTCTTTTTCGCCCGACTTTTCTCTTGTTGCTTTGAGGATAGTGAATTGGTTAAGGATTCTTCTTTTAGTACCCTGCTATCATCATCCCCACTGGCCTCCACTATACTGAATTTTTCAAAATTTTCTCCCTTATCCTCCCTCACTGTTGATACATGCTCATCATCTTCACTGTCATATTCTCCAGAGACAGTTTTCCCCCTTGTATTAAAGGAGGGATTTTCCATGTCAGAATCAGCATCCAGGTCATTTTCCACACTAGTTTCTGCTACACGAGGGGAATGATCGCTATCAACCGACTTTTCAGAAGCAGGTTTTGGAGAGCTTGAATTCATCATCTCATATTTTATCTGCTTTTGAATCTTACCAAAAGCTATACTTTGTCTTGAAAAGATCTGTATGAACCTTCCACAATAGCAATACCATCATGTTAGTTTGAAGGATAGAATGCAAAACTTGAAACTTTCTATCAAGTTCCTAGATTGCCCACATATCAAGAAACAATCTTCGCATGAATATAATAGTTTGTATAAGCATGTAAACTTCACAATTTGAATAAACAATCATTTTGTATGCTGACATGTAACTGCTATGCTCTACTATCTCATCGTTCATAGAGAGAGAGAGAGAGAGAGAGAGAGAGAACAACATTCATGTTCTTTTCAAAATTATGTTATACCTATTTGCTTCATCCTTAGACTTAAAATAAACGAAGGCAATTCCCTTGCAGACGGGCTCCCTGGTCTTCTTGTTTCCAGAAACAACTGGAACTATATTAATAATTCCCTGAACTCCTTTAAAAGCCTGTTGCAGATCTCTCTGGATGTTCTTTTTCTTAGGGAGGTTGACCAAACGTACAGGAATTCCACTCGGAACAGCTTCAGATACTGCAAAACTCAAGTACAATAGTAAATTGAGTCAGCCTTAAGCTGATAAATAAGTCAAATACTAATGGTAGCTCCAGAAGAATTTACTGCAAATTTAAGAATTGCTAAGAAAAGCATATATGCATGGTGGGTATCAATTATATGATTCTTCAAAAACAAAAAGATCTCTAACTAGATTTTGTCTACAAAATAGTTATTCCCCGCCCCCTTTTAAGAGATAGGGCAATCCATAAAAAAGATACTGGTACCACAAATCCAGAACATAACGTACCAGCTGTTAAAAAACAGAAAGCATAAAAGTAAAATTAAAAAAGGGGTACATGACCACATCCACAAATTTTTGATGTATCAATAGAGCTATGGTAGTATGTATCATGTCTCAACTCTCAAAACTTATGGCCCTCATATTAGGAAAGAACTTTGGCATATTAGGTGTGTTCTACAATGTTTGTGAAAATCTGCAATTACTTTAGAGTTTAGGGCTATGTTTGCTTGCAAAAATGATGGTCCGGATGTGACTATTTGTATAAATTTGTTACCACTACATACTATTTTAAAACATTATGCCTCTGTAGTATACTAAACTTTTCTCTAGTAAAGAGAGACACTGTCTCTGACCCTCCACTTGGTCATTTATCCAGCTAGAAAACTACAAACATAAGCTTACTTATTTTCAGCAAACATAATTTAGTTGACTACTCATAAAAGAAACACTCTATGAGCATATTTCCACTTATCCAGAGATAATTGAATAATTGAGTACATCAAGCAGCATACAAACCAAATTCCTTAACTCAGGGATTTTACATAAGACAGTAGTAATAGTAATTAAACAGCCAAACCCTCAAGTCTCAACTATGATAATCATTGCTCATTAGACAACATTCTGGAAAACCATTAACAAGTCAATAACAAGAATGTTCGCTTTACCGGTATTTGTAAATAATAGGAAATCAACTTAGTGAGAACTTAAATGCTGAGACTCAGCAGCTGTACTTGTACAATGCCAAACCTTATCATCTGATAATCATAATAAGGAAAAATTATTGATAGGCGATAGCTGTCCTCACTCCTCAGCAGTACATATAAATGTTCAAAAGAGCAATGTAGCATATAATGTCCAAAATAAAAAACCCAAACATAATATGGAATCCAGGAATCGACCCACATGTATAACTAACCTTTCTGTTTCTGAAGTTGTTCTTTCTTGGAATTGGTGTTTTGAGGATTATTCTTAAGCTTATTAATATTGGCAAGCTGAGCCAGCCTACTCTGCTCCATTTCTTCAGCTAATTTGTCCTCGATGGAAGTATCATACTCTTTACCTTCACCAAACCCAGGTGGCTTGTTTTCAAGCCAAATCTTCATATTCCTTATAGGAACAACGATATCTTCATCATCGTCGTCGTCGTCACCTTCCTCTTCCACTTCTTCTTCATAGTCATCATCTAAATCTAAATCCTCCATTTTTAAGAGAATATCGCTACCTTTTCTTGGACTCTTTACGGCAAAAGCACATGACCCATTTCGAATTTGACCGAGAATAGTACAAAATCCAAGTTGAGTCACTCTATTTGAGTAAAAAGAGCGGTGGGCTTGATAGGGTCTGTTAGGAAATAGAAAGGATTGTGAGGTGGGATTTTCAGGGATGTTATTACCCGGTGGTAATGGCTGAACTCCTCCAACTCCAAGGCTAAGCATTGCCGGGACAATTTGGTCTAGCTAAACCCTAAAAATACTATGCGAATTTTTCAGTAATTGGGACTTGGGGGTTTATGGTTTTAGATTTTGTTGGGTGACTCCAATATTGAAGATTTTGAAGGAAATTGCAGATAGCTCAACAGAAGGTGATATTGTCAGGGTTTCATTTTAATAATGTCAAGACAGAGAAACAAAGATAAGTGAGAAATCCAATTTTATGGGCTTTGTGATGGCTTGTTAAAGATAATTGACCCAATATCCAGGTGAAAATGAGTTGGGCTTATTGACATGGGTTTGATTAGATAATTTAAATCTTAATTTATAAGAAACCTATTGATTTGGTACGATGCCCGACAAAGAATGTGACAATTGAGTTTTATTTTTCTGAAAAGCTATGTAAAGGTAACTTAAATATATTTTATTATTTTAAATTATTTGATATATTTTATTTTGGTGATTTATTTTTTATTTTTTTTAATTAAATGATTGAATTATTAATTTTTTTTAATTATGTCCAATTGAAATTACTACGTCAGAAATTATTAACGCGGCATACAGACGTACGTGGTCAATTACTATGCAAGTGTAATAAAAAATATTATTAAATGATTTTTTTGGATATATTTTTAAGTAAAAGAGGGTTAACATGTAAATTCATAAGTATTACACATTACACTAATATCAATACCCCTTGACAACTCATTTCTTTAAACTGAATAATAAAACAAAAATTCTTTTGTTAAATCAAATTACAAAACCCAAAAATCATTTTATCAAACCAAATTACAAAACCCAAAAAACTAATTTATAACGAAACCTAGAAATTTAATTCATCACACCAAAACCAAAAATCTCATTCATCCACACAACCCAGATCTTATCCACACATATCGAAGAACATCAAACGTTCCTGTTCTCAAACTCATAAAATTTCTGAATCCCTCTTTTTCCCCTCAATCGTTGATTGATACCTTCATCGTTTCCTGAAATCAAAAAGCCATCAGACATCTAGCTGCGATCTAGGTTTCATGAATCAAAACCAAAAATCTAACATAAGCATAAGCATAGGGCTCAAACTTGTCCTTCCTCTTGATATCACCAGTTGCCTTCTTGCTAAGCTTTACTCGAGTTAACGGACAAGTGGTTACCCACTTGACTCCTTACATCTGAATTAAGATCAGAAGGTATCTCTCTCTTAGGTTTCTTTCCACCCTCACAGATTATTAATCGACCTTCATCATCTATCTCTTAGGTTTCATGATCTGGGTTTCATAAAGAGCAGATTAGTCGATCTAAGTTTCATGTTTTTTATTGCTTATCATTTACATGTTCAGATTTGAGATCCCTGTTTTTGACTAGGCGGTACCGAATTTTGGGTTGTTGTGTTTTTTGTTTTTTTTTTTCTGTTTTCAATCTAAGCTTGTTTGTTCTTATTGTTTCTCTTCAAATTGGATAGATGTTGTTGGCAAGGTCAACTTTGGTTTAGTTGTTTTGGGTTCGGTGATTTGCAGTCTGGCTGGAATTCATGTCCCATATATCGCAGGCGGTTGGGTTTTGATTTTATTAATTTTAATTATGTTGTATTTACATTTTTGCCTGGTGGATTATGATGATTTTAGCCTTTTTGTTGTTTTTGTTTAATTTTAATGTTTATTAATTAGTCTGAATGTATTAATGAAAGGGGATGAATATTTTACCCTTCAATATATGACTAATGTTTAATCCCAAAATTAAAAAATATTTTTTTTACACACATCAGTTGCTTTATGTTCCAACCAAATAGTCACGTTAGTAATTTATGACGTGACAGTCTCAATTGAACATAATTGAAAGAAATCAATAGAAAATTAATAGTTCAATCATCTAATGAAAAAAAATAAAAGGTGGATCACCAAAGAGGAACATATCAGATAGTTTAAGGTAATGAAACGTATTTAAACCTATATTTTTCTCTTAAAATAATTGTGTTTTGTGCTGGTATAACAAAATTTCAGACAAATATAAAATCATATTTAATTACTTATTAGATCATTTTCACTTCAAAAACAAAACTTTTTTACAAGAGGAAGTAATAGTATTGATAATTGACGCTCTGATTTGTATGATGTAATGATGATAAAGTTTTCAGTGCATTTCAGAGGAATGTTGGGCTTTCCATACCAATTAACATAAATTTAGAACATCAAATTGTTGGCCTATAAATTCTAACCGGGGGAGGTGCTGTACCGGACTAACGATCGGTATAATATTATTTTTCTAAAATTATAATTATCAGAATAATAAATAAAAAATAATAGAGCAAGTTTAAATAAAAAATTTTAAAAAAAAATATATTTTTTATTAAAAAAATACTGTAAACTGTTTACTGTGTTTTTTTAATAAAAAATATATTTTTTTTATAATTTTTTGTTCAAACTTACTCTATTATTTTTTATTTTTTATTATGATAATTATGATTAAAAAAAATTATATATATATATATATATATATATATATGTATATTATGCCGGTCGTTAGTCCGGTACAACAGGTACCGGACGCCCCCTCAACCCAATAAATTCTGTATTCATTAGTTTCTTCTTTATAAATTTGTTTATTGATAGTCATGTTATGGTCCAACCCACTGCATGTCCAAAAATAAGAAGTCATATAATTAATCCTTTATGCAAGGAAAAATAAAAGAAGAAAAACTAATTCCATTAAAATATTCAGCTCCATTTTTTATTTTCCATTTATTTCCTTTGACTTTAAAATAGCGAAGGCTCCTTTTTTTGTTGATTTGATGTTTTTTTAAAATACAAAGGGACACGGTTGAGATATTAATATTATTACATATAATATACTGAAAGAAACTGATATTTTCACATGAGTCTCTCCCGTATGTAAGTAGAATAAACTCACTATTATCATGTGAAAATATCGATTTTTTATATAAATATATATAATATTAGTTCCTTATACGCAATAAAAAGAAAATTTGAACACCAAACAAGGCAATAATATAATGAATGACCTACTCTTCAACAAGTTTTCGCATGTGTTACAAACTTTTTTTAAAAATAAAAATAAAATAAAAAAATATTGTAATGAATAAATGGAATGGGGTCATGGCTCCATATAATTTGGCAGTAGGTATATGTACCTCTCATTCATTGTCCGGTTCATTGACACTACTATATACATGTTGGGTTATATATATATATATATATATATATATATATATATATATATATATATATATATATATATATATATATATTTAGTTGTTGGTATATATATTATAAGGATCGAATTAAGGACTTCTTCTTCTTCTTCATTTCTGTTGCAAATGAGGCCATAAGGCCTAAATACCACTAATAACATATATAAGTTCATACACTACCCTTCCTTCATCCAGTGATGCTAAGATCGGTCTCAAAGAAATATTCTTTACTAGTATAATTTATTTATTACAAAATCATAATAATGTCCTAAATTAACAAGATAATTAGCACTATATATATATATATATATATATATATATATATATTCTCCTTGTTGGACATGCATGCATTTAGCTAAAGTTTAGGTTTTTTTAGAGCTGCAGAACCATCAACTGAGTTGTAGTAATTAAGATTAAACAAATTAGACATGGAGAGACATAGAGAAGGAGTTCCCACGGGTTTGTCTAACGTTATAGATATGGCCCAGTTAATTCAATACTCTTTGAAAATCCAAATTTTGTTTCTTTCAAGCTGCTATGCCGCTGGACCATCAAGAGGACAAAGGTGTTAATGAAAATAGTGTTTTTATTTAATGGGTTGGTTTAGTCAAGTCCAAACATAATTTACTTTGATTAAGATTGCACAAGACTAAGTCAACTTAATATTTGAATTAAGTCATGGTCATTTGTCAATACATTAATCGGTCCAAGAAACAGATATGTTTTTTTATCACAAGCCTTATAATAATAAAATAAATAAATAAATAAAGCAGAACACAAAAAATTCTGATGATAAAATGAATTTAACCTGAAATATATATGATACACACACTCCAATATCAGTTTCAAACTAAATGATTATTTTTGATTTTTTAAAGTAAATTTGAGATATATTCAAATTCAAAATTGATAAAATTTTAGATAATATAATTATAAAGTAGCTAAAACAAGTATTATAATCACAAACGTTATTATTTTCAAAAGTTAAAAGTGAATTTTAAAATTTGAAAACATTTCATATTCAGTTTTAAAAGTTAAATTTGTTCATATTTTTGGAAACAAATGGAGCTATATAGCTAGGATATATAATAACGAAATTTGATCTCTCCCCATGATCAACAGGATGAATTCAAAGTATTCTCCTTAATTCAGTTTATTCAATTAATAGAGGAGATAAATAAGAAAGAAATTTATATGCAAGAGGAAGGCACCTCAAATCAATTGGTCATGGCTCATGATATATGTGTGGCAAATAATACAAGCTAGGCTTAAATTAGGGGTGAGCACTTCAAACCGCACCCGAAACCGCTTAGGTGCGGTTTGAAAAATTCAAAATCGCACCCGAAATCGCTTGTGATTGGTGCGGTTCGGTTGTAAAGTGTGCGGTGCGGTTTTAATTGGTGCGGTTTCGGTTCCAAAACCAATTGAAACAACAAAAAAGTTTAAGCCTTCAATAAAATTTAACATAAAACTTACATCGAGCAATTAACTTAGTGACAAAGTCGACAATGAGAATTATATCAAGTATGCTTTAAAACTAAAATATGCGCTATATAAAACAACAGAGACTATTCGATAACAAGCAAGAATGTTTATCTAGTTCCCCAAAAATTAAAAGTATATACTGAAGATAAAATAAAATATATTGCAGGGAGGATTAAAAATAATCTATTAGACTATTACAATTATAGCATTGACATTAACCAATGCATCAAGTGCTCCAGCCCCTCAACTATAAGCCCCTCCAATAACGCATCAAACAAATTTAAAATTTCAAAACCCAATTGCTTAATTTTTGAGTCTATAACCTCTAACATTTTTTTTCAATTGGTGAAAAAATGACAATGCAAGACTGGAATTTTTTTTGAGCGTGTTCAAGTGAAAAGTAACTTTAGAATTTACTAGAGATAATACATACATACACACACATGGTGCGGTTTCGGTTTTATGCGGTTTGGTTTTGGCTAGTAACCAAACCGGAACCGTAAATTTGGTTATTCAACCCACCTAAAACCGCCACATACGCCGGAACCGTTGGTGCGATTTTAATTGGTACGGTTTGTGCGATTTTTGGTACGATTTCGGTTCCAATTTGGTTACTTGCTCAACCCTATCTGAAATAGGGATTAAAGTGCCGAAAATGATGTTCCACCACTTAATTATTGTTGTTAAGGGAGTGAGTGACTAAAAGCTACTCAACTCCTCATGTTTTGTGATCGATATGATAAACCATGGTCATATATATATACGGCCCCTGTATGTGAACTTGTCCACAATACAAGAAACAGAAAATACACATATACACATATATATATATATATATATATATATATATATATATATATATATATTATATCGATTGACAATACATAAAATATACTATAGTCAACATCGATCCTATGGAGAGAGTACTGCAGCCCATCCTGAGGATGAGGGATGTGTTGGAGGCGGGAACTTCTAATTTTCATGTATGTACCCATGCTTTATATATATATTCCCAAACCGTCGTCGGATTCGTTGTTAAAGGGGGATGAATTTGGGTAAATTAAATAAGAAGTGAGCTTAAGATCCGGACCGTGTGTGTGTATATATATATATATATATATATATAACCAAGTGTAGTGATAATTAAGAATGTAATACTCCCTCGGTCCCCTAAATGAGTGTGCGGTTTTACTTATTTATTAGTAATATTTAAATTGTTATTTTTTATTTGTACGTATGTTAAAGTTTAATTATTTATAATCAGATTCAACATATATATTTTCTAACTTTAAAAAAAAAATTAAAGATAATATATTATTAAACAATAATAAATAATATTATTTTTGAACGTATTCTGTTCAAATCTTGATTTGTTAGCTGATATATATATAATTCGTCTCAAGATAAATAAATAATAAAAAAGAAAAAGGGAAGAAAAGAAAAGGATTTTCTGATCATACGGATATGAATGGAGCATAATTGGTAAAATATGAAGTGTGTGTATTCATAGTATTTTGAAAACAATTTTATTTTTTCTTTATTGAAAGACAGGATGGCATCCATGTGACCATGAAACTGCATGCATGTCCCACACCTGGGGGCACTTTCCTATTGTGGCTTTTCATCTAATGCTAAGACCAAATTTCTTTAGTACAAATTGTTGTGCTGGTAAGAAGGACACCACCAGGAATCTCACTTTCTCATTGCTTCTTCAGTTTTCCATGTTTACCTTTCCACTTGCTTTTGATGTGGATATTTCCAATCATAAAAAAAAAAAAAAAAAAAGATTCGAATTTTAATTTTGTACTAACCTCTACTAAAACTTGTTCAAATCTATATATGTTATTATGCAAACCTCCCCAACTAACTTCTAAAATACAATTTTTCCATTAAGATTTATAAATATTAATTAATTTTTCATACTTTTGCCTTGTTTGTCGAGGCTAGGGGAAGTCTTTCCTACTAACTATGGCGGTATATATATATATATATATATATATATATATATATATATATATATATGATCATTTCATCGATCGAATTAATATGTCCAATTAATAGAGAAGAAAGAAAAAAAAATTGATTACATGGAGGTGAGAGATTTTATCGGAGTGATTTAGGTGTAAGGAATATGCCACCATTTATGCTACTTTTGGGGAAGTTTGTGTTGTTTTACAAACAGGAGGGGTTGACATTCTAAATTGGACAAACATTGGGGGATTAATTTTTAATTTAGGAAAAATGCATGAAAATCTTTCACCGACCATATAATTTATAATCTGGGTTGTAATAATAGTTAATTTTTTTTAATATATATGGCATATATATATATAAACTCAATCTAGAAATTAAATCAAATATTTATGAATGGGAATAATTGCAGTGGTGATTGGAATAACATAATTAAAGATGATAAAAATAAAAAAAAAAATAAAGAAAAGGAACTATATATCAAGTTCGTGGATGGAGGCGAAGGTACCTTTTTTTCATGTCAAAAGCTAATTATTACAACGTTCATTTAATCTACTACTACTACTACTATTTACAGTAACCCTCGTAGCTAGCTTTTTTGATGCGTTAAAAAAAGGTTAAATGATGATCGTGCCCATGCTCCACCAAGCCTAACTTAAAAGCTTTGCTTCTAACTTCAATTCTCCAATCATACAACAACTTTTTTTTTTTAATATGGAGTTCTGAATAATGAACATTTTGCTTAAAGAAAGAAAGATACTAAAAATGTTATAATAATAATAATAATAATAATAATAATAATAATAATAATGACGTAATGCATAACACTCCTTACATCACAAAATAAAAGCTCATTTTTTTAATAAACGTTGAATTTTAAGGACCTATAAATGCCTATTTATATAGGAGTACTCCTATGAATTATATATATATATATATATATATATATAGAGGGTTTTAATTCATGTCAAACGTTTGCTATGGACACTGTTCAGCAATCAAGTTGATTACCGTTGATATGTAGCGGCAGTCCACATCCCCCAATCTGTGCTAGCAATTTACTTTATTGCCCCTAACAATTTAATACATGTCTGTCACTATTTATTTTTAGGTATACATAATGTAAAAATAAAAGATAATATAAAGATACATAATATAAAGATAAGTCTGAAATAAATTTATTTTTATGTGTACATAATGTAAAAATAAGATAAGTTTGAATAAAAGATAAATTTATTTTATTATAAAAGATAAATTTATTAATATTTTCAAATAATTTATAATATTATGAAAATTATAAATTATTTGAAAATATTAATTAAATCATAAATTTATATTTTTAAAAATTAAAAATAAATTACATGAATTTTAAATCTTAAAATAATTTATATAAATTTTATAATTCAAACTTATCTTATTTTTGGGATAGAGAGTGTACCCATGTATACATAATATAAAAATAAGATAAGTTTGATTACATGGGTATAATAAAATAAATTTATCTTTTATAATAAAATAAATTTATCTTTTATTCAAACTTATCTTATTTTTACATTATGTATACATAAAAATAAATTTATTTCAGACTTATCTTTACATTATCTTTTATTTTTACATTATGTATCTTTACATTATCTTTTATTTTTACATTATGTATACCTAAAAATAAACTCATCTTTATATTATCCTAATATGGGGAGAACCACACTGCCGCTACAGCCTGTAGCGACAGACATGTATTAATTTGTTAGGGGCAGTAAAGTAAATTGCTAGCACAGATTGGGGGATGTGGACTGCCGCTACAAGCTGTAGCGGCAGGGAAAAAATTTGACCAATCTCAGCCTTCTATTGTCCAGATCAACTATAATCAACTTGGTTGTTGAACAGTATCCATGACAAACGTTTGTCGTGGATTAAAACATATATATATATATATATATATATATATATATATATATATATATATATATATATATATATATATATATATATACACACACACACGTAGAATTTTAGGTAGTAGTAATACGTAGAATTTTAGGTAGTAGTAATATCATTAATTATTTATATAGTATTCCAAGAGTAAACCATGATATGTACTTAGTAAGAGTATCTCTAACAGTCTTTTTAATTATTTTAGGATATTTAAATAAAAATTTATTAGCTTATTTGTACATATGACAAATCAATAGACACACGCAAATGCACGTGGTTAACAAGTAATATAATGAAATTAAAGTATCGTTTTCAAAGAGAATATTAAATTGAAATCTAATCTAACAAGCACCAGTTTTATAACTATTTTGGTCTCTTTGAACAAATGGATAAGATTGTTAATTAACTAAAATCACTAAAAAATAAATTAAACTAATTATCAAATGATTAAATTAGATAAGGAGATATGAGATTATAATTTCACTTAGTGCGGCACTCTTAGACTAATACACTTCCTGTTAAACCTAATTAATTACTTCATATTGTTAGTCGAGAACACGAAAGTAAAATATGGTCATCTCTCGATGTACCATACCTATATCACACTAAATGTAAGACCCCGAATTTTATGAAATAAAATTATTCAATTTTTCTATTTAGTAAATGGTTAAATTGATAATAGTTTAAAGTTATGGGTGAAATATGAATTTTTTTTTTTTTTAAATAAGCAAGTGGTTATAAAATAATCATTGTTGTCGGGGAATATTCGTTTGGTCGTGGAATATTCTTTCTGTCGGGGAATATTCGTACGACGGCGCAGCTATTTGTGGGCCCCATAACAGAATAACTGTCGGGTGAAGAAAACGACAAATTTGAGTTTTTACAAATAACGGCGTAGTTGTTACCGTTAACACTGTTAGAATACCCGGTGGTTAAAATACAGTAATACGCGTTATTGCACAGTAGCACACGGTATTGCATAGTATTTTTGAAATTATTGATTCTTACGTAAGAAAGCACTACTCAATAATTGTTACAGTAGTTACTGTTCAATATTTTATTTTATTGATTCAATAATTGTTGCGTTGATATTTTATATTATTGTTGTTTCAATAATTGTTGCTGCACAGTATTTTCCTTTATCAGATCAATAATTCATATTATTTGCATAGTATTATTAGATAGCATTATTGGCAATGTCTAGGAAGTTCTGTCTAAGGAGAGGTTTGGTCATCTAATTGCGCGCCAGTAAGGAGAAATTCTTATTGGAAAGCCCCATCTTTCCTGGGAACGGCCTGGTTGTCATAAATGTGATTCTGTAATATTATTTGTGAATAATTAATTATTGATTCATATGATAAGAAAATATTTATTTTATGTGGATATAAATGAGGGATATGTTTTTGTGGTTAAAAATGAAGAAGTTAATGTTGAGGTTTTTATCATTATTTTTGTCGGAATGGAGGTATTAAAAATTAGGGTTTCTAAGATATTTTGCGGGGGTTATAATTTTTAATCCGACCGTTGGATCGTGGTAATTTTTGGATATGTTATACATATAAAAGTTGAGTATATGTCCATAAATTTTGAACCGTTAAAAATGAACGTATGATTTGTTATGAATTTTAAGAGGTGGCTGATTCGGAAATCAGGTTATAAATCATTTTTGGTGGAAAATTCTAGAATTGGTGGGCCCCACTTGTGGTTGGTGAAGAAATGTGCTGAATTATATTTCAAATATGGTGGGTGGGAATAGTAGCAGGTAAAGCCATCAGGTTGCAGGTCAAACCTACCAAAATTTTCCTATAAATAGAGGGCTAAGTTAGAATTGAAAATCACACCAGAAACATAAGTTTTCTCTCTTTCTCTCTCTAGATTATTGAGTGTATTTTGTGAGTATTTAGATACTCTGTGAGTTTCTATTCATCAGTGCAAGTTTCCTTCAGCCTTATACTGATCAGAAGTACTGCTCTTTTGAGGTAAGGGATAGTAAGGGATTTTAAGGGTTGTTATGATTTTTAGTTTCGTAATTTTTCTGAACTTCAAAAATTCTGGAAAAATTTGAAATGATATTTTGATGAGTTTTATTGATTGTGTCCAAAAATGGTGATTTTTGGATGTATAGATTGAGAGTTATGAATTTTATGAGAAAAGACTATTTTAAAAGTAACAGCTTATAATTCCTTGTGGTTAACTCCAAAATTGATGAAATTTTTATTGGGAGTACATGTGTATGATAGAAGTATACTCTGTAAATTTTAAAATTTTTGGACAAAAGTATAATTTTTGATAAATGTCTAAATATTCGGTAGTTTTGGCCATATGAAAAATAGTAAATGAGTTTTAAAAATTCTGAGAAAAATATATGTTCAATATTGGACTATATTATGCTAAATCCCAGAAAAGAAATATTTTTGGAACTGATTTGATATTTTTCATGAAAATGGACTAGTTATGAGTAAATGAATTAAATATGTTATGTGATGTAAGAAAATTGAAAAATAGGATTTTATGGCTTGAGAATCCTATATATGAGGTATATGCAGATTTTTGATGAGGGTTTTGGTTATTGATGATGAAATCTTAAGAGTTGGCATTTTATGATGATTAAATGCATTAATTAGTAAAGTGTAAACAATTTAAATAAATTGTTTATAAGCTTAAGAAATATTATTCTTTCAATATCATTATACCGAAATACTGGTATGGATTTTATTGTGGAATTTCTATCTTTTGTGTCGGGGTTACTATTCATGAGTTACTATTCACGATTTACTATTCATGAATTACGAATATTACTCTTGAGATTAAAACTATATGTTGATCATATTATTTTTATCATCATATATAACATTTTTATAACCCTGATGTTGAAATTCTCTTTCACTGGAGTGTAAAGATGGGTAGATTATTGGTATGATCATGACTAGGGTTCTCTTTGGCCTGTAGTGCAAAGTTGAATTGTGACTGGTATGATCATGACCATTGAATTTATAATTGAATATCTTAAGCTTAAGTGCAAAGGTGAATTGATCAACATGGTTATAATTATTGTTTATATAAATTCTGAAATGATTATATATTTCTTTGAGATATGAATATATTTGGCCTGTAGTGCAAATATGGATTGTTGATGAATATCTTTGACATGTAGTGCAAAGATGGCCTGTTGATGAATATCTTTGGCCTGTAGTGCAAAGATGAACTGTTGTTGAATATCTTTGGCCCGTAGTGCAAAGATGGTTTGTTGATGAATATCTTTGGCCCGTAGTGCAAAGATGAATTTGTTAGTATGATTATAAACAGGAACTGTGATTTGGTATAACCATGATCTTTGATGTTTCAGGTAAAGACAGGTGATGAAAATATTCTTCGTCCTGGGTGCGAAGAAAAATTTATAGTCACAATTATGATCATGAGTTATTCATATGATTGTGGAAAGGAACTGTTGAGTGATGTTATATGGATAAAATATTGTTGGTGGATTTTTAACATGGAGAAGATAATAGACTTTATAGTCTATTTGACTCTTCTAATGGATTGCTCGTTCCGCTGCAACTATGGTTGAAATTTTTATCATTTACCATATGTTCTAAATCTCTGATTTATTATTGATGAAGGCTATTGATAATTTAATTATCTTTAGTCATGATATTCTTTACTGAGCTAGTTGTGCTCACCCTTTTGCTTCACAATTCCTTTCAGGTAATAAGAGTGTAGCTGGGTCGAGCGAGGGTAACGGGGAAATAGAACGGTGGTCTCTAGCTGTGGATGTTCTCCCGAAGCAGTATAGAAAAGTTCATTTAGTAGTTTTATTTGGTGAATCCAATAGGGTAAGGTGTACCCAACGTTGGAAGGGTGGTTGGCCACTATCATACAAGATGTCTAACGACATACAACCTCGTGTCATCATAAGACAGGGATGTGCTCATCCACTTGCTGAGTATATATACGAGCACTACCTATATAATCTTGGTGTTTGTTTGAAGTATAATTCTCAATTAGAGACAGTGGAGATAATGATAAGTCAAGAGAAGACTCACCACTGGGAAGAATATGATAGTAATCTTCTCGTTTTTCTTTGGGGTCTATTGGGTAAACCAAGGATAATTCTGTGGCCATATGATATCTATCACAACCTAGAAGCATGGCCTCCCATGTACGAAGGTTTCCTTAAGCACTTCCCAAAGATTCTAATTTCCAAAACAGTTTTTGACTATACCTTTATGTAAGGTGTCATTGTGAGGTGATGTCCACGATTGGAACATGAGTCACATTTGGTATATATTTGTATCCAAACTCACAGCATATGTGTTGTTGTATTTTGCACGATAATTGTTGTAATAAAGTTGTAGTTATTTTCTGTACCATGTATTTGGCGACTCAGAATGGGTTGGATAGAATGGACCTATTTTGGGGTCGTTACATTTGGTATCAGAGCTATAAGTAAAGAGCCCCGAGCCTCTCGCTGGTGACTTCCTGTTGATGGGGAATGCACCGAAGCCAGACTCTCCGTAGGGGACGCCGTTCTGCGGTGGCAAACTGATAGGTACCATTGTGAGGTGCTGTGGTTGAAGCACCATGAGAGTCACATGTGGTATCAGAGCTTAGGGATATGATCTCTGGCGGAGATCGGGGAATAAAACTAGGAGGGGAGAGTTGAGTAAATCCTTCGCTAGTGTGTCCTGCCTAAGCTTATTTGTTGGTCAGTCATAATATCGGGATATTATGTGATATGTTAATTTGTTCAATTAACCCTTGTTTTGAAGCTGTATTCTAGAATGATATCTGAAATATAGGAGATGGGCAATGGAGAAATCATGATGACAGGGAAGATGGAATCTGAAATGAAAGCAAGGTATTCTCAACTCTTTGAAATACCAGGTACGTAAATTTCGGGGACGAAATTTCATAAGGAGGGGAGATTGTAAGACCCCGAATTTTATGAAATAAAATTATTCAATTTTTCTATTTAGTAAATGGTTAAATTGATAATAGTTTAAAGTTATGGGTGAAATATGAATTTTTTTTTTTTAAATAAGCAAGTGGTTATAAAATAATCATTGTTGTCGGGGAATATTCGTTTGGTCGTGGAATATTCTTTCTGTCGGGGAATATTCGTACGACGGCGCAGCTATTTGTGGGCCCCATAACAGAATAACTGTCGGGTGAAGAAAACGACAAATTTGAGTTTTTACAAATAACGGCGTAGTTGTTACCGTTAACACTGTTAGAATACCCGGTGGTTAAAATACAGTAATACGCGTTATTGCACAGTAGCACACGGTATTGCATAGTATTTTTGAAATTATTGATTCTTACGTAAGAAGGCACTACTCAATAATTGTTACAGTAGTTACTGTTCAATATTTTATTTTATTGATTCAATAATTGTTGCGTTGATATTTTATATTATTGTTGTTTCAATAATTGTTGCTGCACAGTATTTTCCTTTATCAGATCAATAATTCATATTATTTGAATAGTATTATTAGATAGCATTATTGGCAATGTCTAGAAAGTTCTGTCTAAGGAGAGGTTTGGTCATCTAATTGCGCGCCAGTAAGGAGAAATTCTTATTGGAAAGCCCCATCTTTCCTGGGAACGGCCTGGTTGTCATAAATGTGATTCTGTAATATTATTTGTGAATAATTAATTATTGATTCATATGATAAGAAAATATTTATTTTATGTGGATATAAATGAGGGATATATTTTTGTGGTTAAAAATGAAGGAGTTAATGTTGAGGTTTTTATCATTATTTTTGTCGGAATGGAGGTATTAAAAATTAGGGTTTTTGAGATATTTTGCGGGGGTTATAATTTTTAATCCGACCGTTGGATCGTGGTAATTTTTGGATATGTTATACATATATAAGTTGAGTATATGTCCACAAATTTTGAACCGTTAAAAATGAACGTATGATTTGTTATGAATTTTAAGAGGTGGCTGATTCGGAAATCAGGTTATAAATCATTTTTGGTGGAAAATTCTAGAATTGGTGGGCCCCACTTGTGGTTGGTGAAGAAATGTGCTGAATTATATTTCAAATGTGGTGGGTGGGAATAGTAGCAGGTAAAGCCATCAGGTTGCAGGTCAAACCTACCAAAATTTTCCTATAAATAGAGGGCTAAGTTAGAATTGAAAATCACACCAGAAACATAAGTTTTCTCTCTTTCTCTCTCTAGATTATTGAGTGTATTTTGTGAGTATTTAGATACTCTGTGAGTTTCTATTCATCAGTGCAAGTTTCCTTCAGCCTTATACTGATCAGAAGTACTGCTCTTTTGAGGTAAGGGATAGTAAGGGATTTTAAGGGTTGTTATGATTTTTAGTTTCGTAATTTTTCTGAACTTCAAAAATTCTGGAAAAATTTGAAATGATATTTTGATGAGTTTTATTGATTGTGTCCAAAAATGGTGATTTTTGGATGTATAGATTGAGAGTTATGAATTTTATGAGAAAAGACTATTTTAAAAGTAACAGCTTATAATTCCTTGTGGTTAACTCCAAAATTGATGAAATTTTTATTGGGAGTACATGTGTATGATAGAAGTATACTCTGTAAATTTCAGAATTTTTGGACAAAAGTATAATTTTTGATAAATGTCTAAATATTCGGTAGTTTTGGCCATATGAAAAATAGTAAATGACTTTTAAAAATTCTGAGAAAAATATATGTTCAATATTGGACTATATTATGCTAAATCCCAGAAAAGAAATATTTTTGGAACTGATTTGGTATTTTTCATGAAAATGGACTAGTTATGAGTAAATGAATTAAATATGTTATGTGAAGTAAGAAAATTGGAAAATAGGATTTTATGGCTTGAGAATCCTATATATGAGGTATATGCAGATTTTTGATGAGGGTTTTGGTTATTGATGATGAAATCTTAAGAGTTGGCATTTTATGATGATTAAATGCATTAATTAGTAAAGTGTAAACAATTTAAATAAATTGTTTATAAGCTTAAGAAATATTATTCTTTCAATATCATTATACCGAAATATTGGTATGGATTTTATTGTGGAATTTCTATCTTTTGTGTCGGGGTTACTATTCATGAGTTACTATTCACGATTTACTATTCATGAATTACGAATATTACTCTTGAGATTAAAACTATATGTTGATCATATTATTTTTATCATCATATATAACATTTTTATAACCCTGATGTTGAAATTCTCTTTCACTGGAGTGTAAAGATGGGTAGATTATTGGTATGATCATGACTAGGGTTCTCTTTGGCCTGTAGTGCAAAGTTGAATTGTGACTGGTATGATCATGACCATTGAATTTATAATTGAATATCTTAAGCTTAAGTGCAAAGGTGAATTGATCAACATGGTTATAATTATTGTTTATATAAATTCTGAAATGATTATATATTTCTTTGAGATATGAATATATTTGGCCTGTAGTGCAAATATGAATTGTTGATGAATATCTTTGACATGTAGTGCAAAGATGGCCTGTTGATGAATATCTTTGGCCTGTAGTGCAAAGATGAACTGTTGTTGAATATCTTTGGCCCGTAGTGCAAAGATGGTTTGTTGATGAATATCTTTGGCCCGTAGTGCAAAGATGAATTTGTTAGTATGATTATAAACAGGAACTGTGATTTGGTATAACCATGATCTTTGATGTTTCAGGTAAAGACAGGTGATGAAAATATTCTTCGTCCTGGGTGCGAAGAAAAATTTATAGTCACAATTATGATTATGAGTTATTCATATGATTGTGGAAAGGAACTGTTGAGTGATGTTACATGGATAAAATATTGTTGGTGGATTTTTAACATGGAGAAGATAATAGACTTTATAGTCTATTTGACTCTTCTAATGGATTGCTCGTTCCGCTGCAACTATGGTTGAAATTTTTATCATTTACCATATGTTCTAAATCTCTGATTTATTATTGATGAAGGCTATTGATAATTTAATTATCTTTAGTCATGATATTCTTTACTGAGCTAGTTGTGCTCACCCTTTTGCTTCACAATTCCTTTCAGGTAATAAGAGTGTAGCTGGGTCGAGCGAGGGTAACGGGAAAATAGAACGGTGGTCTCTAGCTGTGGATGTTCTCCCGAAGCAGTATAGAAAAGTTCATTTAGTAGTTTTATTTGGTGAATCCAATAGGGTAAGGTGTACCCAACGTTGGAAGGGTGGTTTGCCACTATCATACAAGATGTCTAACGACATACAACCTCGTGTCATCATAAGACAGGGATGTGCTCATCCACTTGCTGAGTATATATACGAGCACTACCTATATAATCTTGGTGTTTGTTTGAAGTATAATTCTCAATTAGAGACAGTGGAGATAATGATAAGTCAAGAGAAGACTCACCATTGGGAAGAATATGATAGTAATCTTCTCATTTTTCTTTGGGGTCTATTGGGTAAACCAAGGATAATTCTGTGGCCATATGATATCTATCACAACCTAGAAGCATGGCCTCCCATGTACGAAGGTTTCCTTAAGCACTTCCCAAAGATTCTAATTTCCAAAACAGTTTTTGACTATACCTTTATGTAAGGTGTCATTGTGAGGTGATGTCCACGATTGGAACATGAGTCACATTTGGTATATATTTGTATCCAAACTCACAGCATATGTGTTGTTGTATTTTGCACGACAATTGTTGTAATAAAGTTGTAGTTATTTTCTGTACCATGTATTTGGCGACTCAGAATGGGTTGGATAGAATGGACCTATTTTGGGGTCGTTACATTTGGTATCAGAGCTATAAGTAAAGAGCCCCGAGCCTCTCGCTGGTGACTTCCTGTTGATGGGGAATGCACCGAAGCCAGACTCTCCGTAGGGGACGCCGTTCTGCGGTGGCAAACTGATAGGTACCATTGTGAGGTGCTGTGGTTGAAGCACCATGAGAGTCACATGTGGTATCAGAGCTTAGGGATATGATCTCTGGCGGAGATCGGGGAATAAAACTAGGAGGGGAGAGTTGAGTAAATCCTTCGCTAGTGTGTCCTGCCTAAGCTTATTTGTTGGTCAGTCATAATATCGGGATATTATGTGATATGTTAATTTGTTCAATTAACCCTTGTTTTGAAGCTGTATTCTAGAATGATATCTGAAATACAGGAGATGGGCAATGGAGAAATCATGATGACAGGGAAGATGGAATCTGAAATGAAAGCAAGGTATTCTCAACTCTTTGAAATACCAGGTACGTAAATTTCGGGGACGAAATTTCATAAGGAGGGGAGATTGTAAGACCCCGAATTTTATGAAATAAAATTATTCAATTTTTCTATTTAGTAAATGGTTAAATTGATAATAGTTTAAAGTTATGGGTGAAATATGAATTTTTTTTTTTTTAAATAAGCAAGTGGTTATAAAATAATCATTGTTGTCGGGGAATATTCGTTTGGTCGTGGAATATTCTTTCTGTCGGGGAATATTCGTACGACGGCGCAGCTATTTGTGGGCCCCATAACGAATAACTGTCGGGTGAAGAAAACGACAAATTTGAGTTTTTACAAATAACGGCGTAGTTGTTACCGTTAACACTGTTAGAATACCCGGTGGTTAAAATACAGTAATACGCGTTATTGCACAGTAGCACACGGTATTGCATAGTATTTTTGAAATTATTGATTCTTACGTAAGAAGGCACTACTCAATAATTGTTACAGTAATTACTGTTCAATATTTTATTTTATTGATTCAATAATTGTTGCGTTGATATTTTATATTATTGTTGTTTCAATAATTGTTGCTGCACAGTATTTTCCTTTATCAGATCAATAATTCATATTATTTGAATAGTATTATTAGATAGCATTATTGGCAATGTCTAGAAAGTTCTGTCTAAGGAGAGGTTTGGTCATCTAATTGCGCGCCAGTAAGGAGAAATTCTTATTGGAAAGCCCCCTCTTTCCTGGGAACGGCCTGGTTGTCATAAATGTGATTCTGTAATATTATTTGTGAATAATTAATTATTGATTCATATGATAAGAAAATATTTATTTTATGTGGATATAAATGAGGGATATATTTTTGTGGTTAAAAATGAAGAAGTTAATGTTGAGGTTTTTATCATTATTTTTGTCGGAATGGAGGTATTAAAAATTAGGGTTTCTAAGATATTTTGCGGGGGTTATAATTTTTAATCCGACCGTTGGATCGTGGTAATTTTTGGATATGTTATACATATAAAAGTTGAGTATATGTCCACAAATTTTGAACCGTTAAAAATGAACGTATGATTTGTTATGAATTTTAAGAGGTGGCTGATTCGGAAATCAGGTTATAAATCATTTTTGGTGGAAAATTCTAGAATTGGTGGGCCCCACTTGTGGTTGGTGAAGAAATGTGCTGAATTATATTTCAAATGTGGTGGGTGGGAATAGTAGCAGGTAAAGCCATCAGGTTGCAGGTCAAACCTACCAAAATTTTCCTATAAATAGAGGGCTAAGTTAGAATTGAAAATCACACCAGAAACATAAGTTTTCTCTCTTTCTCTCTCTAGATTATTGAGTGTATTTTGTGAGTATTTAGATACTCTGTGAGTTTCTATTCATCAGTGCAAGTTTCCTTCAGCCTTATACTGATCAGAAGTACTGCTCT
This sequence comes from Panax notoginseng, assembly GCA_016801055.1. NCBI lineage: Eukaryota > Viridiplantae > Streptophyta > Magnoliopsida > Apiales > Araliaceae > Panax > Panax notoginseng. Next base: position 6,893,771 of record CM029022.1, on the reverse strand, counting down.
TTTGAGGTAAGGGATAGTAAGGGATTTTAAGGGTTGTTATGATTTTTAGTTTCGTAATTTTTCTGAACTTCAAAAATTCTGGAAAAATTTGAAATGATATTTTGATGAGTTTTATTGATTGTGTCCAAAAATGGTGATTTTTGGATGTATAGATTGAGAGTTATGAATTTTATGAGAAAAGACTATTTTAAAAGTAACAGCTTATAATTCCTTGTGGTTAACTCCAAAATTGATGAAATTTTTATTGGGAGTACATGTGTATGATAGAAGTATACTCTGTAAATTTTAGAATTTTTGGACAAAAGTATAATTTTTGATAAATGTCTAAATATTCGGTAGTTTTGGCCATATGAAAAATAGTAAATGAGTTTTAAAAATTCTGAGAAAAATATATGTTCAATATTGGACTATATTATGCTAAATCCCAGAAAAGAAATATTTTTGGAACTGATTTGGTATTTTTCATGAAAATAGACTAGTTATGAGTAAATGAATTAAATATGTTATGTGAAGTAAGAAAATTGGAAAATAGGATTTTATGGCTTGAGAATCCTATATATGAGGTATATGCAGATTTTTGATGAGGGTTTTGGTTATTGATGATGAAATCTTAAGAGTTGGCATTTTATGATGATTAAATGCATTAATTAGTAAAGTGTAAACAATTTAAATAAATTGTTTATAAGCTTAAGAAATATTATTCTTTCAATATCATTATACCGAAATATTGGTATGGATTTTATTGTGGAATTTCTATCTTTTGTGTCGGGGTTACTATTCATGAGTTACTATTCACGATTTACTATTCATGAATTACGAATATTACTCTTGAGATTAAAACTATATGTTGATCATATTATTTTTATCATCATATATAACATTTTTATAACCCTGATGTTGAAATTCTCTTTCACTGGAGTGTAAAGATGGGTAGATTATTGGTATGATCATGACTAGGGTTCTCTTTGGCCTGTAGTGCAAAGTTGAATTGTGACTGGTATGATCATGACCATTGAATTTATAATTGAATATCTTAAGCTTAAGTGCAAAGGTGAATTGATCAACATGGTTATAATTATTGTTTATATAAATTCTGAAATGATTATATATTTCTTTGAGATATGAATATATTTGGCCTGTAGTGCAAATATGAATTGTTGATGAATATCTTTGACATGTAGTGCAAAGATGGCCTGTTGATGAATATCTTTGGCCTGTAGTGCAAAGATGAACTGTTGTTGAATATCTTTGGCCCGTAGTGCAAAGATGGTTTGTTGATGAATATCTTTGGCCCGTAGTGCAAAGATGAATTTGTTAGTATGATTATAAACAGGAACTGTGATTTGGTATAACCATGATCTTTGATGTTTCAGGTAAAGACAGGTGATGAAAATATTCTTCGTCCTGGGTGCGAAGAAAAATTTATAGTCACAATTATGATCATGAGTTATTCATATGATTGTGGAAAGGAACTGTTGAGTGATGTTACATGGATAAAATATTGTTGGTGGATTTTTAACATGGAGAAGATAATAGACTTTATAGTCTATTTGACTCTTCTAATGGATTGCTCGTTCCGCTGCAACTATGGTTGAAATTTTTATCATTTACCATATGTTCTAAATCTCTGATTTATTATTGATGAAGGCTATTGATAATTTAATTATCTTTAGTCATGATATTCTTTACTGAGCTAGTTGTGCTCACCCTTTTGCTTCACAATTCCTTTCAGGTAATAAGAGTGTAGCTGGGTCGAGCGAGGGTAACGGGGAAATAGAACGGTGGTCTCTAGCTGTGGATGTTCTCCCGAAGCAGTATAGAAAAGTTCATTTAGTAGTTTTATTTGGTGAATCCAATAGGGTAAGGTGTACCCAACGTTGGAAGGGTGGTTGGCCACTATCATACAAGATGTCTAACGACATACAACCTCGTGTCATCATAAGACAGGGATGTGCTCATCCACTTGCTGAGTATATATACGAGCACTACCTATATAATCTTGGTGTTTGTTTGAAGTATAATTCTCAATTAGAGACAGTGGAGATAATGATAAGTCAAGAGAAGACTCACCACTGGGAAGAATATGATAGTAATCTTCTCGTTTTTCTTTGGGGTCTATTGGGTAAACCAAGGATAATTCTGTGGCCATATGATATCTATCACAACCTAGAAGCATGGCCTCCCATGTACGAAGGTTTCCTTAAGCACTTCTGTAAGACCCCGAATTTTATGAAGGAGTTAATGTTGAGGTGTTTTATCAGTATTTTTATCGGAATGGAGGTATTAAAAAAATCAAATCAGGATTTTTGAGAAATATTGCGGGTGTTATAATTTTTAATCCGACCGTTGGATCGTGGTAATTTTTGGATATGTTATACATATATAAGTTGAGTATATGTCCACAAATTTTGAACCGTTAAAAATGAACGTATGATTTATTATGAATTTTACAAGATGACTGGTTCAGAAATTGTTGAATTTTCAGAGTTTATCATTTTGGTGGAAAATTCTAGAATTGGTGGGCCCCACTTGTGGTTGGTGAAGAAAGGTGCTGAATTATATTTCAAATGTGGTGGGTGGGAATAGTAGCAGGTAAAGCCATCAGGTTGCAGGTCAAACCTACCAAAATTTTCCTATAAATAGAGGGCTAAGTTAGAATTGAAAATCACACCAGAAACATAAGCTTTCTCTCTTTCTCTCTCTAGATTATTGAGTGTATTTTGTGAGTATTTAGATACTTGGTGAGTTGCTATTCATCAGTGCAAGTTTCCTTCAGCCTTATACCGATCAGAAGTACTGCTCTTTTGAGGTAAGGGATAGTAAGGGATATTAAGGGATTTTAAGGGTTGTTATGATTTTCAGTTTCGTAATTTTTCTGATCTTCAAAAATTCTAGAAAAATTTGAAATGATATTTTGATGAGTTTTCTTGATTGTGTCCAAAAATTGTGATTTTTGGATGTATAGATTGAGAGTTATGAATTTTATGAGAAAAGACTATTTTAGAAGTAACAGCTTATAATTCCTTGTGGTTAACTCCAAAATTGATGAAATTTTTATTGGGAGTACATGTATATGATAGAAGTATACTCTGTAAATTTCAGAATTTTTAGACAAAAGTACAATTTTTGATAAATGTCTAAATATTCGGCTATTTTGGCCATATGAAAAATAGTAAATGACTTTTAAAAATTCTGAGAAAAATATATGTTCACTATGGGACTATATTATGCTAAATCCCAGAAAAGAAATATTTTTGGAACTGATTTGGTATTTTTCATGAAAATAGTCTAGTTATGAGTAAATGAATTAAATATGTTTTGTGAAGAAAGAAAATTGGAAAATAGGATTTTATGGCTTGAGAATCCTATATGAGGTATATGCAGATTTTTGATGAGGGTTTCTGTTATTGATGATGAAATTGTAAGAGTTGGCATTTTATGATGATTAAATGCATTAATTAGTAAAGTGTAAACAATTAAAATAAATTGTTTATAAATTTAAGTAATGTTATTCTTTCAATATCATTATACCGAAATATTGGTATGAATTTTATTGTAGAATTTCTATCTTTTGTGTCGGGGTTACTATTCATGAGTTACGAATATTACTCTTGAGATTAAAACTATATGTTGATCATATTATTTTTATCATCATATATAACATTTTTATAACCCCGATGTTGAAATTCTCTTTCACTAGAGTGTAAAGATGGGTAGATTATTGGTATGATCATGACTAGGGTTCTCTTTGGCCTGTAGTGCAAAGTTGAATTGTGACTGGTATGATCATGACCATTGAATTTATAATTGAATATCTTAAGCTTAAGTGTAAAGGTGAATTGATCAACATGGTTATAATTATTGTTTATATAAATTCTGAAATGATTATATATTTCTTTGAGATATGAATATATTTGGCATGTAGTGCAAATATGAATTGTTGATGAATATCTTTGGCATGTAGTGCAAAGATGGCATGTTGATGAATATCTTTGGCCTGTAGTGCAAAGATGAACTGTTGTTAAATATCTTTGGCTCGTAGTGCAAAGATGGTTTGTTGATTAATATCTTTGGCCCGTAGTGCAAAGATGGATTTGTTAGTATGATTATAAACAGGAACTGTGATTTGGTATAACCATGATCTTTGATGTTTCAGGTAAAGACAGGTGATGAAAATATTCTTCGTCCTGGGTGCGAAGAAAAATTTATAGTCACAATTATGATTATGAGTTATTCATATGATTGTGGAAAGGAACTGTTGAGTGATGTTACATGGATAAAACATTGTTGGTGGATTTTTAACATGGAGAAGATAATAGACTTTATAGTCTATTTGACTCTTCTAATAGATTGCTCGTTCCGCTGCAACTATGGTTGAAATTTTTATCATTTACCATATGTTCTAAATCTCTGATTTATTGTTGATGAAGGCTATTGATAATTGAATTATCTTTAGTCATGATATTCTTTACTGAGCTAGTTGTGCTCACCCTTTTGCTTCACAATTCCTTTCAGGTAATAAGAGTGTAGCTGGGTCGAGCGGGGGTAACAAGGGAATAGAACGGTGGTCATCATTTAGTAGTTATATTTGGTGAAGAAAATAAGGTGAGGCGAACCCAACGTTGGAAGGGTGTTTTGTCACTATCATACAAGATGTCTAATGACATACAACCTCGTGTCATCATAGGACAGGGTTGTGCTCATCCGCTTGCCGAGTATATATACGAGCACTACCTATATAATCTTGGTGTTTGTTTGAAGTATAATTCTCAATTAGAGACAGTAGAGATAATGATATGTCAAGAGAAGACTCACCATTGGGAAGAATATGATAGTAATCTTCTCGTTTTTCTTTGGGGTCTATTGGGTCAACCAAGGATAATTCTGTGGCCATATGATATCTATCATAACCTAGACGCGTGGTCTCCCATGTACGAAGGTTTTCTTGAGCACTTCCCAAATATTCTAATTTTTAAAACAGTTTTTGACTATACCTTTATGTAAGGTGTTATTGTGAGGTGATGTCCACGGTTGGAACATGAGTCACATTTGGTATATATTTGTATCCAAACTCACAGCATATGTGTTGTTGTATTTTGCACGACAATTGTTGTAATAAAGTTGTAGTTATTTTCTGTACCATGTATTTGACGACTCAGAATGGGTTGGGTGGAATGAACCTATTTTGGGGTTGTTACAACTTCCCAAAGATTCTAATTTCCAAAACAGTTTTTGACTATACCTTTATGTAAGGTGTCATTGTGAGGTGATGTCCACGATTGGAACATGAGTCACATTTGGTATATATTTGTATCCAAACTCACAGCATATGTGTTGTTGTATTTTGCACGATAATTGTTGTAATAAAGTTGTAGTTATTTTCTGTACCATGTATTTGGCGACTCAGAATGGGTGTTGTATACCTATTCTGGGGGCGTCACACTAAACCCACAAATGATAGAATGAATGCGAATATCCTAATTAACTAACTCGTTATATTTCTATGTGAATTACAATTAAAGAGGGTTTAAGCACAAATTCTCAATAGACTACATGCGGTACTTCGGTATATCTCTATCCCAGGCACGAATCATGAATTTCATCGCCATGTAAAAATCATAAACACGTACTAATACGATCAAATCTGAACCTATACTCCGTTTCTCAATTTCATATAGGTTATCAAGGTAATTGGTGATCAAGCAATTAAACAATTAACACAAATCATACTAGACAATCTATTAACAAATAATTAAATCCCAACAAGAAAATATGCTAGAATATAGGATCACACACACACATAAACGATAGAGAATTAAGAATAACACAAGAGATTTACGTGGTTCCCCAATTTGGGTACTCCACAGGTGGCTAGTTATTTATTGATGATTCCTTGGTTACATAGGGCTTTACAATAGATAGTATATATATATATATATATATATATATATATATATATATATATATATATATATATATATATACTAATCATATTCCAACCCTACTTCACATTATGATCAATTACCCATAATGTCCTTTCCAAATAACAACCCAGAAAATATATGTCCGCCGAACAGCGCGGCCCACGCCGCTTCAAGGCTCCGCTCCGCTCGGGGCTACGCTCCGCTCCGCACTAGCCTTTTCTAGTGACTTCTATATTATGAGTCACAAGTTTTTAACAAAATATATCAATTTAAGCTAAGTAATAAGATCCATTATAATCCCAAAATAGGATTTAGTTCATAATTGAAACAAAATCCAATATCCACAGTTGATTATACATTGAAAACAAAGATAGAAGTAAAGAGAAGTAGGAATAACAAATCTAAGTTTCTTCTTTTGCTTCAAATCTGAACTTCTAAGGATTTTCAATAGCTTCAATCTCCAAGGATCTAACCTAATCTAATTAAGCTAATCTAGCAATGGAAATAGCAATCTAATCTAAGAAAATAAAATTACAAGATGAACTAAGTATGGAATAGTTGAGGATTATAAGTTACATCCCTAAATGGCAAATAGCATGTTCTATATATATTAATCTCAACCTCCAATGACCTCTTCTTCAAGCTAACATCCCATTGGCCACTTAAATGAAAACTCAAAATTTTAATCAGCATAGACTGAGACGATCACGCTGCCCTCAAAGGTCATTTTGGGCACGACCGCGCTACAGAACATTTCGGACTGGGGTTGGGCGCGGCCACACTGCCCCTTAGTGTAAATTGGTCGCGACCGCGCTATGCTACAGATTCAGAAAAATTATGTCCAACATTCTCTTCAACTTTAGTTATCAAATCTGTAACCTCATTCTCTCTCTTCAAAACATTTATGTAAGGCTAAAAATATTTATTTTGCTTGATGAGTTTGATATACATGTCATTGAATTGAAGATATTGATGATACACAAAATATAAAAGTAGTAAATAATATTTTTTAAATTATCACGTAGGTCAACAAATTTCAATTGAATTTTTTTTTTTTACTACTACTATTAGAGATACTCTAAGTAGAGCATAATACTCCACAAGGTCACGTGACTTCAAATCATATATACATAATGACTTGCCACCGGCCATCTTCATTCTTCAATCACCCTGACAACTTTGTTTTAGCCTTTCGCCCGCCAAAAGTTAATTAACTGGTCGCGCAAGATTAAAAAAAATAAGTAAATAAATAAATATAAACTCACACGCATGTCAATATTTCCTAGTAACTAACTAATAAGCACATTGGGCACGCACGTATCATGTATTAATTCTTCATCTACTTTCTGCCCGATTGTGCCCATTATTTGATGTTAGCAAAATCTAACAAATTGAATGATGCAATAATCCACAGTAGGGTTAATTAATCATATTATAAAGTGTCCTCAAAAAATTCCATTCACCAGTTAAAAGTATCGGCAGCGGAAAATGACATAACTACGTCTATATATATTTATATATATGCTTGTTGCTCTATTCCACGATATATATAGAGATTTCATTCACAGTAATCGATTGTGATTGTTGTGAAGCAACCTTATTTTGACTTATTATTATTGCGGTTGGAGCAAAAAAAAATAAAATAAAAAATTACAACAAGCCAAAAAAAAATTACTCCACAACAACCAGTTGTTGTGGATAGAACCCTTATATATATATATATATATATATATATATATATATATATATATATATATATATATATATATATATATAATACTCTACCTCACGTGACATTAGCATGCACAAAACTTTACTAGTGACGTGTCTGGTTCAAAAGGTTGGGTAAAGTTTGGTTGGATCCCCTTACATTCAATTGTTTTGTTTTGAATTAACACTAAAAAATTATGTTAGTTAATTTATTCAAATACTAAAAGCTAGTAGGAATTTATTAAACTTAACAAAGCTAATACTGATAATTACTATAATTAGATTTAAACATTAAATACTCTATTAATTTTTCTACAAAACAACAGATAGTCACATTTCACTGTTGAGTTTTATGTATGCATATATATTTAGATGACACCATCGATCTTTTTTTTAAGTAAATCTCTAAAAACAATTAGTTAAAAAAATGTTAAGAACAAACGATGCCGTGACAAATAATGCACATTTATCATTAATTTCCCACATTTTTTTATCAAGGAATGATTTTAACTATTGCAATTAATTTTTAATTCCAGACTATCAATAATAAAATGTAGTACTCCACTTTATTTCACTCAATTAATATACCTTAATTTACCCAGCTCCGACATTTCTCCTTTAAAATTGGATAAATAGGTGTAACAGATTAATTAAGACATTCAAAAAATCAATAAAATTAACTAACATATATATACTAGAAGAGAAATTAAAAAGGGAGAGAAAAAAAAAAGACTTTTTGGTTTTGGCTTATTCATATCACAATCTTTTCAAGGTTAAAAAAAAAGAGAAAACATTTTATAATTCGCATATATTTATGTCTAATGAAAACAGATAGAAACACCAAAGGAAACCATCAATACCCTCCCTTCTTTTTGAGGAGACATTCGGGCGACTTCTCCGACGACTTCCTTGCCAATATCATCTGCAGGGATGAGAACAACATGAAGAACAATCATCGATCATGTCAGCTATATCTTGCACCGACTTGTTCTCCGATTTACTCTGCGGTGAGGACTCCGGTATCTTATCCGGAGACTTGCCGGAGTGCTGGTCAGACTTGGAATTTCCTGTGGATATTGAAGAATCAATCGCCGGATTCATTGAAGAGGAGAGAAAGTTCGTTCCAGGCACCGATTATGCGGAGAGGATTCAATCTCAATCATTGGATGCATCTGCTCGTCAAGAATCTGTTGCATGGATTCTCAAGGTACGTATTCTATATTCGATTCTCTCCATTTTTCCGGCTAACTCTTTATCTAAATCACGATAATGCTAGCGTTCAATAGAATTTCTCTTTTTCTTTCTCATAAATCATAATATTAAATTTCACTTTTGTTATTGAATTTAAATAAGAATATATATATATATATATATATATATATATATATATGGAGGATTAATGCTTTATTTTTGCAGGTGCAACGTTACTATGGTCTACAACCATTGACGGCGTATCTCTCCGTCAACTACCTGGACCGCTTCCTCTACTCTCATAGCTTGTCGGCGGTAAATAGCTTCTGTCACCTTCAACTTTTCCGGAATAAGTTAAACTGTTGGGATGTGGTTTCAAGATTAGTAATTGTCCAAAAATATTATTGACTTTTCTAAAAAGTTTGTAAAAGAGATAGATAACTTATATTTTCACTTTGAAAATATGATATCTCAATATAGTTTTATTTACCTAAAAAATAAATAAAATCTGAAGATTAGTGTAAAATTATCATAAATTTATAAATTTTAAAGGAAGAATATCAATTCACCAAAAACATAATAGTAGTGTCCAATTTAGAGATCTAAAGTGATGAGTGGAGTAGCTAGCATGATTAGATATTGAAATGTCCCAGAAACTTTGTATTAAAAAAATAATATAATAATTAAGCTAAAAGTCACAATCCAAGGAATTAAGCTATATGAATTAATTATGTACTTGTCTTGCACTATAACACCAAGAAATTAATCTGTTTATTATTATTAAAGGTACACACTTTATGGCTCATGATTTTGTAAACAAAAAGTTATTTGATTTCATTCTCTTGACACGAACAATATCCGTTAGTACTGTTAATGTTTTGTATATAACCTGAAAAATGCTTCAACAAGGTAGTACTACTAACAGTTCAGTACGTTTCAAGAAAAGGAAAAAGACATTTGGACTAACCTTGCAATAATATATGAAGTGTGCAAAATTAATGATATGCCATAAACCTGTCTAGTTGTTTATTTAACTTGTACAAAATCATACTCTTATTTAACCAGTGTCCAGTGGGACCGACATTATGTTTTACTATTTATCTTTTTCAATTAAAATATATTTAATTGGATAATTATATTAATTAATAAAGGTTCAAGATAGGTTAGGTAAAATTACCAGCTAAAAGTGTTATTAAGGAAGGTTTCTTTGTCCTCTCTTCCGGTCCCTCTATATGTTTTATAATAGTCTAATTAAGATAATGCAAATGGTATTAATTTGTGGATTGACTTTTTCGCCTGAAATTAAACATTTATCTTCTGTTTGATTAAATTCAGCAAACAAATGGGTGGCCCTACCAACTCTTATCCGTGGCTTGCTTGTCATTAGCTGCTAAAATGGAGGAACCTCTGGTTCCTTCTCTCTTGGATCTTCAGGTAATTTTTAAAAATAAATAATTATTGTTACTCATTAATTCACTCGATCGGTTACATACTAATATTACATGGTAACATGATATATATAGGTTGAAGGTGCAAAGTTTATATTTGAAGCAAGAACGATCCGACGGATGGAGTTTCTTGTACTTGGTATACTGGATTGGAGGCTAAGATCCATTACACCATTTAGCTTTCTCAGCTTTTTTGCTTACAAACTTGATTCTGAAGGAACTTATGCAACCTTCCTTATCTCAAGAGCCACTGAAATTATTCTGTCAAATATTCAAGGTAATTAATTATCACATGATACATACGAACGTACAACATAACATGCATGCATTGTGCATAGACAGGTAGGTATATATATGCCGTTCAATGTATTGCTAAATGACATATGAACATGCATGTATGCGTGTATATACAGAGGCTAGTTTTCTGGAGTATTGGCCATCATGCATAGCCGCTGCCACGATTCTTTGCGCAGCCAACGACATTCCAAGCTTGTCTCTTTTTAATGCTGATCATGCTGAATCATGGTGTGACGGACTTCGAAAAGTAAGCATCTAGCTATATATTTAATTTCCCATGCATTCAGGTTAATTTTTGGTTGATCATATATATATGTATAATTATATTCATGCCAACTTGGGAACAATCAAAGATCGATCGATATATCCCTCAACTTTTTCAGGAGAAGATAACCAGCTGCTACCGACTAGTGCAAGAAATCGGGGTTGATAATAGGTCAAGGAAGCGATCATCAAAAGCCTTACCACAGCTCCGAGTCATGACTCGGGCGAGTATCGAGTCGTATTCTGTTGACTCCTCCTCCTCCTCCTCCTCATCATCGTCGTCATCATCTTCTAAAAGGAGGAGATTAAATAACAGCTTGTGGGTATATGATATATGACGGAGTAAGCTGTGATTAAGTTGCTAGAAAAAACTGAAGAACTAAAAATTATAAACAATAAGACAGAAGATGACAATGGTGGTCCATGAGGTCTACTAATCCTCTCTCTATACATAATGGGGGGGGGGCTTGAGATTAAAAAAAGAAGAAAAAAAAATAATTTGACACGGGTGATGGATGTAGATTATTATATATAAGAGGAGCGATAGGGTTTGGAGATTTATTAATTTTTTTTGGTGTGCAGTGCCATTCGTTGACATATATGGCTTTGCAGATTCCCAAGGGAAGGGAGTTTTTGGTACATGGTTTTTTGGTGTGATTAATTGTTTTTTGATTGATATGATTATTTAATACAACTATACTAGTAGTACGTAGTGGAGTGATCATGGAGTGTGAAATTAAGAAAGAAGTGGCCTGGGAGGTGATTGAATTCAAAGGTAGCATTGATTATTGAATCAATACACTACCTTTGAGTGAAAGGGGATGAGAGATGTAGATGGTGGGACCAATGACATGCATAGGGCTGGGGGAAAGAAAAGAATTAGGTAGAGCTGGAAATTAAATCAATGGGGTCGGCATAATATAGTATATTGGAACTGACCAAATCAAAAAGCTTTGAAGCTTGAGCAGTTCATGTGAGATACCAAGTGAAGCTCCCCATCTTGCATGCCCACCATTATTGCTTCAACTTCTCCCTAGCTACCTCTACGAGAATATTTATTAATGAAGAAAAAAAGAGGAAGGTTCGCTCCATGGAGAAAAGAAGAAGAGAATAAGATGGCTCCCTATTGTGATTGTGTGTATGTACATGCTACTTTGAGGTGTGTTTCCACACGTGTGTACGTGGGTGTTTTTTTTTTGGCGGGAACTGCCTCTTCTGGTCCTAAACATATACTGGACTCTTTTGAGTGATGTACTTACACGATTGTACTGCTGCTGGTTATACGCGTGTATTCATTTTTATTTTTTATTATTCTTTTAATTGAGAGTATACTCTCTTTTTTTTACGGGGGGGAGAAAAGTCCCTCTTTGATGGCTTAATTAAAATTGGCCTAACCATACGAAAAGGTCTTTGGGGCCTTTTTTTTTGGGTAGTGCTAGTTGTATTTGGTATTTGGATGCATGGTTTTAATTCTATATATTAATTTACTTCAAGTGATGTGATCTCTCATTTTCTATGCCCACTGGCCATGCATGTGGATGATAATGAAAGAATTTGTAGCTTTCCCATTTGTTTTATCACTGGATTTAAACAACTTTTATCAATAAAGTATGGAATTTTGTGAGGCAGGCATGTATACATAGTTGCGTTCAGCACCCTAGCTAGTAGATGGTCTGGTTCCTCATTTGAATATGACGCCTACATTACTCTCCACCTTTTCCACAAAAATACTTTCATATGCAAAAAATTTAAAATATTAAGGATATATATATTTATATATTCTATTTCATCGATCTTTATATGTTAAAAAAATTATTTTTTAATTTAATAGTGGTTGTATGATGCATGAAATTATAATTTTTAAAAAATGTATTATATTATATTACTATCAATAAGAAATATATATATTAATTCTTCTCTTGACTTTCGAGTATACTGACCTTTTCTCTTTTCTCAACTCCCTTTGATTTCAGACAACTCTGCTTGTTCCCCTCATTCATCTGATCTACACCAGACATTCACATTCCACATAACTACATATACGATAACTGCATGTATATCATTGGTAAAAGGGTAGCTAGCCTAAAAATTACTTGGAATTAGTTAAGAGTAGTAAAACCTAGCCTCGGATACCCGCTTTATGCCATATAATTTTTGCTAGTAACATATATACTATATATATACCAGGCACATTTTTTGTGGTATGTTAAATGTAATTCTAACTTGTAGAAACGTTTTACCTACTACTTTCATTTTTCTTAACTTTATCATGACATCCTGGATTGGATGGGGAACTAATCAGAGGTCACTCACTCTTATCAGATCGATTACTCAGCTGTTTGATGGAACCTTATGGTAGTGAAGAAAATATCAACATTAATTCAGTACAAGTTTTGCCAGTTCCTCTTGGACTTGTACCCTAATATATTATAGTCGCCCCTATATTTACCCTAGCTCGCTGGATGGAAGGTTATGAAATTAATTAGGACCACTTGCTTATTATTCACATTAAATTAGGTTGAACATGACATTTTGGTACGTACCATTAATGCATATTACCACTTAGTTTTTGAGTGTTTGTTAATTGTTTTACTAGTGTTTTTTTTCTTATACACAAGAAATTAAGGAACTATCCAAATTAAGATTTGGATTGATGAATCCTACGTACCTACATAATAAAACTTCAAAAATAACAATTTAGGATATTCAATACATGGCAAAGGTTCCACCTCCCACTTGAGGATATTTACTATACTTATCTTCATATATATGATCAATTAGTCCCCATTTTAGCGATCTATATCGATCTCACGTGATGACTTGCAATTTCACTCCGACAGATTACTTCTTTATCAAAACTTTTGTTAGTTCTTGCTTCCCATAAAGTCATCCATAGAATGTGAGATTGATTTCCTGATTTTCTTTAAAGAATAGGCAAAAGCTAATTATGAACTTGCTACCTGATAATGCTATTTGGAATCCTCGCCATTTGAAAATGCTGAACCATACCTCTTCCATCCCCATATACACTGTCCGAGCAAGTTCGTACATTGCATATGGACATGAAAGGTTAAGTGAACATTAGTTTGAGTTTTAGGGTAATGCAACTCCTACCCTGGTGATCAGGAAAAAATCAGCATTAACTTGTATATATCTAAGTCGCGTGTTAAAATACTTATACAACCTTTGTTTGATAAAGCGTTGTTACGTACAGAATAAAGAAAACTGTAATTTGGTTATCATTTGATATTTAATTCATGTCAGAAGGCACTTAAAGAAATCTTAATAAGGGCATTGTTATTCTCGATCTTTAGAAAACCCTAGCTAATCTAGTTATCATTTGATATCTAGTTCATTTAAGCAGACACTTGTACAACTTGGTCACTTGTATATATATATATATAAAGAGAATTCATATATATCCTGGTGATCCGGCATGAATCATAATTTTTATCTAATTCAGTTGTGAAGACACTTGTATAACCTTAATAAGGACACTACTTTGTACCTTAACATTTTATTTCAAAAATAAAAACAACACTTTGTGATGATCCACGTGGATTAGAATATTTGGCTCATTCACACGCATGACTGTATAAAGGAATTCATTCCCATATATAATTACAACATTAATTAATCCATTAAATATATATCTTTAATATCTATCATGACTTATAAACCGAGGAGCGATGGCGATTTGGACTATCTAACCGAGTAGAACAACCTTCTTCCCCAACTGAAAAGATCTAATTAAACTAATTTATGAATTTGTTTGGTATATAATCAACAACAACTGATAAGGATAATTATTAAATTGCGACTCCCCCACCCCATGAATGAAATCAGACAAAACTTAGATTAATCAAATCACCAAGACAAATAATAAGACAGCAATGGAAGGCGATCGATCGATTAGCACAACTTTATTTAATTAATTGATGAAATATATACATTTTAATCTTGTTACTAAGTGTGTGTATGTTGAATAAGGGGTGAGCTTAAGATTCAGACCGTATATATATATATATATATTTGTGTGTGTGTGAGAGAGAGAGAGAGCCAGAGGAGGGGAGGGGGGGAGGCAGAGCTAGAGAGAGAAATTAAGGGACCATGTCTCATTGACATAATGCAGTCTTAGTTGATGAAATTAGAAAATATTCATGAAAATTTTGGATCTTTATCAACAATAGGTTCCCACCGTAATCCGGCACCCCGCCCCACAAATCACAATAAAGCTACTACATACATGATATATAAAGGCATGATAAGAATTAGTCACATACAATAATTTTAGTCATTATTCACTTGTGTGTGTATATGACCCAAAAATATAAAAGTATTAAAAAAATTAGCTCGAAAACACTATCCCCAAACCCCCGCCAAACGTAATAATTTTGATCCCGCTAAACTCCATTCCTGTCTTAGACACTCAGTACACTTATTTATTTCTTAGGTCATATATAGGGAGTATGTATGTTACTAACTCACCATAAACATGAGAATTAATGATTGTGATCCTCAACAACTATATATTTCATAAAACAAGGAAAGTAAGTAATATCAATAAATAATAAAGGGTTTTAACAGAAAAAAGAAGAGGCACCAAAGGGAACTTTAAAGGAACTCAACTGTGTCATATATATGTGAACAACAGGTCAATCCAGTTCCTTAAACTTGTTCATCACACTGATCAATTATCACATTCTCTTTTTCTTAATCATTTCAGAACAACTATATATCTTTTCTAAAGTTAGCAAGCTAGGAATCCCAAGTACGTACCAATAACAAGCCTAAGAGCAAAAACTACTTTCTCTATCCTGAAAAAAGCTAGTTTTTTGGGGATTGTTGGGAGCAGGACGTTACACTTTTGCCACTCTTTATCTAGATATACACTCCCTCTGTTTAATAACCATATGTGTGAAATGATAACTTTTAGAAATATATATATATATATATATATATATATATATATATATATATATATTAATTTTAATTCCAAACTTATCGTTGACATTGCCTAGAATGAAATGTACTGGTAGTGGCATGACAATTATATAATCTATCTACATAGTGAAACAACTCGAGTCAAATTTCGAGTCCGGAAAAAATTTCGGGTCAAATTTCGAGTTCGAATCGAATCAAATTTATCCAAATAAGGCATAAACTATTGAGGCTTTTGGGTCAAATCTCAATTTTGAATCGAATCGAATCGAATCAAATTCAAATAAGACTTAAGCTACTGACCCAATAATATTACCATATGAAACAACCCGAGTCCGGAATAAATCTTTGGTCAAATCCCAAGTTTGAATCAAATCAAATCCATCAAAAATAAGGCCTAAACAATTGACCTGATAATATCTTTTTTGGTCATCTTAGCCCACTAATATTTGTTAGTAATTTAATTTCAGACAATTTTTTTCATATTTTTTGATGTGGCATTGGGGTGTTACACCTAGAATATAATCAAACGAATGAATTTCATTACACTTTATTTGATAAAAAAGTATGTAGAATTTTGGAATCAGGGAGTAAATAGGAGAATTCAAACTTTTAAATATGTGTCCATGAAAAAGATATATATACAGAACAGAGGACCCTTAAAAAATTACCTTTTGAAGATATATATATATATATATATATATATATATATATATATATATATAAGCTTTAATTGCTACAGTATGGATTGTGCCGTGTTTGTAAAAAGGTCATATACAGAGAAATAAAATATATAGGACCCCGGAATAAAGGAGGAGTTAGAATGATTCTGAGTTTTTAGCCAGGGATATATATGATTTTGCGCTGAATGCAAGACAGCACTACTCTCCAGCACTAGATCTTGATATGTCCCCATCCCATGTTATAATTCTGGAAGAAAGGAACTAGCTAGCTAGCTATAAGAATATATCCTCTCTTTTTCTACCTTATTATACCTGGGAAGCGAAGCAAGCATTGTCTCTTTAATTATATATACCCAAAAACATAATTCATTTTCAGCCAAAAGCAAGTACACATGCATGCATGCCAACTTTATATACTCGTATAAGTAAAAGGTTGCATGTGCATATATATATATATATATATGCACGTATAATTATGAAATGAGAATTGATATTTACACAAACAAAATGTAGAGCCTACTTATTATTCATGTGTGAAGAGAAACTTGTGAAACTATCAAATTTACTTGTAAAAATATCAATTCTCTTATGATATTTATTGACTCGTATATTTTCTTGTAGCCTTGCAAGTTCTATTGATTTCTAGCTATATAACATAATAATAATAATAATAATAATAATAATAATAATAATAAAACTATTGACGAATAAATAAACTAGAATAAATTACTTAACTAACTGTTGTCGACTGTTATGAAAAGTATGTTGTAGTACAAGTATATATGCTATATATACATGTTTAACTATGCATGTTATATATAATAATAGTAATAATATATGCATGTTATATATACATATATGTTTAACGATGCATGTTATATATAAGCAGAAAAAGAAAAGAGTGCATGTCTTTAGTTAGAGGGGGAGCCCAATATTTGGCTTTACAACTCATAATCAGTCTTTGGATGCCATATATAAGCCTGAAAAGTTGGAAATGAGAAAGAGGAGCGTCAATAAAATTGAGTTTTTTTTTTTCTTTATTGCTTTCTGATCGATAGTGGCTGCCATGGACCTCCAATTCCAATATTCTAAAGAGCGGAGACAAAAGAGTCATCTCTATAATCATCAACCACCATATAACATATATGTAAATATAAGATATATAATTCATATATATCTATGCTATATATATATATATATATATATATCATTTGATTTTCTGTCAATATATATATATCAGACAAAAGCAAGCACATGTACAGCTTTTTCACTGTGATCATACATAAGCTGAACACCAACAATGATATTTTCCTAATAATTATAATTTGATTTTATTTCAAATTGAAATAAGAAGAAGATCGAGGCGCACAAATCCCAAATATATATGTAACGCGCGTTTTTTTTTTCTACCGAGTCCTCGCCATGCATGAAATTGATGATGTTAAATAAGTAAAAAGCAAAGGAAAGTGTGGATCTTAGCTACCTAGGTGCATGCATGTACGTGAAAGAGATTTGCGTGCTGTTAACAAAGTAGCCAAAAGTTAATTTGTATCGATCACTGATCGTATTAAGAAATAAGTAGTACTCATTTAATTAGAGATTATATATACATGCAAGTGTGTGGAAATAATGTCTAGAACTAATTGACCAATATTAGGGCTCAAGACATGGTAAATAATTCACGTTTCTTTCCAGGCTGAATAAAAAAAATGTTTATTTTTTAACTTTTGTGCTCATCATACAAAGAATTTGGTCCGATTAGGTTTACCTACTTTTCTTTTTCAATCAGCAAAATCAAATTCGGAATGAACATTGCATTGCATTTATTACTCTAATTAGGCATCACATCATAATTAATGAATGATTAAGCTGATTGACTTACTTGTCATTTAAGTATCTTTTCTATACCAATGCAACTTATATAGTATATATTTCTGTACAAATGTAGTAACTTTTTTTCAATATATTTCACACAAAGAATTGATCATTCAAAACATAGATCGAAGTTTTTTGAAAAAGGTTGATGCATCGTTTAATTTGTCTCGTGCCCCTATTTTTATAATTGTGTGTATTTATACACACACATATATAGTATAATTAAATATGTAATATACAAATAAATGTATAATTTATGTTTGACAAATATTAAATTATGTGCCAAAAACAATAATTTAAAATTAATCTCCATGCATATGAATAAAATATACTCCGTATACCTATTTAATTATGTGCGGAATCAAGTATCCAATGGAAATCTCCGAGTCTTCGGCCACTTTTGAATATATTTTCAAACCATTGCTCAAATAATATTGCCTATACATAATAATATAATTCTACATTTATACAGGAATGGGAACAAACACTATTTTCACGTTACTTTTGAAGGCAGTTAACACAGATTTACTTTCCTGCGTATTGTATTATTATTATTATTATTATTATATAAGTATTTGTTATAAATAAAAAATGAGCAAACACCATCATTAGCATCTATTAGCGGTTTCAGAAAGTTGGAAAATTATGGCAGTTACCAGAAAAATATATAACTTTATAAATGTATTATGACCGATCAAATCAAACTAATTATAGTTAAAAAAAAAACAATCAAACAACAAAAAAAAAAACAAATATTCTGCCACAAAGCATCTATCTTAGTTTTAAATAATTTCTATATGTATTGTTGATATTTCTACATGATTTTTTCAGTGTTTTTCCTTTAAATAAACTAGTTCCGTTCCTTTAGTATTAATTCTTCATGTTCGCCAAACTATTTAAAAAGTAAATTTTAGTATCTTTTGTAATTTACTATATGTAAGATTAGGAGTAGTAATAATTTTCAGTCTCATATTATTGAAAATTATATTCAAGTATTTTAATAAAGAAGTAGTTTTGTATTGTACCATAATTGCCCAACGTTCCAACAAGTCCATAAGTCAAAGGCTGATAATCAAATATACAATTGTCTAATTCTGAAAATTATTTATTGTCTAAAATAATTTTTCACATTAACAAGAACTAATAATTGATTTTTTGCCCGCATCATCTTACCTTCTCCTCTTTTTATTTTCAGCTCAATATGGACTGGCGCTGGAGTTGTAATTTGTAAATATTTATTGGGCTTTCCCTAAGGGCTTTTCCATAAAAATGTCTCATCCGATTTTATCACATACGCCTTAAGAGCTTGGGCTAGCATGCATAATCACTTCAGTCTTTTACTGAAAAGAAAAAAGGGTCCTTAACACTAATATACAACAATTAGAAAATAATTACAAAAATAAAACACACACAACATAATTACAAAAATAAAACAACTCAATATTACCTTTGCACGTCATTAAGTTCCTACACGTCAGTTACCGAGTTTCATATTTTCAACTGACCGATCCTATATTCACGCTAATGAAGAAAAGGCAACTTGAAGATCAGAAAAAACAGAGCAACAACAAATCGATCGGAGAAGACGACATATAATACCTCAGTAACAGATCAACGCCAAATCAATCGGAGAAGAGAAAATCTTCTGTCGCGACACAAAAGAAGACGAAGCATCTTGTCGCGACGCAACTCGCAATCAGAGAAGAAGAAACCTGTTGTCGCGATGAATCTGTAAGATTGAAAATAGCATACAAAATCAACAACACCTTCAAGTTAAGTAACCAAACACATTACTGCAGTGATTGTTGAATACAAAATCAACATCAGCTTCGATACAAATATTGTGGTATGTGAGTTTAAAATTTATAAGCATATATATACCTATGGTTATTACGAATTACTAAATTGATTACCTTTCTAAAGTTTTTCGAACTTAAAATTGTCACAAAGTTTGAATGCTGAATGTTGTGCTTGCAAAATGTATTTAAAAACATGATTTATATTATGGTTACTAAGGTTATATAAATTGGTTACTGTCTAATGTTGGCTTGGTTACTGATTATTTTGTATTGGTTACTGTGTAACATTATACTGTCTAATGTTGTCTTGGTTACTGCATAATATTGCTAATTAATGCTGACTTGGTTACTGACTAATGCTGAATTGGTTACTACATAATATTACTAATTAATACTGACTTGGTTACTAACTATTGCTGACTTGGTTACTAACTATTGCTGAATTGGTTACTATGTAATATTATATTGGTTACTGACTAATGCTGACTTGCTTACTGTGTAACACTATAATGGTTATTGACTAATTCTGATTTGGTTACTATATAAAATTATAATGCTGACTTGGTTGCTGTGTAAAAATATTATTTAATGACTCATGCTGACTTGGTTACTGACTAATGTAAACTTAATTACTGCAGTGATTAATTTGGTTACTGTATTATTGGTTGCTGAAGCATATTAATGTACACTTCTACTTATTTTTTTTTGTATTAATGGTTACTTGTTAGTCAAATTGGTTACATTCTTATAAAAGTCTGCCTTCAGTTGGTAACGAATAAATTATACTGGTTGTTTTTTACTATAAAATGCAATGAAAATGTGTTTATGTTCTGGTTACTAAATAAACAAATGTTGGTTACTGTCTAATCTAAATTTGGTTACTGTATAACGTTGTTATGATTATTGAATAATATTAATGTGTTTTATACTGGTTTGTTTTATATTAATGATTCCTTATTGACTACATTGCTTAACGTCGTACAACTGTTATTCTTTAGGTGGTAACAAACTGATGCGGTTGAAGAGTAGGCGTGTCAGTTTATGTAAAGATTTGATCCAGTGAGAATTTGATAATTTTTGTCAAGTTTGGAGTGTCAGATTTTGGTATTTTCGGAGCCTAATTTCATTAGAAACGGGTCAACGATCAAAAATCACTAGCTTTGCTGGTGAACTGCATGGTTTTTTGGCCAAATTCCATCATTTAGGCCTTCAAATTTGCATGTAAAAATTTGGTTTATTTTCTGGTTACTAAGGTTATGTAATTTGGTTACTGTCTAATATTGATTTGGTTACTTTATAATGTTTATTCAGTTGTTAGACAATGGAGACTGACAGTAACCAATACAATAAACTTAATTGTTTACAGGAATATATAATTGTTTACTGTTAGTAACCATTAACCACATGGTTGGTAACATTTTTGATGGTGTACAGTAACCAAAATTGATGTTGATTAATATTTTAATTTTTGACTCCATCATGACTTATCAATATAAAGTAAACATATACAAGCTTTATAACAGTCTTGTTACAAGCTTATAACAGTCTTGATACAAGCTTGTAATTATCTGGTTACTAACAAGCTTGTAACTATTTATGATAATTATCTGGTTACTAACAAGTTTGTAGATAAATAGGACACTCACACATGTACATTTAACAATTGATGTTTGTCCTGATACAAGCTTGTAATTATCTGGTTACTAATAACAGTAACCATAATGTAACATAATAAAACAGTAAACATATAATTATATGATAGTAACCAAAACAGGTTTTAATGGTAACCGAAACAGAAACATCATGTAATGAAACCCAGTTTAGGCAATCCATGTATACTAAACAATTACATATTAACCAGAATAAAAAAAATGAAAGTATCTGAAATTCCACATTGAGGACACAATAATAGTAGCCAAACCATAAGGTAACAGTAACCAAAACATAATAAAAAAGTAACCAAATAATTATATGAAAGTAACCAGAACATGTAAGATGTGTTTGTGGAAATGGAAGTAGAAATAGAACAACATAAACCTTGTAGAATATATTTGAAGGAATTTACAAAAATAATACATCAATGTATACTAAGCAAATACATGATTTATTATGACTTGGATTTATTATTTACAAAAATAATACATCCACAAACTAATGATGTCTTAAACTTCTTCAACTGTCTTGGGTTCAATTTCTTGGTAATAATATCGGGGACTTCCATGTCACACCAATATATATTCCAATGAATTTTCTATTGTATTCCTCATAGTAAAGATTCCATAACTGCAAATAAAAAAAATCAGATTTACACAGTCATTAGTAACCAGATATAAATAATATTTATATCATAAACAGTTTACCAAACAAATACATTGTAACCAAAACAACATATAAAAGTAACCAAAATCTCAATTGAGGAAAAAAGAATGGTATCCAAATCATAAGTTAACAGTAACAAAAAATATACTAATGAAGTAACCAAACAGTTATATGTTACTAACCAAAACATATATTACTGGTGACCAAAACATAAATATCATATAATAAAACCCAGTTTAGGCAATTCATGAATACTAAACAATTACATATTAACCAGAATAAAAAATAAAAGTATCTAAAATCCCACATTGAGAACACAATAATAGTAGCCAAACCATAAGCCAACAGTAACAAAAAATATACTAATGAAGTAACCAAATAGTTATATGAAAGTAACCAGAACATGTTTTAATGGTAACCGAAACAGAAACAACTTGTATATCTAACCAAGTTTAGGCAACCCATGTATACTCTCACATGTACATTTAACCATAACCTTTCCAATGAATTTTCTAGAAGAGCATAATAGTAACCAATGAATTATATGATAGTAACCAAACAGTTATATAATAGTAACCAAATCATGTTTTAATGGTAACCAACACATATACAACATGTATACCAAACCCAGTTTAGTCAACCAATGTATACTAAGTAAATATATTGGAACCAAAACAACATATAAAAATAACCAGAATTTTAATTGAGAAAAAAAGAATGGTATCCAGATCATAAGCCAACAGTAACAAAAAATATACTAATGAAGTAATCAAACAGTTATATGTTAGTAACCAAAACATATATTAATGGTAACCAATACATTAACAACATATAGACCAAACACGGTTTAGTCAACCCATATATACTAAGCAAATACATGGTAACCAAAACAACAAAAAATAGTAACCAAAATCCCAACTCAATGAAACAAAAATAGAATCCAAATCAGAAACTAACAGTAACCAAAAACATACTAAAGAAGTAACCAAATATTTATATGATAGTAACCAAAATATGTTTTAATGATAACCGATACATAAACAACATGTACACCAAAACCAGTTTAGTTAGGAGCGACAAAAGTGGAGAAAACTTTCAACTTCACACGAAGATACAGCCTTTGCATGTTCCTTTGGGCAGACAATTTAATAGCAAAAGACTGGAGACGTACGTAATAAGATCACGTGCTGTTATTTTGTTCAAATCCAGTACTTCATGAGATTTGGGATCATCTTCCTCATAGTCCTGGACATAGATAAAGAACTTTCTGGCAAGACGCTTTTCAAATAGTCCCATCAATGGAGATTTCAGAGCTTCAACATCAATTGCAGAAACTTTGTAGATCTACCATATAACAAAACAAAAATTGCTCAATTATTAGTGAAAAAGAATAACAGCTTTCTAAGGATCCGTGGCAACAATCATATGTCACCACTCTTATCGATGCTCTGTGGTGTTGCGGCGGCAGAAGAGAAAGACGATGAGTGGTTTTGAGCGGAGAGAGGGAAGTAGTTAGGGCGGAAGAGTCCTGCACAGATAATAGATGGCGGTTATCACGCGTTTTAAAAAACAGACATTTGCCCCATTAATATTAATCCCTTAAATTAAGGACTTTTAATTGTATTAGTATTGTAAATATATACGATGAAATGTCATATTTTTGTAATTATTTTATGAATGTATGATTTTTGTAATTACTTTTAAAAATGTACTATAATATGTAATTAACCCAAGAAAAAAAAAACAAATTTAAGAGTTTTGGACTCTCCTATTTATGAAGTCTCCTGGACTAGCTTTACAGGCCAGACCCACTATTAGCCTGCAGGCCTGGAATATGTGGTTAGCTTTATAAGCCCAATTAACCTTTAAATGTTAATGATGGTAAAAACGGTTGGTGTACAATCTTTAGCCATCGCCACCCAAATCAAATGGCACTCCCCACTTCAACCGTCACCACCGTACCGACGGTGATTCCCGCCAAAATCCTAATCTCATCCTGCTCAATCCTCCACACCCCTTGCGTTATCTTACGGCCCCCCCTACTCTTTTCATTTGCACATTCAAAAACCATCCCAATACTTTCCTGGCCTCTCAGAGCAATTCTACCTCAAAAATACGTATATCCTGACCCAATTCCAGAATTCGCTATAGCTGTAATCACAAATCTCTCTCTCTCCCTCTCTCTCTATATATATATATAATCAACTTTACTTTTATGTACAGTGTTGGTCATGATATTTCTTTTATTGGGCCAGGCAGATTGGGCTCATCCATTTAATTAGCCTGGTGGATTTTACTATTAAATTTTATAATCATTGGGCTTAACCTTTACCCTGTCTTTATTGCATCTCCTTAATATTGGGCTGGATCAAGCGGACGATCCATCAAATCTTTTAGTATCTGATACTTTGACGGGTAATGATGAAAAAAGAAAGCAGTTGACCAAAAGTCTGTAGATCATTAGTGTGGATGAGATTTTATTCGGCCGGCGGCAAATACAGTGGAAGAAAAGGTGACAACCTGCATGCAGTCGGCTGAGACGAGAGTGCACTGGAGGGCGGTGTCAGGATTGATGGCACAAAAAACCGAGCATGAGAGTATAATCGGGCAAAAAAGTCTTCTAGCAAAAGGTACGCATACACTTTTCATCTCTCTGGACACACTAGATATTTTTTATCCTCCATTGTTAAACCTTGAACGCGACTCACGCCGGATCTATCCCCCGACGGTCCAGCCGTCAAGCTTTTAGCGTTGATCGTATTTACTGTACAGGATTAGGAGGTCTTATGTGATTGGAACGTCATCAAAGATCTTGGCGTTAACATTCAGGAAACCCAGAAGTTCAGGGCTGAGCTTTTAAGGAAGTTATCGAAAGAAAAGGAGACATTTGGGGATGAGCTGCATTTCGTTCTTAATGTCTGTGACGAGGTAATTTTCGTGATGCGTTTTCTGTTTTATAAGTGAAAATGGTTCTGATTCTGGCATTTATAAGATCATATGTATTCTATTTTAAGAATGACCTAACGAGAGTGATGACTACTTGTTCTTATGGTTCTGATTCTGACATTTGAGCTTAAGGTGTTAGGGAAAATGTTGAACTGAATATAAAGTTCCTTGGCATCACATTAACAGAATTTATGGGTTTCTTTTTTCCCTTTTCTTTTTAATTAAAAAGTGTGATTCTTTGCCTTGTACAAATGCCTTACCAGGGATTATTTTAAGAAGATTAGTAGGCATGCCGCTTGTGCACCTTTTTTGCTACCTTAGTCATATTGATATTTGCTTCACTTTCAGAAATAAAATGTTTTGGCACAAATAGAGTTCCATGACTAATATGCATGACAAAGTTGAGGGATTAACATTAGTTTCTTTTGGTTTTGAGCTTAATCTTGTGCATCTGGAGGGAGAGGGATGGGAGATCATTGAAGACGTGGAGTTGCTCAATTTCGAGCCGAAGTAGCTCTGTTAAGTTTCCCATATTTGGGGAGAGGAGGAAAACTATTTAAGGATGATGAAAATTAGTTGAAGATGCTCAAACGCATTATGAAGTTGGAAAATCCAATACTTAACATGAACTGTTATATATTGTTTGTCAGCTGCTAGTTACCATTTGAACATCATTGAGCTATATTGGCTAGATTGCTTTTAATTTGATGTTGTTGGCATCTTAAATTTATCCACCATTAATCAAACTTTATGGAGATCATTGACTGATGGAGGGTATTGTAAGAAGTCGGGCCATATAGGATAGAAACCAATTTGTTTATGGCTGGGGATAAAGAGGACAATCAGGAGGAAAAAATCCTGTATATCTCTCAACCAACTTGAGTAGCGTTAGTAGAATTTGTTGAGATTGAGGAAAGGTAACTTTACAATTCTACATGGATTCATTAGTTCAGATCTCTGTCCCTAAGTTGAACTGATGTCAGCTTGGTAGTCTTGCTCGGACTTTTTCAACGTTGTGTAGGGTAAGATGTCTCTCGATAAAAGTCTCAGCTGGTCATTAATGATAGAAACTATTGGTCAAAAAGCATCTTTTGTGGCTCAAGTAGAAAGTTTGGAGGATTCAAATACACAATCACTTGGAGTCGGTCAATCAGAATCAACAAAAAAACAACTTAAATAGTCAATGTAAGTATAAGATTGAGCGATCAACTAGTATAATATAGCAAGTGGATGCATGAAAGATTTAAATACATTGGGACCAAAAGCCTCACCTTTCTATCAGAATCAATTGAAAGTGACTGCCTGTAATTGTCTCTTAGACCATAAGAACTCTGAAGTTCTAAAGCTTACAAAAGTTCAATTTTAGTGTTGAAGTGATACCAAATGGGACTTCTTAATAAGAGAATAATATATGCCCTTCGAATGTGAAGAAACCTGATTCTTCTTAATTTATTTGTTTTACCATTCATAACCTATATATAAGTGTTGGAAAAGATGAACTCATCATATATCACCATAAATAAACTTTTAAGATGAGAGGAGTGCCAGAAAATGATAACTCTGGACCAGTTGGACCACCTGAGTGACAAAAGTGAACTGTGAATGCAAGGGCCTGGGGGGGGGGGGCTTCTAATTTATTGAACTATTTCTTTATTTTCTGTTTTCATTTTCATGCCTCAACTTTTTTAATGCGAAATATAGATATGGTAATTCACTTTGTTTTAAGTTTTTTGACAGCACAGAAGGTCAGAAGGTGAGATGAGGAATCTTATAACTATGTTACTTGAGTTTTTCAAAGTAAATGAAATACCTGGGCTGGGGACCGTTAACACTCTTAGGAATATGCAATAAATGTCTGATTGATTATGGACCCAAGAAGCATGTCTGATAACTCAGGTTTCTAAATAATTGTATTCAAGTCTCTCTTGATATGTCCCTTCATGTACATAAAAGTACCCATCTTGAATACTTTATGATACAAAAATTACCAATTTCCGTAGAAAAAGTTGACAAATAATACAAAATAAAAATATGAAACTTTTGTGGTGCCTCTGTGTCCTTGGATTTCTGGAACAAATAGACCCCCCAGTACCATAAGAGGTCTAACAACATAACCTTCCAATATGTGTTTCATTTTTATTGTGGGAATAAAAACTTTTATTAACTTATAAAAATTGTTGGGAATAAAACATAAGTTAAAAGGATAGGTTGCAACAGTATCACAGGCAACCGAAAGATTTTATTTTCCTTTTTATTGGGAAAGAGGTCAGAAGGTTTATAAGATACAGACGAATAGAGTATTTTCCATTGGATATTGTGGGATTAGGTGGTATTGAGATTGGTCTAGAATAGATTAAAGATCGTCCCAATCAGAAGAGATGATATAGTCCAACATCTGTTCGGAGAAAAACTTACTCTTGTTTAAAAAAAAGTGACTGTTTTTCATAGAAATGACGTACTTGGATTTTGTTGGAAATTTTGAAAATTGTATTGCTCAAATACATTTAATTGATTAATTTTTGTCAAGTATTTACTTTTCTGGGGATGGGATAACTGTGGAATCTAAAAGGCAGCAATCCTGGTGCTTAAAATAAGAGATATTATTAAATAGTTAAAAAGATTGAATTTGTGAAAATGACTTATTTAAAATTTACCCAAGCACATAAAGACGGGAATATCCAATTTCCTAGCTTCGTTATGTAGTCACTATTGAGTGATTATCTGTTTTTTTAAAATGTATTATGTTAGCTCCCCAGGCTAATGATAATATCTGTCGTCTTCTGGAGTTACTCTCATTGAGAGTGAGGGTTAAATACACTTTTCCTCACTCTACTCGACCTCAGTTTACAAATGCATCATTGAACTGAAATTTTTTACAGTCAACTCATTGAACTATAATTTTTTTACAAAAATTGAAATTTCCGTCTAAAAGTGTTAAAAGTTAACGGAATATTGATGTGGCACCAAATCATATGCTTAGGTGGATATTCAATAATTAAAAAAATAAAACAATTGTCAATTTTATAACAAATAGTTAAACAAAATATAAATCAAATTAATGTACATAACAAATAACTTTAGTTTAATTTTTTTTTCAATTTTCAAGCTTGGACTCTCTCTATTTTTTTAAATAACAAATAATTAAATTAATTAAATAAATTAATAATAAAATATATTAATGCATAATTTTTATAAATGTTTTTAGATAAAATTAATGAATTCATTATTTTAAAAAAATTTAAATATTTTAAGTTCACTTTAAGAATAAAAAAATATCTAATATTTTGAAATTAAGGGATTATTATTATAATTATAATATTTAAAAATAAATTACTACTAAAATAGCCATTATATTTTACAAAACAAATTAATTTATAAATTCAAAACAAATTATGAATAATATTTAAAAAAATTACTACCAAAATTAGAAAGAAATTAAAATTAAAATCAAACTAAAAGAACAAATTAAACAATATATTATTTGATTAAATCACATGAAGGCAATAAAAACATATTTTGACAAATAAAAACGGACCAAAATGCAGTCATAAAACTACAACAAATCAAAACAAAAAAGAATTAACAGAACAATCGAAATCAAGGTTTGAAGAAACAACCTAAATCGATATAGACTGGAACGAGAATAAATTATTAAATTGAATTCAAACAAAAAGAAACCAACTAATTAATCATAATCTGAATCTGTAACCTCGCACAAACAATATGTTGACCATCTTTTCCAAACTTTGAAATTTCATCTTACATCATCATTCAAATTTAGTGTTATGATTAATCTAATTCAAAAGCAACAACATCTCTGTTTCTATCAATACCAGATCTAGAACCCAAACATGGATTATGGGAGCCTTCCTTTTAATGCAATGATAAAAATTACTCAGGATCAGCAAGTTGGTTCCTTTCCCACCATAGAATGTTAAGTTGACGATTTCAGTTATGACCATGTCAACCACATCTCCTCTTGTCTTCATAACCCAATTCAAAGATCTAAAAATAACACCCAGATGCAAGAACAGATACACATTTCTAATGCGAATGCTTAAAAGCTATCGACATTTTGCTTGGCCAATATATAAACAGCTTTATTCATTCCATGGATATCTTCTTACCCTATCCCTTTCACCTTTAAAGTGAATGTATTTCCATCTACCAAGGTACTTTCTAAGAACTAACTTAAAACATAGGAATTATGATTTAATTTCCACTTGAGATAAGTTCGACCATATCCACCATCGCGCCACCTTCACGACGTCCACTATTTCCTCCACTGCGTCTCATTTTTCAATATTGCGAATTCGAAGCCTCTAGATCTGCAACATTAAAGAACACAAAATAATTAGATCTGATCAGATCTTAATCAGCAAACAAAAATAAAAAAAATCCCAACTCAACTGGCCTAGGATTTGGCTCTTCATCTGCTCCCTCAAATTCAAATCCAGTAACTAACAAGAAGAAACAGAAGGGTAAGAGAGAGAGGACATCACTAATTCGGTGAACACCAGTTGAAAAACCCAAGTTTATTTCACAACAAGATGAGAGCAAGCTCAAGGCACAGAGTAAAAATAAGAGTTTATTTGCTTGTTTTAGGTATTTGAAAATTTGGGATTAGATATTTGGGTTATTTTTATTATTATGTTAGTTCTAATTTTAAATTAAATGAATCATGATAACGTGGCAATGATTAGAATTAACCCATGTAAAATAAGTGACGTGGACTCAGATGTGGCGTTATTTTTTGCTGATGTAATATATTTCTGTTAAAAGTCAACTCATTTAACGGATTTTGTAACGGTTTGATAAATATTTGTAGTTCACTGATTCGATTGTAAAAAATTTCAGTCTAGTGATACATTTGTAAACCGAGGTCGAGTAGAGTGGGGAAAAGTGTATTTAACCCTTGAGAGTGACGGTGTTCAATTATTACGGATTTGCATGAACACGCATCATGGTCTTTTTGGTTGTAAGAAAATTGGTTTAACATTATCATGTTTCTTGACCCGATTTTATTTCCTAGTTCGTTGTAAGATTTTACAATATATGTTTCGTTAGAGATAGTTTGAATATTTGTATATTTTCTTAAGTGGCCAAAATAGTGAAATAGTTCAAAGAGTGATTTTCAAACGATATATCTGACCTCACAATAGAACAAGCAATGATATCTGAACAGCTTCAATGATACTGTATCTAGCTTTTTGAGCATGTTATCTCAAAACTGACATTTTCTAGAATATGGATCTGTTATGCGGTGATTTAAACCGACTGCAGAATATATGCATTCTATCATTAAATTTTCAGTATTAATTTGTGTTTCTTGTGTGAAACCAGATATTTGGCGAGTTCTTGCACAAGGAGTATGGAGGACCTGGAACGTTACTGGTGGAGCCTTTCAAGGATATGTTGATTGCTCTGAAGGAAAAGACACTTCCTGGAGCACCTTTGGCTGCTCGGGCGTCCTTGTTATGGGCTCAAAATTATGTTGATCAGGACTGGGAAATTTGGAGCTCAAAACGAGTGAAGTGATTGTCACTTCATCGTTTACATATATTGTACAAGTAATCTTCTTGTTGTATCATATTTCTACTTTATTGATCAAGTACAGGGTGGAAAATAAAAGGCAACTTTAACTTCCATTTATATATTTTTCATGAAACAATGTCAGTCTCGTTGCTCTTACCCTTTTTGCTATACAAAAGTGTTATTAGTCAATATTGTCCACATACTTGAATCCGGTTGAGAGTGGTGTAAAATCCGAGAACCAACTTCCATGGATTTACTGCTTATCTATTCTTCCAGGGTTTGGAATAAATTACAACCAACATTAAGTCCCAGCCTCAGAGATGCTCTGCAGTGAAGGGCGCCATGATTTTGACCTTGCTGCGGCAAAGTTTGCTGATCCTGGCCTCTGCGGATGTCTTGTCGCCTTAAAATTATCAAAATGAGAAAAAGATAAGTATTCAGGATTAAAATTATTAGTATTATTAATACTTCTTAGTAACTACTGTGTCTTTCTTTATTACATTGCAATGCTGCTCTAGTTTTTGTTCTCTCTCTGTGTTTAATCAATTGGTGAATGAAATTTTTGTAGCTTAATTGATCTGCGATAAAATGTAGGGTTAAATTGGTTGTTTGTTTGGTTATATGAAGCAATTCCCAGAAAGTTCATAATGTGGAAGTATAGCATATCCTCTATATCGTAAATGGCCTCAGCTGTGCTGCTTGTTGCACTTTCTCTTTTGATTAATCACAGAGTATCTTTCTACTTTGCAAACAAACTGGAGCCTAGAGGTTTATACTTGGAATGAAAGGACTTTATCAAAAAGATACTTGAAACAAAAAGGTAACTCCGATGTACTATCAGTCAAGGTATCTCAAGCGCAGAAGAATAATGGACTACAGCTATCCACTCCCCCACCAGATTGGACTCAACATGAGAACGTATGTTGTCACCAAAATGACATTCTCCTACATGTTTATCAAACTTCTGAAATAAGATCCGGATTTATCTGAAAAGCTACCTGAGTGGATCTTTCCAATTCTGACCTTCTTGCTTCTGCCTCGCAACTTGAACTCTGATTATCGGGATCTGTCTCCAACATTTCCTCTGATTCCGGCAGCTTCTTCTTCATCTTTGCATACTTTTTTTCTCTCAACACCTTCATCACCTCTACAACAAAATAATCAAAATATAACATTTAAAACAAAAACACTAATGGCTGATTAAAGATCAAAACTCAGAGCTTGTCCTAGGAGTACTTTAGTGGTAGAAGTAGAACCAACCTTGAGAGGTTACAAGCCGATAAGCTCGACCAAGAACAAGCCTATCACTTGGCCGGAGAAGCTTGACACGTGTGAACCGCACTGTCTTAGCATCCGAATTCTCTCCTCCATCACTGGGCAAGGGTATTATAAGAGAAACGTAATGTCCTGGATTCAATTTCATCACCTCACTAGCACTCACTGACCAATACATCCTCTCTATCCTTCCACTTGGATGTTGTATCACTAGTGCTGCTGCATCTACCGCCTGGCAATTACCCATCTCTCTTTCTATCTAGATGAATATAGAATAAGAAGAAGAAGAACAACAACAACAACAAGAAGAAAATGGTGATGGTGAAGAGAGAAGAAGAGGGATAGATAAGGAGGAAGTAAGAAGGAAGGATGTTTAAGTAACCAGCAGTCTCTTTCTAGGCAGTACTCACCACCCTCCACAAGGAATGGTAAAATAGGTCTCACTCCTATAGGCCAACTACCTTTTATGGCACCCAATTTACTCCTATGACTCTACTAGTTGACTCATTTTATTTTTTATACCACAATAAACAAGTTCAAATTGCATATAATGGACATATAATTATTATATTAACACCATGATTAATAAATTTAGTATTTGTGTATATGTATCACATCAACCATTGGGCACTGGCAGGCGGCAGCTATCCCTAAATGCTGGTCCGATTACCACGTGGATAAATGTCAAGGGTCAAGATGTTTGGACGGGCATGCTCAGCGGTATCGAAGTGTTCAAGCTTTACTTGAGCTGAAATGCTTAGTTTTTTTCTTATTCTCAAAATATTAATACTAGTTACCTCAAACCAAATCAAAGCGTGCATTTGAGATTCCATTTTCACCCTACTATCTTATCCCCTGTTTGACATGCCCTCCAGCTCTTCATGCTACCTCCAAAACACTTTTGACTTATTTTGTACTTGTGTGGCCAAACATGGTGTTTCCCTTATTTCTTTCTTTTACTGATTAGCTCTTCAAATTGGAGAAGGTATTAATTTTGAAAACAGCGCGTTGACAAATTTGAATTCAGTCCATAATATACTGACAAAGATTCTTTTAACCTTCACATTGTCCAGCCAATTATTTACGATTGTTAAGCTACCGCTTTGTTAGCTAATGCTGGTTGGATTGTATAACAATATATTAGCTATCTGGTTTAAATTGTATAACATTATTATTAGCTATCCAGGCATTAGAAACATTCTTTAAACTAGTGTAAGACAATAATCTTCTTCTTCAACCTCTTGTTGAGGTTGATAGAGTTGATAAACACAGTTTCCTCCGCAAGGAAGTCGAAAAGATGGTCCATTTGAGAAATATGATTTTGAACCTTCACTAGATGGGGAATTGTCATGTTGTGGTTATCCCAAGAACTTTATCGTCCTTCTGATATTCAATAATATATTTTCCAGTAAATAAGAATATATTAACTGAATAGGTGAATTGAATGAATATACACATGGCATTCCCTGGGTAATTCAAAGATCTGAATGTTCAATACTTCTGTCTTTCAGGTATCAAGGATTGCAGTGGTTTTCGCTAAATGCCTCAACTCTGAGACATGATGTTGCTGCATTCTTTAGCAGGTACATTGAGCAGGCGCGTGTACATTTTTTTCTAAAAATTATCATGCCAGTATTAAAACCGATTCTCTATTTCAGATCTATTAAGATATTTTGACGAATTGTAGGTTAGAAATGCTGAGTGGTCTCACTTGATACCTTTATTTATTTATTTATTTTTGGGAGCATATAAACTGTTAATCCCTTTATCTTGTGGTACTATTTTTATTTTTTTTAGTGAACTTAAGTGGATAGACAAGTAAAGCAAACACTTATCTTCCTAAAAAAAATCCCTCACTATTTCCTTTTTGAATCTCCAATACATTTCATGTAAACTCATAGTCACATCTTTCACCAAAGAGGTGAGATTAGTTAGAAGTAAAAGCATTCTTAAGAAGCCAAACTCTGTTAAATGCTTGCTTTTTTTAGGCTCTCTACGTTGGGTGGGTGGGAGCGGGGGAAACTGATGTGTAACATAATCAACATATATCCCTATTTAGGACATATTTTTATCATAATAAGTACTGTTAAACGGACAATTATCATGACTAAAGGAGCCTGCTGACATCAACTAATTCTACACTTACTAGGAAGGTGCCACTCCCAAGTACCAACTAACATAGGAGATATTTGAATGTTTTTATGTTCTTAAATATAATCATGACATTTGGTAGGAACATTTTAAATGAACCTTTCATTTTGAGATGGGAGAGGTTATATAGAGGCAAACAAACAGTGGAAGACTCGTTAGTTTGGCACACAGGCTTAGATCTAGGACAAGGAGGAAAACAGAGACTGACAGAGTAGCTTCAAATCATAAAAAATACATAATTTTCTGTACTTAATCTTGGAGTTTGAGCAAAGAATTAGGATTATTTAATCAAGTAAGACATCAATCTTACTAAATCTTTGACCCTTGTAATTTGATTCACCTAAAGTTATCTGAAAATCTTTAGATTGATTCACATGCGTAAAAACATCTCCGGTTTATGTCACTCTATGATAACCATGTGAGGTGTTGGGGATCTCTGATTCAACTATTTAATGATGAATTGACTAATTTTTGTTCAAACATGACTACATTGGGGACTACAACCATTAGTTATTAAATTGATGGGTCTTTAACTTGTTATAGCCATAGAATGAGGCAGCTTAATATTAAATGATTTAATGGGGTACCCTTTTTCTCTCTTTTTTTTCTTCTGATATTACTCTCATCAATCTTCTTTGTTCATCAATTGTACCCTGTGGGGCAACACACTATTTGTCTTAAAAACATTCTGATCTCTCTAGCTTAATTAAAGCACTTAACCAAAAAAAATGGGATTTTGAGGGGATGGATGTATTATGAGTGGGGTTCTTGTTCTTTTGTTGTAGCGAAGGATATGGTTTTAAAGTTGCTTTCTCCACATTCTTCCCCCTGTTATTATAGAAAAATATATGCATCGGTCGAAGTTGTTAAGGAAGAAAGAATTTAATAAATGCAGTGCGTTCAATGTCTAAAACAATACTAACAAAGAGAAAGAGATACTGTTTGGTCAATGTGTTCATGAACAAATAGAGGATATGTAACAGTTTAGTATTAAATGTTTTGCAGGGCTGCAAATGGATGATTTTTTGTTCTTGGGTCAATTTTAGTTGGGATTAATTAACAGCTAAATCAAATTAGATTTAGTGTAAAAGTTTGGCACATTTCATTGGATTTTGACAAGCTAGAGCACTAGTTCATGGACCAGAAATAGACAAAGAAATTCTGATAATATATATTAGACATCTCTTTATATATTTGCTACTAATACTTGGAGGGATCACAAGTTCTATAACA
Organism: Panax notoginseng; assembly: GCA_016801055.1. NCBI lineage: Eukaryota > Viridiplantae > Streptophyta > Magnoliopsida > Apiales > Araliaceae > Panax > Panax notoginseng. Next base: position 6,858,180 of record CM029022.1, on the reverse strand, counting down.
AAATTTAGTATAAAAGTGTACAACTAATTCTTTCTTTGTTTGGTGTAGATTATGTAAAAAAAGTAGAAAATTTTTTGTATAACAGTGAAGTTTGGTAAAGTGAGGTAAGTATAGAGATGGATGGGGATGAATCATTTTCTGTTTCTTTCACTGCGCTTCTACAAGAACAAACATATCGATTAAAAAAATATAGAAAAAGTAAAATTATGGATCATCAATATTCCCTATTCCCCATTCCCCATTCCCCATTCCCCATTCCCCATTCCCCATAGTTGATTGATTGGGATGGTAATGCTGATGCAGCATCTTCCTTGCATATTATATCTGAGAGTGGCAAACTCGGCCACTACTTTTAGCCTAGAAAGAGTCATTACCTTTAATAAATAAATTAACACTTTCCTTGTGGAATAATCTGCTTTATTTCCTTGATTGTATAGATTAATGTATATCGATCGTTCATTGTTTTATAATATCACTTTGACAACTTTCTAAACAAACATGATGTAGGTAGGCTAGGCTAGGCTAGGTAGTCAACTCATTGAGCTGCTCGCTGATCGATTACATAATGAATTTCATTTTTTGGTAAGTTGGTCAATTGGCCAATAGAATGCTAACACACATGGAGCATCGCTTGCGTGTCACCACTCTATTGACCAATTGACCAACTTATCAAAAAATGAATTTTGTGCTGACCACTTCCCAAAACTCCATTCTTTATTTGGCGTAGGTAGCTGCAGAATTAGATTATATAACAATTAATGGACATTAGTATAATATAGGCGCTTATGTAACTGTATGGCTCAAGTTGTACATAAATACACCTTTCAAAATCACCACCGTCCAACCTATTAAAGTGTATTTGTCTGGTGAATGTGATCGATCCTATCCTCTCCATGTGTACGTAAATAAAGTTAATATATATATATATATATATATATAGTGTTCAAGTGTTCCCTTGTGAGAATGAATTATTGGTTAGGTGGTGATAAGTGTGTGATTTTGATTAAAAAAAATGTAGACAAAGACAAAGACGAAATTGAGTGGTCACCTTGCCACCCATTATAGTTGGGGTTAAATCACATCGTCCTTTGTTTTGCTCACATCTTTGGAGACATTATTAACACATCATTATATATATATATATGCCTTGATTAGTTTTAGTTTGTAAGCACCTACCTAGCTTACATAAACTTGTAACCATGCACCTTGCTAATAAACTAAATTATGTGGGGTCAGTTCATTTCGGTTGTTTCTCCTGCTATGATTGATTAAGTGACCAAAAAGAGTAGTATCTGATCGATCCCTTTGTCTGAACTCTGAAGAAACCTTCCAACTCCTGTTTTGCGGATTCCAAATTAGTTGTACACTTTTACGTGTCTATATATATATATATATATATATATATATATGTGTGTGTGTGTGTGTGTGTGTGTGTGGATACTGATAAATTGTTAACGTTGTCAAATTAAGGTTATCATTGCAACAGATCTTGAACGTCCATTCAAATATCGAACGATTGATATATCCCCGTCTGCAGTTTAGTTTTCGATGCTGACGGGACAAATGTCTAAAATACCCTACTTGTAAAAAAATTTTGTTCGTAATATTAAACTGCGAACGCTAAGTATAGTTGATCAATTGAAAAACGACGTCGTTTTTGAACAAGTGTCAACGACGTCGTTTTTAAATAAGTGTTATTCGCAATATTAAACAAGTGTCAACGACATCGTATTAGTCAAATTCAATTTTTTTTTAGTTTTTTAAACTCCACAATATTAAACTATCGGATGCCAAATAATAGATATGGATTTCTTAAAGAGTTCCTTATATATATTACAAGGAGGAAAATTGTACTCACTCGGATTAGCTGAAGAAATGGGCCGCTTAGAGAGAGCCCAGACATTTTTGTTGAACCTCCAACAAAGTTATGCTATAAAGCTGTATCTGAGTGCTTTATAATTTATTTAACTACATACTAGCTTAGAGCTTCGAAACAAAAGCTCAGAACTCTTCTTTATGAACAAGGAAAAATTACAAAGCTAATTTAACTAATCAACACAAACTTATTATATGCATGATACACAAACGTAAGGTAATGAGAAGTAGCTATGAAAGGCCTTAAAGCTCTCTAATAAGCACAAAACGAAGCACAAACCATAAGGGATTTTAGTATATACTAGTACTATTTTGGAGCTAATTAAACTCGTGTCCTATGTTCAGGGAATAAAAATACGGGGATACATGCATATAGGAAAACTGCTGATCAAGTGGATGTTGCAGATGGAAAATTAGATTGGTTTGTACTGCATGGTTTTTGTTTGGATGGCCAACAAAAAAATGTAAACCCTCGTCAGCTATTGGGGGAGGATGACTTGATCACACACCACTATGAGAATCCCATCAATTCTGTCACACTGACGGGAAAAACTTGTTGAGATTGAAGGGCAAGGAATAGAACTCTTCACTCCTCGTATCTGTCTTGAACGATCTGAACTTGTCCCACCAATGCATGCCCCTGTCCTTCCTAGTTGCGCTGTCCTTCCGATGCAGTGTGACATCTAGGAATAGAGCTAGCAAGCCCGCAACAAATGGTTCCGATGAGAATGGAACATTAATCATATCATTGAACTGCAAAAAAGTTAAAATTTAGTTAATAATTCAAAATTTATCAGTCATGATATAAATGGGGCTAAAAAGGGATGCCCTTTTAAAGGAGGAAAAAAAACTAGCTTTGAGGGAGAAAGAGGATAAGAGTATTTGCTTACCCATCTAGCTTTAGTGTGGACAGGACCATAACCCTTCACTGCTAAGTACTCGTTAAAATACTGTGGAATTGATAAGCCCATGAAAATTGAGAACCCTAAGATGAACTTTGTTCGGAAGCTGTTTAAATTGCAAAACTGGAGAAAACTAAGACCTGCTGAACCTGTTCATGCATGATTTATGACACGATTAACTTTGCATTGTTTGCTGGTAGAGAAAAAGGCTACAACATCAATTGTAAACACTTACCCACATAGGCAAAGAAAAGGCAATATAGAGCTGCAATTATTGGTGCTGGAATTGAGGCAAAGACTGCTCCAAATTTTCCTGAATATACACGAACGTGTAACAGTTATTCCTTAAGATAGATATTTTGGTGGTTTATCATTTTTTACCCAAGGAAAGGTTAAGCTTTGGTGGTTTATCATTAATTTAACAGCATCCCATTCATTGGTAACTAACCAAGTATGGAAAAGAATATCATGAATCCAGCTGATATCTGCACAACCCTACGGCTGCCTACACGTGTCAGTGCTAGCAAACCAGCATTCTCACTGGAAAAGAAAGAACCACAGTTAAGGTGCCAAATCAAATATGTACTTTTTCTAGATGATATTTCCATGAACACAAGCTTTTAAAATCTTACACAGATACTGATGACCCATTTCCGGTTCCAAATATTCCAGAGAACAATATGCCCACTCCCTTGGAGAAAGAGCAATTAAAATTAGTTTAGAAACCCCAATAAAATTATTATGTATTCATACAGAAAATTGATAACACCTCTTCTGGAAAAGGAAATCAAACCATAATAAGAAAGAAGCAGCTAACATTAACATATTCACATTGCTAAAATTACAAAGCTCATGCACTAGGAGTGAAGAGGTATAGCATATTATCAATAGTAATTTAGTTTTCCATATCAAGTTCCCTTATTGCATCTTCAATCTTCACTTTAGGTGTGTAGTAAGATATTAATGCAGGTAAAATTTAGAGCAAGATCATCAAATCATACCTGCCAACCAACTCCACGGCTGAGGATAGAAGGTGGTAAAGGAGTTGCACTTGCATACCTTGACACAGCGATGAAGGCACCAGTGGACTGTTGGAGTAATACAAATGAAAGAAACAAGAAGTTATAGCAGAGTTTTATTTTGCTTTTGTCAGCTATAGCTGAGTGGACAGCAAATAAACATCCAACCAGGAAGACTATATCAAAGCTTAATCTGGAAAGAATAATACCAAAGAGAAGGTTTCAGAAAGAGGAAACCAATAAACAAAGTAAAAAAAACACTCATAAATGCCTAAGTAACATAATAACTGCACGGTCCACGCGGAATTACAAAAAAGATGGTAAGAAATTTTGGTTTGACAAGGAGAAAAGTAATTGCAGCAATACATTATCCTGCTTAAGAGGCTATATAATCTTGAAAAGAATTAAAGAAATCTCATTTATACACATTGTTGGAAACATAATACTATGGCCTTCGGGGTCAACCCGGCGGCTTCTATGAGGAAGGCGATGCAAAGGAGGCTGCAAGCTTCTAGAAACAAATGAGATAGGAAACAATAAAAGATTGTAACAAAGCTGCAAATTTTGTCTAAATATCCAATGGTGCATCTGAGACCTTCATTTACATAACCAGCTGAGCAAAAAGTAAACAACCTCAACAAGAGCAACAAATGAAGCAGCCATCATAGCAAATGCTTCTCCAGCATCAAATGTAGGAGCTCCCCATTGAAATGGATATGGGACTCTTATCCTGCCAAAATTGGAAATAGCATTTGAGAAACATATAACACTGATCGCCAATGTACAGGTCCACCTTGTCTTACCATCATTAAGTAGTTAGGTTTAGCACTAGCATGAAATCTTAATCAACTTAGTATTTCCATTAACGTATCTATTCTTCTCTAAATGTATCTCCTATAACTCACAACTACAAAATACATACTAATCGAGGCCCCATAATTTATAAGCAAAGAAACAAGCCATACCATGGAGCTCCGCCTATAATTCCAGCACGGTCTGTTTGGCAGCTCATTTGGGTCGTTCTTGGTGCATGCTTGTAAGCTCCACTAACAGTGAGTAAGTGAGCATAAATCCACACAATAATCACCGAGAATATAACAGCAAAGCGGTCAAAGATATGCCTCTCTCCACTCATAAGATGGGGTATATACTGTGTATTAAAAACAATAATCAACTAAATGATGTTGGGGATTCTACGCGGAAAAACTACTCTCAGTTCAAGCCAACAACATCCATAGAAATATCATAGGGGAAAAGTATGTAGTCAATAGATAATATATAATACCTGTGAGAAGATTACTAGAATGATGAGTTGTGGTAGTCCAATCTCCACACATTTTGAGAGCTAGTCATAGAATGCAGCAATCACCAACCCAGAGTGAGAAAGAATACAATATTACAATTACATGTTTACAACATGTGAATAGGAGAAGTAGAGTAATTTCAGTAAATTTGTCTTGCCCATCCCAAAAAAAAGTAAAATAAATGCATACCAGAGGAAAACCAAACTCATACAGCCCGAACCCTGTTAGAGTTACCAATGGAACTACAGAGAGAGGACTCATGAACCTGATCATACAAGGAAAAGGACAGAATTACTAAACCAACCTCATACAGGATGAATAAATTTTTGACAGCTGGATATCTAATTATTCAGGAAATAGGAATCTATGATTAGATTTTCATACAACAACGTTTAATTATTAATTAACCTTGTGACATTACGCCAAAGGCCACTAAAACCGATGACAATCTGAAGAGTTGAAGCAACGATAAGGGCACCCTGGGTCCCCCGCATTATCTTCTCAAATTTCTGCATAGCAGGAATCAGATTAACACAAGTACTTTTGGTTGGCTGTGATTAAACAAGCAGAAAGTTTATCAGCCTACCTCCTCAGGATCCAGAAGGTCACTGTATCGACCAGCCAAGATGATTGAAAGTGTTGTAGGCACAAAAGTATAGGATGCTCCAATTACAGCAGGTAATCGGGTACCGAACAACGTCTGGGTCAATGTATTCAATCCAGCCACAAACAGTAGCGTCTGAATCATCTTCGCTTTCTCTTCCTAAAAAGTAGTCATTCACTCTAGTTCCATTAACAAAAACTATCATAATTTGAAATGACATCAAGAAATCAAAGCAAAATGAAAGGATTGTCAATAAAAAAATATAGAGATGAGTGATCGAATACTACTGCAACATATTGTTACTGTCCTTTCAAAAGTCTTACATTTCCTCCTCCCATTTGGGGAACCAGAGTAGAGGGGATGAGAACTGTTGTTCCAAGCATCACAAGATAATGTTGGAACCCAAGTAATATGGCTTCAGCTGCATAAAAATTAGCTTATTTGAATGAAACACCAATAATTTATTTCATCAAATACAATTCAGGTCATGAAAAAATATTACTACATAAACTTAAAACATTGAAAGTTACATGTGTCCAACAGTAGGATCCTATAAACCCAACAATTGCACCATATATATATATATATATATATATATATATATATATATATATATATATATATATATATGCAAGCTAGGAATGTCATTGGCCATTAAAGAAAGGAAATTTTGGGTTCATAATTATTATTGTAAACAAAACATATATCAAATATCAAATATAATATTTACAAGAATAAAAACAAGGAGAAGATATCAGCATAAGTCACAACTGAAAAGAGTATAACTCAGAGATAACATGTATGCGAAAACCATGTTTATTAATAATAATAATAATAATAATAATATTAATAACAGAAGTGTATGTTGTGTGTGTATATGTATCATAAATACTTGAATAAGAATGTTTACTAAAGGAAGAGTGAAGAAAACTGACGCCAGGGAGGGGGACTTGTAATGCAGTAAGCAATGTTGGGCAGCTGATCTTTTGCCGGATGTGGCTGCAGCTCATCCTGCTTGGGCGGCGGTGCAGCTCCTCCACCTCCTCCTCCTGCCATAATTCCCCTGCTACTTCTTTTTTCTTACTTTCTCACTCTTAAACCAAAACCCTACAACTCAAATCCCCAGAAATCCCAAATCTCTCAACACTGTTCAAAAGAAAATTATAAAAACTTGTCACTAAAACCCATAATTCTCAATCCCAAAAAAACTCTGTATCATCCCCACAAAATAAACTGTACAGAAAAAGTCTCCCCAAGTGCATGTATGTGTGAATATAATACTAACAAGTTAAAGAAAAAAAGTAGAAAATGTAGAAGTTATAAGAAGGTATAATCATCTCATCACAAACCTCAATGGTCAGAAATTTTTTTATCTCCTTTCCCTTTCTTCTCTGAACAGTTTCACAGAACAAACATTATAGATTTAACAGAGGGTAAAGTGCTACAGCTTTTTAAGCCAAAACTCACTTGAAAAAAACCCATTAACATATAAAGAGGGGAAAAAAAAAAGAGTAAGTAAATGTGAAGATCGCTTAAGAAAAAGGACGGGAAGAGAGAGAGCAAAGAAACCCGAAAGTGAGAAAGAAACCAAAATACCCTTCCCAGCCAGACAGGAATCTCCTTTCTCTTAATTGCTTACTTGTATGTATGTATATATACCACCTTTTTCTTCTCTCGTAAAAGATAAAATATACCACCTTTTTCTTCTCTCGTAAAAGATAATGGTTTAAAGCATCTGGACCGTCAATTTTACTAATTAATTTCAACACTTTTATGTTGTTATGTCTATTAGGCTGAACAAGTAACTAAATTAAAATTGAAATCGCACTAAAAATCACACGAACTGCATCAATTAAAATAGCACCAACAATTTCAGTATATGTGGCGGTTTTAGGTGAATTGAATAACCAAATCTACGGTTTCAGTTTGATTACTAGCCAAAATCGCACTATGTATGTGTATGCATATATTATCTCTAATAAATTTTAAAATTATTTTTTACTTGAACACGCTCAGAGAAAACTCCAGTATTGTATTGTCATTTTTTTACCAATTGAAAGAAGATTGTTAGAGGTTATAGAGTCAAAAATATACATATTATATTTTTGTAAAGGTAATATTATTTTCACATATATTATTGATATTTTTGTATTATTTTTTTTCACGTAAAGACCACTATATACTTATGTAAAAAAAATCGTATAAAAATATATATAAAAATATTAATTTCATCTTAATTAATTAAAAATAAATGCCAAGTATAATTTTATAACTAGTGACTATATGTAAAACCACAAATTAAACAATTGTTCTGGGTGGATCAGTTACAAAGTTTGACGGTCAAAGCAATTATAGTCCGCTTTGATAAGAAGTTAGCTTTATTGGTCCTTGGACTCTGCGACCTACTGACTACTCAGTCATTTTCTGGTACCAGCTAGTACAAAATCCTTCACTGCCTTATTTGCTTATTGGTCCTCCCAGTTTATTAACTTTATTCATTAAACTCAAATGTACCCTCTTATTAATGTAGTCAAATAAATACCAACTGAAATGTATCCTCCATGGAGTATGTGGTAGCAATGTTATATATATATATAACTTTTTATGCTGCTGATTTTTATGCAGATTATTTTAGTTACGGATAAAATTGTCATTAAATTCGTCAGTATATGATCTGAACGTCGCAATAGCTTAGAATCGTCGCTATAGCCCGATTCAAATTTTATATCAACGATTTTATTTGTCGCTAAAGGTGATTCGCATACTAACCACCTGTATAAAAAATATTTTGTATACACACACACAAAATAACAATGGTAAATTTAAATTTTCTTTTTGCCTACTTTAAAATTATGTTGAGACATTCGCACATATATTTACATTTAGACTACCTTTGTTTATATTTAAAGGCTCTAAGGATGTGTTTGATTAACTTTTTACGCCTTTTAATTGGAGGTAAAATATGTTTGATAAAAAAAAATTGTCTTTTAATCGGTTAGATACAAAATTAAAAATTAACCATTTAAAGAAATAGAGAAATTCAAATCTAAATTATAAAGAGGGGACTCTTAACAAAAAATTAAAATCTATGGACAAAAATAGCCTCAACAAATATTATAATATTTCAATTTCAAATTTTAAATTTTAAGATCATTCAAATAAATTTTTTAAATAACTAATAATGTTAAAATGGTAAAATATGTTTTATACTTTTTAGTTACGGAACAATTTTTTTAAAATTAAATGTTATTTCATTAAGATGATCTAAACTATTTGGTATACTAATTACTCAATTTTATTAAACATGACGTTGCACTAAATTTGGCCATAAATTGTATATATAGAATTAGTTGATAACAAAAATAATATTACTACATTAACTCGCATCAAAATGTGTTTACAATCCGTAGGATCATTTCGTATGATTTAATTTGAACTTTGTATCAAAATATATTACTCCAGTCTCCATATCATATCGTAAATCATTTACTAAGTTTTACACTGATATCGGGAAAATAAAAGACGTAGCAATCAAAATGTTGATTGCTACAATGAGTTGCGTTCCGAATTTGGTTTGTTAATCCAGAGCAGAGTCGGGCTGGCTGGCTGGCTGGCTGGCATATATTCAGTTCAGATACTTCTCCTACTCCTAGTGATACATACCCTCAACACGTGGCATAAATAAACGTTAATATCATAAAAAGCTGGATGTTCCGTGTAGTGTAATTGCAGTTTTTATGCCATCCATCCAAATAAACGCTTTCTTTTTTTATTTTTTTGGGTGGGTCCTCCTCAGCCATCAAATGTTCTCTCCTTTTAGTATTAAATTATAAAATTAAGTAAATCATTTTTAACGTATATATATATTGGCCATGCATCAGAATCTATTTTCCTTGGATAGAAATTAAAAAACAATGTTTTTTCCGGTAGAAGAAGAAATTAAATAATTGTTTACAAGTAGTGTATCCACATGTTCTTTTACAGATTTCTATTCTACTGCGGGGATAATTCAGGTTGGTTAGTCAATCATCACAATTTAAAATATTAGTTATTACCCATTATTACTCCCACTTACATAAAATTATGCATATATATATATATATATATATATATATATATATATTTCAATCTTTATCTTTGTCTACTTTTATTTTAAATTACAAAAGTACATTTACTGCCTTCTTGTTTAATTGATTCCTAACTTTGGTGTCATCAAGTTTGATCATAGAATAGAGAAAGGAAACAGAAAACAGAATACAGTAGTGGGTCCTACTACTATCCTCCTCCTCCTCCTCCTCCTCTTACATCCAAAGCTTCACATCATTTCATTTGTTTGATTTAGGGTTCATATCTCAATTGGTAGCCTAAGGTTTAGTTGACGTGGTTCATGTTCAACCTATACATACTGAGCTAGCTCGGTTAATTCCCTGGATTAAGGTAACTGTTATATTTTTAATTATTTTATTTAAATCATAATCTTGATTTAAATCTCCCTTGCATTTTTATTTCGGTTTAAAATCATATAATAATCTTATTCCAACTTATATTCTGCAAGCCAATCCATGTAGTACCAACAACAATTACAAATGTTGGTTTGTTTCATCAAAATAACAAAACTATGAATCGGCATGATTTTATCAACGTTCATGGTTCTGGCTGTCTCATCATATAATTATAAAAAGATTGATCTGTTAGGGAGGAAACTATTATAGAAAGGAAAAGAAAATGACCCATCAACAACAATCTTTGTCATATAATGAATATGGTGGAAGAGATTGTAGCTTCCCTTTCCTTTTCAAACTCCATTAAAATTATGCACTCATTTTCTCTTTCTCGTCCTTTTAAGTCAAGTTGCTGGAAGAATGGTGCTGTTGAGTATTCTCCAAAGCTAATCTCCCTTGCTTTATACATACTCTTGCAGGATTCTCATATTCTCCTTGTACTTGTAATCTCTCCCAAGTATGTTTTGAAATGAATTTTCTCTTCCCATCTCTACTCATTTCACTACTTTGTGACATGTTGTAATCTGTCATTTCTTCTACAAACTGGTAACTAGACTTGTTTTGAGAAGAAGAACAAGTACCATGCCTTTCGGGTTGGTGTCAGTGTGGAACAAGCGCCGCAGAAGCAAATCTGGGGACCATATCAACCCCTGTATGTTTCTGCTTCTACTTTCTCTCTACACCTCGTGTAGCTCTATATATTATATTGGATGAATTGAACACCGTACTTTCAGGGATATATAAGCCTGTGGAGTATTGGCAACTTGAAGATCAAAATCTGCCTGCAAAAAGACGCCAGGGCTCATCAGTTTTCACACTAAAAGAAATGGAGGAGGCAACGTGTTCGTTCAGTGATGAAAATTTTCTAGGGAAAGGTGGATTTGGTCGAGTTTACAAGGGGATTCTACGGTCTGGAGAGGTAAGTTTTAAAAATATTAACACTTTATCAAGAAAACATTAATCATGTTACATTTTCACTGATAGAATCTCAAAAATTGAGATAACGTGACTGGTATTCCATTTATCCTACATGAAATTAAATTTGAATTCCCTATTCTGGCTTTGGAAGATTGTAGCAATCAAGAAAATGGAGCTACCACCATTTAAAGCGGCAGAAGGGGAGCGAGAATTCCGTGTGGAAGTTGATATTTTGAGCAGACTGGACCATCCAAATCTAGTTTCCCTAACAGGCTATTGTGCAGATGGGAAGCACAGGTTTCTAGTGTATGAATATATGCGTAAAGGAAACCTACAAGATCAGTTGAATGGTTGGTTTTTAACTCAAATGTTATGTCCACAAATCAGAACTTTAGCTACTAACTTCTGATCATCTTATTATCTGAATATTAGGAATTGGGGACGTGAAGATGGACTGGCCTTTGCGGCTCAAAGTGGCACTTGGGGCAGCGAGAGGACTCGCTTATCTTCATTCAAGTTCTGCTGTAGGAATTCCCATAGTTCACAGAGACTTCAAATCCACCAACATTCTTTTGAACACCAACTATGAAGCAAAGGTAAATTAACCTTACTCTGATACTCTTCTCATTAGGGTAAAAAGTAGGAATTGATTACATGACCCCATGCTTACTAGGCTTCAACGACTAATTTCTCAGATATCAGATTTTGGGCTTGCCAAGTTGATGCCAGATGGCCAAGAAACCTTTGTGACTGCTAGAGTGCTCGGCACCTTTGGCTACTTTGATCCTGAGTATACATCAGTATGCATCTTTATGTAATAATAATGTTTACTATTGTTGGTATTGTTGAACAATATTCAATCCCTCCTCTTCAGAATAGCACTATATGACACCGTTTAGTCTATATTCTTAGTTGCGCTTAATTGTAAGCTATTGACCTTGATTCTTAACTATCCTTCTCATACATAAACAATGTACTTTTAAAATAAATTAGGCTAATCAACACAATGAATTCTACAGTTGGCACTTTGGAGTAAAAAAAGTTAAATACGATTTTAGATGACTTTAGTACAAATAGAAAGCTTAAATATTCTTTTGTAATAATACCATCATTATATACATTTGTCCGTTATATACATTTGTTATTATCATATTCTAGATCATATACATTTGTACCTTGAATGTATTATTAAAATAATAATTCATTTGTGTTTGAGTGGTGATTAGAAATAGGGCTTTTGATCTTTTCCCATTGAACTGACTGGCAAGAGAGTTTGATGGTTTGTTGTTCATTTTGTTAACAGACAGGCAAGCTCACTTTACAAAGTGACGTTTATGCATTTGGAGTGGTTTTGCTTGAGCTTTTGACTGGACGGAGAGCTGTGGACCTGAACCAAGGACCCAATGACCAAAATCTTGTACTACAGGTAAAAATAATATGAGTACTTATATACCGTATTCTGGTTTTCTACTAGTATGAGCACTAAATAACTAGTTCTAATTATCATCATGTTATTAATGAATGCCTTTGGAGTGTTGCAGGTTAGGCATATTTTGAATGACAAGAAAAGACTGCGGAAGGTGATAGATCCAGAGATGAGCCGGAGTTCATACACCATGGAGTCTATAGCCATGTTTGCAAACTTAGCATCACGCTGTGTTCGCATTGAAAGTAGCGAAAGACCCTTGATGGAAGATTGTATAAAAGAACTCCAACTGATTTTTTATACAAATTCAAAAGGCCTGAGTATGGCCATGCATACATTTAGAATGATCTGAGAACCTTAGTTAAAGTAAATATTTATTCGTTCCCCTACTAATTCCACTTTAAAAAGAGTTCATACTTGAAAACTCTAGATAATACCTAGAGCTAAAGAGTGTAAACTTATCAGAATTTGAAAAGGTTCACAGAACTCAAAGACTTGTGATACGTAATAAAGGCAATTTGTTGAACAGCAATAACCACAAAGGTCTAGTTAGAGGAATGACTGGGGAATTATGATGTGAAGAAAGGAACATTTACATGTACATCTTGCAGCATGTTTGGCATGGATATAATGTCTCTCAGCGACTGGTCTTTTACTTTTATATATATGTATATATATATCTTCATATATACATTCTGCTTAATCAATTTAAAGAAAACATGAAATATATCAAGTTTTCATAGTTTTTCAATTGAGGCACACCAAGATGTGGTGGCAGAATATAAGCTGAAAATTTCTATCTAAATAAAAACTTAAAAGGTGTAAAGCAAAGAAAAACTACAGATTATGCATCTTCTCTCGGTCACAAACTTTAGGGAAATTCTAAAATGGTGTAAAATATAAAAGGGGAAATCATGAGCTATTTAATGAAACATGTATTTGGTTAAGCCAACTGGGAAATCATAAAAATTCAATTAGGTCACATTTGGAACCAGAAAAATCAAATGAAACCAGGAAGCACCGGATATCCTAGATTGAATAAGATGCTTTCCCTACGGAAACACTTGACACAAAGAATCCTCAAGGAAAAGGGTGCACAATTGTAGGACAAAGAACTGTTTACCTTGGACAATGTACAGAAGCTATTCACTAGGGCATTACAAGTATATGTGCGTGTTTGCAAAGAGAGAGAGATGATTAAAGCTACAGTAAGCAATGATAAATACATTATACATTCCATTCAAAAAGGAAGAACAGAATAGTAAATTCCATTACCTCGAAAAGTATTCCCTAATTTCTGCATAGCTGTTCATGAAGGATGCTTCTCATTAGAATCTGATACATCCCTTTCTAAAGAACTGTTTGAGACAGATAGTTGCTTGCACATTAGATGCTTACGTCTCTGAAATGTCAACAAAATCAGGATGTTGTCGGTCTTAACAACGCCATATCCTGCTTTTGTATACATGTTAAATGGAGCAGCATCAATCATTCTGCAGTGCAAGTAAATCTCCCTTGAGGAACTCATATGAGAAATTAGTTGCTCACTTGCCTTCAGCAGATGCCACCCGATGCCCCTCCTGGAAATTTGTAATTAAGAAAATCTTCGTATTCAGATTTTATAAAACAGCATTATAGTATATTATGAGGTGTTGAAACCACAATCATATCCTGAAGCAATTATACGAATTGCATATATGAGGGAACTGATAGTGAATAATAGTCAAAACAAGTCATGAGCTTTGCTATTCCGGTTACTATCTGGGACCAATAAATTAGTCTGGAATGCGAAGTTGTCAAGGACTAGTAGAATTCTTTGGTCAACAAGAGCCAGTATCTAAAAAACCTTTCCACGAGTGATCTCAAAGTTTTGAACATAATTTATCTGACAACTCCCACTTCTGTATTCCTCATTGCCATTCTTCAACTTTAAAAAATCAATCAGGTTCAAGTTTATCTTGCACAAAGCTAAAGAGGATGGTGAAAATCAGAAACCCAATGAAGTGAAGATAAATTGAACTTCATATACCAACCAACCCCCTGCGTCACCCTCACCTTTATCCAGAGACTGACCAACTCAGACAGTAAGTATCTTTAACTATCTTTAATCCTAATAGATAAAGAATTCCACACTAAATGTACAAACTAAAGAAAACAACAAAATTTCAGTAAAAGTTGATGCTTTGAAACCAAAAACATAGCAGCAATAGAGAAACAGATTCAACATATTATTACTTAAGATTGGCGCTTTATATATGATAACATAACTGAACAAGTATAAAAAGAAAGATACCTCCTAAGGGACTTCTGCACTGTCATATTACAAATATATGGTGAGTTCTTTGGAGGATTAGGAGTGGGAAGGGAAGCATTAGCACCTATCTTGTTAAAACTAATTTCAACAGTCCCTGCCAACTCTTCTTCACCCTCCCCTTTATAGAACCCAATGAGGGTTGCTGTATGAGGCATCGAAGCCTTCCCCTCAACCAAATGCTGCTTCGCCAAAATCCCCAAAAGATTTACAAACCCATTAGGCACCAAAATTGATTCCGCAAAAGATTCTGCCAATAACCCAACAGTCATGTCCATTTCATCTTCCCTCATCACACGAACCCACATGGACCCGGTTTCCAATTCTTGAAAATATCTGAAATTCTGTAAAAATTGAAGCTTTTCAATCTCCTCATTCGAAAGAAAACGGCCTGTTTGAAATGGGTCTAGGAGGGTTGATGATGAGGAAGTTGAACAGGAGGAAGAAGATTGAGAAGTTGAGGAGGAGAGGATGAGATTGTAACGGCCAGATTTGGGAAAGATAAAAAGAGGGTGTGCTTGTTTTGGGTTAAGAAATGGTGTTTTGTGAGATTCGAAATGGGTGGTCTGGTAAAGGTGATGGTGGTGAGGTTGGATGTATGAGGAGGAAGACAGGGATAGAGTTGTGGCCATGGGACTAACAAGAAGTCAGGGTGGATTAATCAGACCAGTACGGCAGTACCGGGAGGTATATTAATTATGTCACACGGTTTCACATGATATACTATTTATATGAAATAGAAGAGCTCAAATTTACTTGTTCAAATATATCAATTCTCATTATAAATAATAATAATACTAATATTTGTCTATTTTAGGGGGGTCGAAAATTCAAAATATCCTTTCGATCTGATCTCTTTACCAAACGACATGCACCTCACAAAACCCACCCAATCCAATGTTACCTGAAATTTAGATGCTTTCGGATATTGAACTCTTTTTTTTGTCGACGCAAATAGAACTTTTTATTTAATTTAAAAGAATTTTTGGATATTAAATCTCTATTTTTTGGTCAATTTAAATTGAACCTCTATCCAATCTAAATATTACCTTAAAACCTCAACTTTGAAATCTCGATTATGTAATTATCCGAACACCACAAACTTAACTATAAAATTTATTCAAGAATTAAGTTTTATACTAAAACAACTCATTTCTCCCAGCCCCATCAAATTATTATTATTATTATTATTTATGGTTGTTGTTGTTGAAAAAAAATTGAAGTTAAAAAAAAACATTCTCTCTCCTCTGTCCCCCTTTTCCCTACCCGTCCTCTGTTTCCCTCTCCCCCATTCCTGTCTACTGTATCCATCCTTCCTCCCTTTATCCACTGTCCTCTCTTTTCGGCCACCATCTCCTTATCCCGAAGATGAAAATCAAAATCCCTCAAACCAAATTCAACATCACCTTAAACCCACTCTACCGATCGCACTAAAACCCAATTTAATCCAACCAAAACTCACGTCAATCCCATCAAAACCCACTACAATCCCACCAAACTCCACTTCAATTACAAAACAAATAGTATTTTCCCCAACCTAAATCAGCACCGAGAAGCAGTTCCAATCCAACTCCCCAAATTCGTTGAATCCTACCGATGAAGACCCAAATAAACGGAGCAAAATTAAATTTGTGTCAATATATGCTTCCCAGATTGACGGTGATTTTGTTTCTGAGATGATTAAAATGCCAAAATTTGGAATGTTGTTCTCAATTTTGCCTAATTTGTTATTTTGGGTCTGAATTTAGCGAACACTAACTTTTGGAGATTTGAAAATGCTGAATATGGGACAGACGACAACGGAGATGATGTTATTTTAAATTAATGGGTACATTTGTCTTTTAATAATAATAATAATAATAATAGTAATAAATAATAATAATAAATAATAATAATAATAATAACAATAATAATAAATGATAATAAAAATTAAAATAAAATTATAATAATAATAACAATAACAATAATGGGGCTGGAGAAATGAATTGTTTTAGTATAAAACTTAATCCTTGAGTAAATTTTATAATTAGGCTTGTGATGTTTGGGTGGCTGCATGATTAAGATTTCAAAATTGAGGTTTTTAGTTCAAATCCTGAGTTTTACTAGTTTTTTGATAATTAATTAAAAATATTAGTTTTTCGAATATTTTGTTGATAATTTAATTTAGTAATATTTCTTTAAAAAGAAAAAGTTATTTATGCTCCGAACAATCTAAAAATCTCGTCCCATTTACTTTCTTGCATTTATTTTTTTAATTGTCCGTACAAGTGAGTTAAATTCAAAACTGAGATTTCATTAAAATCTTTGAAGAAATTTTTCAAACTAATATTTTGTTGTGCAAAATTAAATTAATTCTAATAATTTAATTTAGTAATACTTCCTTAAAAAGAAAAGGTTTTAAAATTAGACAAGGGAAAAAAATAGGAAAGCAAGGTATCGATCCCTGTACCTCTCGCATGCTAAGCGAGGGCTCTACCATCCGAGCTACATCCCCATTAATATAATTTAACAACTCCAGTGAAATTCTATTGTCTTCGTGTTTTGGTTAAAACATATTACTGACACTCAGGGTGCAAACTTCTGATCACATGTAATGAGGTGAGAGGACTAAAAATCTAGTAGAAGGATTATCAGAATTGTGCTCCAACATCAAAATTTTGATTAGTTGCGCGTAACAATGTACTGTATGTGAAACCCCAGATTTTATGAATAAATATTTAATTTTTTTCGAAATAATTTTTTTATATTATTGTGTGGATTTGATATAATAGTTATGGGTAGTATTTATAAATTTTGTAAAGTATGCAAGTTGTCATATTATATTCGATTGGTCGGAGAATATTCTTTTTGTCGGGGAATATCCGTACGACGGTACAATTATTGGTGGACCCCACAATGGAATTATTGTCGGATTGAGAAAACGACAAAAATACTTTATGAAAATAACGACGAAAGTTTTACCGTTGATACTGTTGAACTACTCGGTAGTAAAAGTACAGTAATACGTGTGGTTGCATAGTAGCACACGGTATTGATTATTAATGCTTATGTGAGAAGTCACTCAGTTTGATTCCATTATTGTCAGTTAATAATATGAATTATTTAGCGATAATGACGTTTTGTTTTATTCGTATTATTAACGTAATAAAACAGAAACATCTTTTTATATAAAACAAAATACTTTATTAAAGTTATTCTATAAATAGAATATATTATATTTTATTTAAAAGATTTTTCTTTAAATATGGACCGTCAGATTAAAGTAATCAATCTGGACCGTTCATGGATTAGTTACTATGCATTCTATTTTTCTATAAATAGCAGCTCATTCCTTCATTATTTCTTACGAATTCACTGAACTCTAGAGAGAGAAACTATAGAGAGAAACTATAGAGAGAGAAGAAGAGTATTCTGCTACTTAACTACTTCCTTATTTCAGCTCTTCTTTAAAACGGTAAGGGGTGTTATTCTTTCTTATTCATGAAGAGAACTGTTGTTACTCCATTTATTATTATTCTGTTGGAATAACCTGTATACGCGGTCTACCCTATACTTGGTGACATTCTTCTATTATTCTGTTTGAACATCTTGTCTGCGTGTTTTACACCGGACCTGGTTCCGTTTTTATTATTATTCTGTTGGAACATCCTGTCTGCGTGTTTTACACCGGACCTGGTTCTGTTTTTATTATTATTCTGTTGGAACATCCTGTCTGTGTGTTTTACACCGGACCTGGTTCCGTTTTTATTATTATTCTGTCGGAATATCCTGTCTGTGCGTTTACGCCGGACCTGGTTCCATTATTTATTATTCTGTCGGAATATCCTGTCTGTGCGTTTACGCCGGACCTGGTTCCATTATTTATTATTCTGTTGGAATAACTTGCCTGTGCGGTCTATCGCATGCATGGTGATTTTTTTTGTTATTCCATTCTTTATTATACTCAGTTGGTTAAGTTTTGACTTCTATACTCCATGAAATTTGTGGAATATCCTTGACATTTGCGCTTCATCTAGTATCTATTCATGAAAATATTCTCCTGATCATTCTTGAATTTTACTCCACAAAGTAGTATCAGGTTGACAATTTGGACGTTGTTAATTCTTGGATAAATTAATTCTTGAACTTGTTTTATTGAATTCTTATATCATTGTCATCATCTTCATGTTTATAAAATGTTAAAAGTATCTGTGGCCTGTAGTGCATAGATGGACTTGGTATGATTATGACCAGGGATTATTCGGTATAATCATGACCGTAATGTTACAAATGATGTGGTAAAAGTCATCTGTGGCCTGTAGTGCATAGATGGACTTGGTATGATTATGACCAGGGATTATTCGGTATAATCATGACCGTAATGTTACAAATGATGTGGTAAAAGTCCTCATTGGCCCGTAGTGCGTTGATGGACAGTTGTTGGCATGATCATGACCATTAATGAATACACGAATATCCTTGGCCGTAGTGCAGGGGTGATTCGATGATGTGGATTGTTTTATTAAGCTGAGTCTCAGCGATAACAGTGTTGAAAAACCTTTTAAATCATAAAAGATAGTAGAGTTTATTTTCTACTTGACTCTTTTAATGGATTGCTTGTTCCGCTGCAGTTAAACTTGATGTCTATTATATTTTATCAGTTTAACATTGTTGAAGGCTAATGATAATTTATTCTGCATTATCTTAGTCATAATATTTCTTACTGGGCTAGTTGAGCTCACCCTTTCTTTCACTGTTCTCTTCAGGAAATGAGAACGTATCTGGGGCAAGTCGGGGAACGGAGTGATGGTCAGAATGATAGTATTAGTTAGTAGTCCTCACTATTCTATGTAATAGTGTGTTAATAAATGTAATGAGGACTCCTTTTGAGTATGAATACTCTCTAGAAGATAATATTTGTATTCAAACTCACAGTTTATGTTTTGTCGTATTGTACACGACAGTTGTATTAGTAAGTTGTATTTGTATTCTGTACCATGTAAGTGGCGACCCAAGATGGGTGACGTATACCTAATTTTGGGGGCGTCACAGTTGGTATCAGAGCTTAGGGATATGATCCCTAGCTAGGATGTGAGTATAAAACTAGGAGGGGAGAGACGGGGAATTCCTTCGCTAGTATGACCTACCTAAGTTTATTTGGTATTTAATTGGTCGGTCAAAGTATATGGATAATATGTTATATGTTAATTAACCCTTGTTTTATTGCAGTATTTGCAAATGGCATCCGAAAATGTTGAGATAAACAATGAAGCACATGAGACCATTGAATCACCAACGATCAATGCTCAGGGTAATGTGCAACCAGAGGACAATAATCCTCATGAAAACAATAACACCGATGAAATGGTGAATGATGAGATGGTCAGAAGCTTTATGCAATTCATGCAACAATAAAATAACTCTCGGTTGGTCACCGCTAAGCAATTCAAGGAGCTGGGACCACCGGAGTTTTTGGGAAAGCCAGAACCACTTAAGGCGGAAACGTGGTTAAAGCAGATCACCAAGATATTTGATGTCTTGGGATGCTCCGAGGAGCAAAAGATTCCCTTTGCCACCTTTATGTTACGTGAAGAGGCAGATTACTGGTGGGAATCTGTAAAACGTACCCAGCCTGACGCACTCAAGATGTCTTGGGAGAAATTCCAAGAGATGTTCAATGACAAGTACTTTTCCGAAAGCATTCGTCACATGAAGGAGGTGGAGTTCATCAAGTTGGAGCAAAACAACATGACCGTGTCGCAGTACGAAGCCAAGTTTGCCGAGTTGTCCCGGTTTGCGTCCAACTTGGTGGATAATGAAGAGCGAATGACACGAATATTTTTGCGAGGTTTGAAACCTGAGATACGTCAACATCTTATTTCTCATAAACTGTGTTTGTATTCAGATGTTGTGAATAGGGCTCAGTTAGTGGAGCGCGATAACGAGTCAACGCAACCAAAAGAGAGCAGTCGATAAAATGATAATACCAGTGAGAGCAGTCATCGAAGCGGTGACAATAAGCGTGGAGGGAATCAACAGGCCAGAAATGGTAACCACTTCGGTGGTAATCAAGGCCAAAACAATAAGAATGGTCATTTCAAGAAGAGGAGATTCAACAATGATGGAAAGACGTCAGCACCAGCACCCGTTGTTAAGGAAAGAGAACGACCACCTATCATATGTTTCAAATGCGGAGGGGAGGGGCACATCAGTCCAAACTGCGCGATGCCATCCAAAGCATGCTATAATTGTGGAAGAGAATGTCACTTAGCCCGATTTTGTCGTTCACCAAAGACAAGTTCAGATAGGATGGAGGCACCAAAGACCGTCCCAGAAAAGCCAAAGCCAGTAGTTTAAGAGAGAGTATTTTTAACGTGACGAGGAACCTGAATAAAATTATCACGGGTATGTTAGTCATAAACTCTTGCGAAGTCTATACCGTGTTAGATACCGGTTCTACTCACTCTTTTATTTCACCTAGTTGTGTTAAATGTTTGAAGTTAACTCCGGAGAACTTAGACTTTGATATGTCTGTTTAAACTCAGTTGGGAGAAACCTTCGTTACCTCTACTATTTATAAATCTTGTTCAAATCAACACTTTCACGTTACCTGTCGATCTTATCTCTTTGAAAATACTTGCATTGATGTGATTTTTGGAAACGATCGGTTAACTGCTCATCATGCTTTTCGTAAGGTTGTTAGTTTTTATATTCCTAACCAACCTGTTATGCGAATTAAAGTAACCAAACCACTAAAGTCAATCATTGTCATATCAAGCCATAAGTAAAAATCCCCGTTCCTTTCGTTGTTGACTTCCTGGTGTGGAATGCACCGAAGCTAGACTTTCCGTAGGAGACGTTGTAAATGACGATGGCAAGTTGATAGGTATCAATGTGACGTGTTATCCAAGTCTTGGATGAGGGTCACAGTTTTGAACGATATTTCTATTGTTAATAAATTTCTTGACGTATTCTTGAAGACTTCTTAGCCTACCCCAGAGCGTAAAATTGAATTTTGTATTGACCCTAGTACAAAACCCATTTCTTCAACCCTCAAATATTTCTTCAACTAAAACGAACGTATTATGCGCCAAAGACGTTGGCTCGAGCTGTTGAAGATTATGATCGTACCATTCAATAACATCGTGGAAAAGTGAACGTGGTAGCTGACGCGTTGTGTAGAAGATCGTATACGGTTACAAGTGCGAATATTCGAACCCACGTGAAGATAACGAATATACGATTAAAATAGACTTTAATCGATAAAGTTAAAGCCGCTCAAGCTACATACTAAGAGCTGATAAATGTGAAGAAGAAGGTTCAAGAGGGCGTTATTCTAGAAGCAAGAATCGACGAAGAGAGGAAATCTCAACTCTCGATTTAATTGGCCCATTTGAAATCCTCGATGAAGTAGGAACTGTGGCCTATAGACTCGTTTTACCGCCAAGTATGTTGCGTGTTCAGAACATTTTTTTTTCGTATCGATGTTACGTAAATATGTGGACGACCCGAACCGCATTATTAATTTAGAACCGGACGAAATAGCGAAAGATTTAACGTATGAGGAGATACGTGTTAACATCTTGGATAAGAAGGATCATATTCGATGCTTAAAGGTTATACCTCAAGAGTTAGAATTTGAAGTGAAGTCAAGGTATCCTCACATGTTCGGCATACCAAGTACGTACGTAAATTTCGATGTTCGGCATACCAAGTACGTACGTAAATTTCGAGGGCGAAATTCCATAAGGAGGGGAGATTGTGAAACCCCAGATTTTATGAATAAATATTTAATTTTTCTCGAAATAATTTTTTTATATTATTGTGTGGATTTGATATAATAGTTATGGGTAATATTTATAAATTTTGCAAAGTATGCAAGTTGTCATATTATATTCGATTGGTTGGAGAATATTCTTTTTGTCGGGGAATATCCGTACGACGGTACAATTATTGGTGGACCCCACAATGGAATTATTGTCGGATTGAGAAAACGACAAAAATACTTTATGAAAATAACGGCGGAAGTTTTACCGTTGATACTGTTGAACTACTCGGTAGTAAAAGTACAGTAATACGTGTGGTTGCATAGTAGCACACGGTATTGATTATTAATGCTTGTGTGAGAAGTCACTCAGTTTGATTCCATTATTGTCAGTTAATAATATGAATTATTTAGCGATAATGACGTTTTGTTTTATTCGTATTATTAACGTAATAAAACAGAAACATCTTTTTATATAAAACAAAATACTTTATTAAAGTTATTCTATAAATAGAATATATTATATTTTATTTAAAAGATTTTTCTTAAATATGGACCGTCAGATTAAAGTAATCAATCTGGACCGTTCATGGATTAGTTACTATGCATTCTATTTTTCTATAAATAGCAGCTCATTCCTTCATTATTTCTTACGAATTCACTGAACTCTAGAGAGAGAAACTATAGAGAGAAACTATAGAGAGAGAAGAAGAGTATTCTGCTACTTAACTACTTCCTTATTTCAGCTCTTCTTTAAAACGGTAAGGGGTGTTATTCTTTCTTATTCATGAAGAGAACTGTTGTTACTCCATTTATTATTATTCTGTTGGAATAACCTGTATACGCGGTCTACCCTATACTTGGTGACATTCTTCTATTATTCTGTTTGAACATCCTGTCTGCGTGTTTTACACCGGACCTGGTTCCGTTTTTATTATTATTCTGTTGGAACATCCTGTCTGCGTGTTTTACACCGGACCTGGTTCTGTTTTTATTATTATTCTGTTGGAACATCCTGTCTGTGTGTTTTACACCGGACCTGGTTCCGTTTTTATTATTATTCTGTCGGAATATCCTGTCTGTGCGTTTACGCCGGACCTGGTTCCATTATTTATTATTCTGTCGGAATATCCTGTCTGTGCGTTTACGCCGGACCTGGTTCCATTATTTATTATTCTGTTGGAATAACCTGCCTGTGCGGTCTATCGCATGCATGGTGATTTTTTTTGTTATTCCATTCTTTATTATACTCAGTTGGTTAAGTTTTGACTTCTATACTCCATGAAATTTGTGGAATATCCTTGACATTTGCGCTTCATCTAGTATCTATTCATGAAAATATTCTCCTGATCATTCTTGAATTTTACTCCACAAAGTAGTATCAGGTTGACAATTTGGACGTTGTTAATTCTTGGATAAATTAATTCTTGAACTTGTTTTATTGAATTCTTATATCATTGTCATCATCCTCATGTTTATAAAATGTTAAAAGTATCTGTGGCCTGTAGTGCATAGATGGACTTGGTATGATTATGATCAGGGATTATTCGGTATAATCATGACCGTAATGTTACAAATGATGTGGTAAAAGTCATCTGTGGCCTGTAGTGCATAGATGGACTTGGTATGATTATGACCAGGGATTATTCGGTATAATCATGACCGTAATGTTACAAATGATGTGGTAAAAGTCCTCATTGGCCCGTAGTGCGTTGATGGACAGTTGTTGGCATGATCATGACCATTAATGAATACACGAATATCCTTGGCCGTAGTGCAGGGGTGATTCGATGATGTGGATTGTTTTATTAAGCTGAGTCTCAGCGATAACAGTGTTGAAAAACCTTTTAAATCATAAAAGATAGTAGAGTTTATTTTCTACTTGACTCTTTTAATGGATTGCTTGTTCCGCTGCAGTTAAACTTGATGTCTATTATATTTTATCAGTTTAACATTGTTGAAGGCTAATGATAATTTATTCTGCATTATCTTAGTCATAATATTTCTTACTGGGCTAGTTGAGCTCACCCTTTCTTTCACTGTTCTCTTCAGGAAATGAGAACGTAGCTGGGGCAAGTCGGGGAACGGAGTGATGGTCAGAATGATAGTATTAGTTAGTAGTCCTCACTATTCTATGTAATAGTGTGTTAATAAATGTAATGAGGACTCCTTTTGAGTATGAATACTCTCTAGAAGATAATATTTGTATTCAAACTCACAGTTTATGTTTTGTCGTATTGTACACGACAGTTGTATTAGTAAGTTGTATTTGTATTCTGTACCATGTAAGTGACGACCCAAGATGAGTGACGTATACCTAATTCTAATTTTGAGGGCGTCACACTGTATCTAGTAATTTACTCCCTACACGGCCCTATTGATACTCTTAAGGAAGGCTTGTAAGAGTGTGGGTAGAGTTACTGCTAATATTGCAAAATAGCAAGTGTATCCAAATTCAGCAGTTGATCATTTAGTGTTGTATCACTTCTTCAGCAAAGGGGAAATAATCAAAGAGAATTAACTTTTTTCTAGTACGTGGGACAATGAAAAAAGGACACACACACACACACTGACATACAAACAAACTATAAGAGTCGAGGAGACCGCACGATTACTTTCTTGGCCATAAGTTGATTCAAGCTGTTATATGTTTATAAAAACTTGCTAGCATTGTCCAGAATTATAATATTAGTACTGTAATAGAAACGTACACTACATAAAAACTAAAAAGAAGAATAATAGACTGACGGTAGCCACCCCACCTGATTTTCTTATTTAATTCTAGTAATAAATGAAAAGCTATGAAACAACACGAGTAGTCACTACTAGTAACTATCATCTTTAGTTAGTTAACTTCAAAATAAATAAAATCACACCGTGTACATGTACAAACCAAAATGTTTTTGACAATGTTGTTGCCTTTCGCATCACTACAGGTTGCTGCATCCATCTCCTATGCAATCCTTAATTCATCCATCAACTCTCTCCGTCTCTTCCTTAGTCCCCAATCAAAACAAACAAATGAACCAATCATTTGCGCTCTTCTAACGGCTCCCTAGCCTCGTTAAACAAACAATGATCATATATATTTAGTAGTGGGTGAGTGAGTGGGGGTGGGTGCAAAAAAAAAACAAAACTAAACTTTCATTGTAGTTTATTGACCGACCATTCCATCTCTTCATCACATCTAGCAAAATCTCATTCCAAGCATCAATAGGCCCAGGTAAGCACCAGTGAACACAATCATTTTGTACGCGGTCCGTCACACCATTGGCAAACGGAAACGGATGCATATAAGGCCCCGGGTGACCATCCGGTCTCATTAGTGACAATTTGGTCACGTCCAATGCTTCCAATATGAAATTCCTACCATTTTTCTTAGCCAATACCACTTCATCCAACTCTGATTTTCTCATTTCCGCATTCATGTCTACAAGCTCCTTTTCCCCTTCCTTGAAAGGCTCGGTCTTAGAACAAGCGCCAAGCTTATCCCATTCGCCTTCAAAATGTGCAGGCGAAAATGTAGTCAAAATCACATTAATCGGACTCCTCCTCCTCCTACTACCACTACCACTACCACCTCGCCTTTCCATTATGGCCTCAAGGGTGGTCCTAATAGCCTTCCCAAAAACGCCATAAAAACCGATCTCCGTGTAATTTTGGCCGGTGCAGAAATGACAGCCCAATACTGAATCTCCATCAAAATACACAGCTGGGTGTAAAAACCAATGTCCCGCTGATAAAACAAGCACGTCCATGGTATCAAGATCAGATGCCCATCTCTCATCCACCGAATCCAAGAACAATTTGTTATAATTTGGACCGGTGCCATCGGTTGATTTTTCAATACCCTTTACAAGAAAAGGTGACCAATATATTGAGACGGTGACATTATTAGAAGGAAAAGTCCATCTGCGAAATTTGTTATCTTCACCGTTTGAATAAACAAGGTTAGGGGCAGAGGAAGTGGCTAGCATGCAGAGGAGTGATTCCAACTGGTTTCTAGCCAAGGAGTCACCCACAAAGGCCACATGTTTGTTCCTGAGGAGCTTGAGAAAAGTGTTGGGATCAAACCTGGCAACTTTGCATTGGTTGGGCCTCCACCTCCAATAAAGGTAGCCCGTATCAGGTCTTCCATGTCCCATACAATTCTGTCCCTCTTTAACTGTCCCACAATTCGTACCATTGTACAGAGGGCCCTGTTTGTCATGGACCCATTTGCCATTGGTGTAATCACATGGTAATTCCACATGGGTTTTTTCCTCTTCTGCAAATAACATAAAAAACAAACGTGAAAGATCTTATAGTGATTACATAAAAGACAAGAACTAGCATCTCATAAATGACATTAACACTAAAAAAAATATAGTTTTCGTACATGATCATATACCTTGTGATGGAGAAGAAGAAGAAGATGATGATGATGATGATTTGGTAATGGCAATGGGATAATTTTTAGTAGTAGGAAATTGATTAGTTGGAGAAATAGGGAGGAGAAAAGGGTAAAAGTACAAACGAACAAGGGCTATAGGAAGCAGAGCATATAAAGTCCAAGTGAATAACTTGTTTCTGAGAGATGGAGGGTGATCTTTGAATGGGTTGGGTGAACCCATTAATTGAATATATAAGCTGATTAACTTTCTTCTTTTTCTTGCTTTCTTGTTGTGTTTCAGCTGAATTCTTTGAGCTCGGAAAACGGAGGGAAAAAAGGGTGTATTGGCGATGAGGGGGATATGAGAGATTAGAGGAGGAGGTGGAAGACGAAAGATAAAAAGAGGAAAAAAGTTTGGGTGATTGAGTCAAAGTCACATCGTGAATCCCATTTTCTTTGGTTGGCCAACTAATACTTAATATTGATACATATACTAATATTAGGAGGACTCGGAGGTTCAGTACATGTTTTTAAATTTATTTATTGTCTTGACCCCTATAGGATCATGTGGTACAACTTACCCTTTTGATCTTTCTGCGCGACAGCATTTATTTGGGCGCTCTTCCCCTATTTAAATATACATATTTGGTGCCACACTTCTTATTAGTAAAAGACAATGCAGAACCAAATGAGATAGTTTAATATGAGGACCACCTTATGATAACTTGATACATTTGGAATTCATTTTGCATTGAGTCTGTAAAATGAATCAGTAAAATGAATCAAACACTACCGCTTTAATTCGTGCTAAAAATTTGATTCGAGTTCAACTCGAATTATAAATAATTTAAATATAAATAAATTTTAAAATTTAATAAATTATTGAATCTCTTTAAATTATAATTTTTTATTGATAGACAAATCATATTCGATCGAAAAGTTCAAATTGCTTGAGTTCGATTCAAGAACATACTCGACTCGCTTATTTCATACTTAATAAAATTTGTGAACCGAAAAATTCAATATTCAACTCTACTCGGCTCATTTATAGCCCCTACTTTGCAGTCCGCGTGTTAAGATCCACTTTAATAAAAATTAAAAAATGGGGATACATGGTTCAAAATGTAAGCATTTAAATTAAATGGTATAGGGTTGTGCTAGTTTTGTTGGCGGTAAATTCGAATAAGTGACCACGCATAATAAAACAAGAAGTCTTGCATCTACGCATTATAAGTGATTATAGCTTTTATAGATGATGAAATCGATTGGTCGACATTAATCCTAAAATCAAAAAAAATATTAATAATGATACGGTAATAATATATGTTGTGAATGTTTACGTCGATTATTTGATTGTCAGTTAAGTGAATACGTAGTAGTGATATTTTTTTTAGAAATATGTGTAATAAGTGTAGTCCTCGTTTAAATTCTATCAATCTCATGTATAGATAAACTTTACAATTGTAGTTTGACATAAATTTATCGCAATACATAGCATGATTCATAATAATAATTTGGGGTGTGTGACAAAATTTATAATATTTTTTCTTTTCTTTTATGATTTGCTTAATTTAGTTCAAGTGATGATGAAATTAGTGTAAATGTTAATAGATAACAATTATTTTAGGCTACAATCTAGGTAATCGTAGTTAAATAAGAATGGAATATCAAGTAAAATTTGAATTTGGGCTATAAAATTCCCTAATAAGTATCCTTTTGTTTTAAAAAGTAGAAAGTATGGCACATTAATTTGGCGTTAACCATTGAAAGCTATCCAAGGAAAGAAGATGTGTTTCCGTGACGGATTCAAGACATGGACATCATTTTAAGCTATTGAATCGCATTAATCCCTCCATGTAATTAGCGCATGCATCCAAGCAGTACAAGAAGGTGGATGAGTAAAATTGTGATCTTCATGACAAAACGAAAGAAGATGTTACAAACTTGCACTACTTATTATTTGAGTATTTTATTATTATTTTTTGCGTAAAAATTAAGTCAAAGACTAACAAGTGGAGTACGTAATATTACTACAATAACAAAAGAATCTTACAAGATAGTATTATGATAAAATATAATTAATTGATAATCGTATAACTTAATAATAATAACTAATTAAGCATATATATCAGACTGACTTTACTAGTACTAATCCTCTGAAATGACCATTAGACTTGTCTGCTGCTGCCAATAAGATTAGTATAAAAATGTTGTATAATGCCTGCCTTAATTTCACATTTGGAATCTAATTTAAAAACAAAAAGAGTATGTACTGTACGTACTACGTTGTAGTATGTCTCTCTTCTTAGTACTTACTAGTAGTATTTTAATAATAAAATAATTGACTAGTCGTGATCTTACAGCTAGTTAATCCCTCCAAATGTCAAAATGTACTGAAAAAAAGCACAACGTAGTACTGCTGCTGGATCCATCATATGCGGTGCGCCATGCGAAAATGATACCAACATCACAACAACTAGCTAGTAATTAGTGGAGTAATTATTAATTAGCCCATTCTTAATCAATGTTAAATTCTACAAACTGTATGGAGCTAGCTAGTATTCCTTTAGCTAATTCAATTAAGGTGGTCCTTCTCCTTCACCATTTTTTAATTAATTGGAGGAGCATGCATGCATGTATATGAATAAAGTCAACCAAGCCAAGCTGCAGGCAGGAGGCTTCATGGTTCCAGATCTCCTCACCTCGATCGCCAAATGTTCCAATTTCTTTAATTAGACTAGCAATACTCACAATTTTCCACCCTATTTAAGATGATATGGTTGTAGGGGTTATATTTTTTACAGTCAAACGTTGAAAAATATTGTTATTATTAAGTTCTTACAATTGAAAAAGTAATACATATCCTCCACTCAAAACGCCCGTAAGAATTAAACAAGAATTTAATTATCTTCAACCTCAACCACATTTCTGCGACATGTCACATGACAAAAACTATTACGCAACTTTAAAAGAACTTTTGAAAGTCGAGGAGAAAGAAAATAAGAAAAAAGAACATTCAATTATTAAAGTGATTAAAAGTACAACTCTATTTTATTTTATTTAATTAAATCAACTTGTCTTAACAACATTACAATTAAAATTAAGAGTGCCCTCCAATAGTTTTTTTTTTTTTTACTTATAAGTTATTTTTCAATTAAAAAAATAAAATTAATATTTACATATGAATATTTAAATATTTTTATTTTTGTAACATAAAAAATATAAATAATTTTGAACAATTAATAATGTCAGGATAATAAATATTTAAAAAATATAAATATCAATATATATTTATTTGGACAATATAAATATTGTTAATTTTATGTGAAACTCAAACACTTTAAACAAGTCAAAATACTGATAAACATCAATTCCCGTAGTAGAACGAAAGCGCAATAAAAAAAATACAGAGAGAGAGAGACTTGAGAAAGTGTTTGAAATTGGAGATGGAAGCAACAATAAACATTGGCGGCGATTGGGAGGAATTTGCAGTGGGATGGTTACTCTCCATCAAGACCACATTGGGCGACGAATTCGAAGGTCAAGTCCTCACCTTTGACCGCCCCTCCAACATCCTCGTCCTTGAAAACGCCGGAGGATTCAAATCATCATCTTCTGCCGGAGCCAGGAGAAACATAAGGCTGTTAAGTTTCATGAAGGAGTTTTCTTTCGTGGGTCACTCTGAAGAAGACCCTCTCGATCTCAATTAATTTTTACTTGATCTCAATACTCTCCAATCTAAGGAACATTCTGCCATTAGTTGTGTATTAATTCTATTTTAATTTATTTTGATTCTTTCTTATCTTGTACGTGTTGTAGTATTTTGTTTCATTGATGACAGACAAGCTGAGATAGATTTTGAGAGGATTGGGGTTGGTGTTACTACCGAGGCTCAAAGCATTTTCGATACT
This sequence comes from Panax notoginseng, assembly GCA_016801055.1. Taxonomy (NCBI): domain Eukaryota; kingdom Viridiplantae; phylum Streptophyta; class Magnoliopsida; order Apiales; family Araliaceae; genus Panax; species Panax notoginseng. The sequence continues at coordinate 6,827,292 of CM029022.1, read as the reverse complement.
TTGTCCAAAACGTAATTCCTTTTCTAATCCCCTTTTTCATACTTAACTTCATTTTTGTTCAAAACCCAATTGTGTTTTTGCTAATTTAAGCTTTCTCCGTTTTATTTTTCCATTTCTTTTTAGTGGAAAATTTTTGTACCCCCAAGACCCAATAGGATTATGATTTGGTATTATGTAATGTAGCGGTGGTGATTGCAATATATTATCCCAGGCATTGTTTATATAATTCAAATTGGGAAATACTTGTTCTTATCAACTTCTATTCCCCATGTAATATGCAACTACTTTACACTAGGCAAACGCTGTGTTGAACTCCCAAAACCACATGCCCAATATATTGTCATGTTGCTAGTAGAATCTTTATGAATAAAGAGTTCATTCATGTAGACGTGTTTGAAAAGTGAAAATTTTGGTTAAGTGGGTCTATATTATCCATGTCAAGCACAGTAAATAATAGTTTCCGTGATAATTGATGTCATCGACCAGGTAATCAGGCTTCCAGTGCGCTGGGACAAGACTGCTATAGTTGTGATGAATGAAGCGCGTGTTAGCAGTTCATATGTCTCTGAATCAGTTACTGGAGGAACTCCTGCTGCCAATGAGCATGTGACAAAAGTGGTAAGACAATTTCATAGTTTTTATTTGTGCTGAAATTGATGAGAGAAATTATTTTGTTCATCTTTTCGTAAATTTCATTAATATGTTCTGCTTTCCTTTTTATTTAGTTTGAACTTGAAAGGAAGAGATTGCAAAATCGTGGTGCTGGTCAGTGACAATGTTAACAACTTTTGATTGTAGGATAGCCAGGAAAAGCTCCTTCAGGTATGAGTCATGATTGGTATGTAGATTGTGCTCAATGGCACACCGGGGAGAACATATTACCTGTTGGCCAAAACAATCTAAAGCTTGGTAATGAAAGATTTCGGTTTTACATATTGTTAGCTTTCCCTTTTATTATTCCAATTGCTGATGTTTGCATGGTGGTGTGTTTGCGTGTGAGTCCACTGATGCAGCTTGATGTTTATATAGTTACAGATGAAGTTCAATTATGATGAGCTTCTAATTCCCATACTTGAGGCCAAAAGTACCTATTAAAAAAATTAATAATAAAGTTTAACTGTGATGTTCTTCCATATGCCAGATGTTAAGTCTATCAATTAAAAATAGTTGTGCAGCTCAGAACAATTTGTGGTTATAAATTTATCAAGCTAAATATAGCACGCTACTAAAGTGTGATCTTTGTTTCCCTTCTTCGGTGGTTGATTGAAGTAAAAAGCTAAATCATTTTCAAAAGGTCAGGTGAAGGAAATCCTTGAGTAAGATTATTGGAGAAACTCAGGATGACAATCGTAATTGGTTTCCCTAATGTTTCTCCTTGATTGCTTGATCACATCTGCCTCTCTGGTTTAAAAAGTAGAACATGAGGGAAGGACTAGAGACGTAATACACAGTAATTCACACTTTCACAACTTTTGTAGATATCATGGCTTGAGCAACTTTAACAAGATTTTACCAGTCTTTATTGAAAGTGGTTGGGAATAACTTGGGATTCCATAACTTAATTTATACGACATCCATTAACTGGAAGCAATCATCTGTAATGGACTAGCTGATCATAATGCTGGCAAGAAAGCAAGGCAACATGCCTTGATAAAGGTTCAGTATTGTATTGTGCTGGTTTGCTCAGATATGATGATGAAGCACTTTAGTAATTTAATTCTCTTTGATCTTCGCGCCTTCCATGCCTATAAACTCACATTAGAAGTTGAAACCATAATGTATTGTTCATCTCTAATATAAAAGCATATCTTTTTTCGAATTTGAGTTTTGGTTTCATTTCATTATTTAGTAACAATGTAAAATTGCATCAGAAAAGGCAGGCATGCTGCTTTGAATTGTTTACTGTACTAGTACTACTGTCTCCTCAACAAGACTGGTAGTGTTGTTTTGCAAAAGAGGGGACTTGATGCTGTTTCCCTCGACAACCTTTCTTTCTTTAGCATTTCCCCACACAACCGAGTAGAACCCAACGACAATGACAATTGATCCCACCAAACTGTTGCAACAAATTTGGATGATTTAAGGTTAAATGAAAGGGAGAGGGCTGGAGAGACAGAAATTTTAAACGATGAAGAGCTATATAAATGTATGCATGTATGTACCTTCCTAGATAGAAAGCATCACCTAAGAAGATGACACCCACTACGGTGGCAATGACAATCCCCAAGGGATAAAATATTGAAACAAAAAGAGGCCCCATCCTTTGCAGGCACCAAGAGCTAACTGTTACTTGAAAGCTAGCACCGAAAAGCCCCTGAATTTTTTCATTCAGTTGGTTAAGGATCGAACAAAATAAATCTATTGAATAGCCACAAGATAGAGTGAAATCGTAAAATTGTGCCGTTTACTTGCCGCATAAAGTACAGCCATCAACCTCACGTTAGACTTTAAGCTCCAAGAGCTTGTGTCTTTTTCTACTATCAAGGAGACCGCAGCACATAGAATGGTGATAATTGAGCTATAAAAGCGAAACAGTCAGCTGTGCTGGGTATTTCTTAAGGACCAGTGCCTGAAAACATCAAATGAAACAGTTGAATTCACGTACAAATGTGTATCGAACTCCTACTACTCTAATTTTATTGATCATTCAGTTGCTATATTTCTTGAAAGTTTTGGCATGGAGTAAAAATATGTACATGTGTAATGACGAGAAATGAAGCGAGCACACTGTCAATTCCTAGGAGCAACCCCCCGATAACCCAATTCTGTGATGGAGTCGTCAAAAGATGAGACAAGCTTGAAGATGAGGGGCTTTTCAGGAGTTGGGGTCCCTGATACAAAGTCACCACGAAAGCCCCTAGGACTGAGACCATTGTTCCAATCAATTTAGCCTGTGTGCCTGAGCTCTTAAAATCCGCTTTTTCCAACCTAAAACCGCCAAAAAGAACAACATTGACAGAATTTTATGAGTTCTGAAATTTGGGATAGTTTTAATTAATTTAATGATCAAGGAGGATATAAATGTGGTATGCCTGTACCTCCTATGTAAACATCCAGGATTCATCCGTAAAACTATAATTTCCAAGCTTAAAAAAATTGCATTTTAAAAATGAAAAGTCGAGCCAATTACATAAGCTTCATTTTTATATTTTATATATATTTTTTTTCTGAATTATTTTGTCAATTTCTGGATTAATCAGCTGGCGTAGGTGAATCATTTGCCTAATGCATAGTAGGAGGATAGAGGGGTAGTATATATGAACCTGAAAAAGATGCCGAGTAGAAAGGTAAAACCAGGATGAGGTTGAGAATTGAAGTGGCAAGTGTCGGAGAGGCATACTGAATTCCTGTATACCCAACTATCTGTACCAAGAAACTAAAAATGCATAATATAAACTATTATTAGTGCCTTGGTGATAATACAAATGAATCTGCTGCATATGCATATATATACATGCATACATAGATCTACTGACTGTTGACTGACTACAAGTAATGAATATATACGTACGTACCCAAGTATCCCAAAGAAGACGCATCCGCATAAGGCGGAGAAAGTGAGGGGAGGAGGGTTTGATCTGTGAAAGAAAAAGGAAGAAGGCAGAAGAACGAGGGAGGCAAGAGCATTGGAGTAGAACACAAAGGTAAAGTTTGTCATCCCGGTAAGTATGGCCTTCTTCCCGGCCACCAATTGTCCCACCTGTGCTAACTGCACTATTATCATGCATCCCACATATACTACACCTTCCTTCATCTTCATCTTCTCTCTTTCTTTATCCTCAACCTCGTAATTATTCTCACTTTTGAATTGAAACCTTCCTCTGCGTTAATTATGATCACATCTAGATAAGTTTTGTGGTTCATTTATTATGGTAACAAAATTTAAATATTCTGACATCGATGTGGGTAATTAATAAAATATATATGTACATATATAACTCATCCAATCAAGATGCATGTTTCCACCACCCTCATGCTAGTGGGCATGGTCGAGGGTACGCACATGACGAGACGAGGTCTCTTGGATTTTAATTAATGGAGATTACAAGAATTTTGAATCTGGAGTCCATGGTTTGATGCTTCAATTAATACTATTATATATAAATGCCGATTTCACCATTAATTAGCTAGGCACGCTATTCATATTATAATGACATATTTCCATTCTTCTAGCTTTGTTAATTGTCATGCATTTTTAATATTAATAATAACTCGAATATTCGGTATAACAAGAAGCTAAGCCAGATACTCCCAACAATAATTTTATTTCTTATTGAAAAATGACTTGACTTGTAAGTAAGAAAGTTATAGGCGTACACTTTTAACGAGTTGATTTAATTGAATAAAATAAAGCTTTACTTTTAATCACTTTAACAGTTGTTCTTTTTTCTTATTTTCTTTCTCTAATTCTTTTCTAACTAGCTATATCAAGCCAAATATTCTCAAACTACTACTACTAAATTAACAATTTATAATTTTAAAGTTAAAGACGGAAAGATTTTTAATTGAGTTCCCTTATAAAATATAAGGGTAAAATTGGTATTATAAAATTATTACAAAACCAAGATTTCTTCAGTAATTCTGAATCTTCTCAATTTTGAATTAAAAACTTTGAGAAGAAAACTTATATTTCCTCTATATATAAATATTTCTTTAAACTTTAGGACAGTAGTACTCTGTCCTTCTCATTATATAAGCCGCTTTAAAATAGGTTTTTTTTATAATATAAGATGTTTTACATATATCTAGGAAAAAATTTGTCCCTAAAAAAATAGAGTAATTGAGAGATGAAAAAGAGTAACTAATTAATGCATGGGTAATAATGAAATTTCAAATCAACATTAATTATATAATATATATTAAAATTATTATTAGTGCATGGGTAGTAATGAAATTTCAACTCAAAAGTATATTTAAAGTAGGCTATAGCTATTGAGTAAATGTCAAGAAAGGAACAAATCATTTTTATTTTTATTGGTAGTAATTAATATTTTGTTTGATCTTTTTATTTACGATTCATTATCATAGCACGCGAAATCTTATATTTTTCCGTTTATCGCCAACTCTCTTTTATCGTCTTCTTATAATTAGCCTTTCTAAGCTTTCCAAATCTTAAACGAGTGCTTAATTATTACCATAGAAAATAAGACAATTAAAAAATAAAAAAAAGAAACCAATGGAATGATATTGCAGCGAGCTTTATGTATTTTTCTCTCTCTAATCAATCTCTCTCTCTCTCTCTCTCTCTCTAAACTTTAGGACCGTGGTACTCCCTTCTTTCTATTATATAAGTTGTTTTAAAAGTTTTTTATTATATATATAATAAAGAAGTTTTACATATATTTAAGAGCAAAAATTAATTATTTCTCATTGTCCCTAAAAATATAGAATAATTGAAAGAGAGGAAGAGTAATTAATTAGTCATAGGTAGTAATGAAATTTTAAACTAACATTAATTATCTAATATTAAAATTAATAAAATTTCTAAATATGTGTGATTATTTCTTAAACTACTTATATAATGGAAATAAGCAGTAGTATTATTTAGGTGGCCAGAGTAAATGGGCTTAGTGTGGAACAGGGCTTAGCCTGATTTTGAATTGGTTGGAGTTGTTGGGTTGGGCTTGTTAGCTGAAGTTGTTAATGTGTGTTCTTAATAGGAATAATGAATCAGAATATTCACAATAAATGTTTTCTTAACACTATGGAAAATGATCCCCGTTTTAAGTAATTCGAATGAATTGTATAATTGGTCTAGAAGATAAGGCAAATCATATTTGGGTGGTCGAACATTACTACAGAATTAATTAATTACATCGGACGGGCCCCAAATTGGTCCAATTAATGGTTTAGAGTCTAGATAGTGGATAGCTAGGCTCAATTAGATTGTGACCCGAAATAGGCAAATGCATGAATACTAGTGCTAGATGGTCCAGATGGTAGCCTAGCCTAGCCTAGGTGCATGTTGCCACTTCAACAATCTGAAATATATTTTAATTTTTAGAATTAATCCGTAAATTTTAAATTAATTTGTGTTGATAAAAACTAGTATAAAGTATTAGTACGAATTAAAAGAAAATAACTTGTTAGATACGTACTTGAATAGGAGGCGTACGTGTTGACTAAAGTTGAGCTATGTTATGTGTTTTTTTAGAGTGTGTGGTCCAGACCAAAAGTTTTACTCTCTTTTTTCTTTTTGGCTGAAAAAAGGTTTTACATTTTACTCGTCTTTTTTGGGCATCCCTACCCTAGTCACGATTCCCTCATTCATATACCTGTTTTTGACCAAGTATGAAATGATACATTGATATTAATTTTGTCATCAAAATTTAATTATTATATATGAAATATATATATATATATATGCCAAACTAAACCATTAATATTAATTAATATGTGCAATATAATTAAAGCATAGAAAATATTAATGATTTTAAGCTTATGTTATAATTTTTAAAGTATAGTCGGAAGAAGGCAACAGCGAACAAATGGAAATAAAGTGTGGGCACAACAAATTTCAAAACTACTGTTTGGTCCTCTTTCTTTTACGGCCAAAGGCAGACTCGAGAAGGATAGAGACTAGTCGGTGCATGCCAAGCCATTCACTCTATCGCCAATTAATTAAATTACTCTCTCATATATATCTCTAAGTGGCAGAAACAAAATACTCCATATATTGTTGGAATGCAAGTTGGCATGCCTTATTATTGTATAAGAAAATTGCTACCCTAATACGTACACTATTAGTTGGTGACAGCTCCTCTCCTCACTATGATTTTTTGGTTCAACTTTTACCCTATACATGCTTTCATTGAAAATGTTTACTGTTTCCTTTATATACCTCTTATGAATATACTCTTTAATTAATGTTATTTTAAATTTATAATTAGTATAAATTCATTCATTTTTTTAACAAGTCAATTACAAAAATTACAACGTAATTTATTATTTTTCAAAGTTAAATGTATGAAATTTAAAAATATCTCATATTAACCCACACAAAAAAATAGATTCAAATTTGATTTTATATTTTACTTTTTTTTAAAAGAGGGAGTATCATATTTGAAGACTAAATAATTATTTAAGAAAATATTACCTAGCTTTTGGAACAGTTACAAAATCTCTTTTAATATATTTTGAACAGTTACAAAATCTCCATAAATTAATATTTTTATTTAACTTTGTAATATTTTATTTTGCATAAAATACAACACTGTTTTGGGGTGTCCCCCCCATGGGGACTCCACTTTCAAAATATATTTGGTGATCGAATCAAAGGTTTGAGGCCTCAGTGACTCGCCCTTTGTATTATCATCAATCATTTGTAAGTCACTTTGAGGTTTTAAGCTAGCCCATTCGATATTAGCCATGAAGTATATTAAACAAATTATATTTAAACTTTTAACTAGTTTGTATAAATTAAGGAAGTTTCAATTCACCGTCCTATATCCATATATAGCATGCACAGATTGGATCTCCCAAAAATCGTAGTTATATATTCT